>CAMZMU010000099.1:12474069-12633129 GCA_947311845.1 Poa pratensis | reverse complement strand
GTACCTTCCGTTATTCCTTCTCCGTCATTTTCAAGATTGCTTCAAGATGCTAGTATTCCGTTATTATTCTCTCCCCGTCAACTGCAAGTAGTCGTAGATCCATCCGTGCAATGAAAGTCACTGGTGCGCCTCTATTTCCAGCGTCCCTTGACCGCACCGCTCAAAGAAGAAGAAAGAAGAAGCGATTGACAATTTGACAGACAGGCGTCACTCGCGCACGACTGCCGGTCGACCGACACAGTCGACTTCCAAGCCAAGCAACGAGATGAAATTAAAAGAGAAAAGAAATACAGCATGCAGGGGACGAATCTGTGAGCGAGCTGATGAAGCGGCCCGCATTTGCGAGGAGTGTCCGAGCCAAGTTTTCTTCCTCGCATTAATTAATAGAAAGATGGTGGACCGGTGTCCTAGGTAGGGGGCCAAGCTGTCATGGGCGGAACTTTGTCTAGTCCAGTCGGCACGACACAGCCGAAATATATGGATTGTCGGCGCCACTAGTGTTCACATGTGCGCTAAAAATGTTTGCTCCTACGCCCGACAGAAGCACTGTGTCTCGGAGTATTTTATGCTCAGGATAATGGTGATGTTTCTGAACTAATTTAGCGTTCGTTCGTGTCAAACGTGCTGCATCATTCGTGCGCCAAATGACAAAATATTAGTACAGAGATCTACTATATACAAAAGATGTGGGATCGCTGCCTTCTACAGCCCCTCACGTCGCCGGCAAACCACGTCCGTTCGATCGCCGCGATGAACGCTCAGATCAAGCCACATCGCCCCAGAAACACGCGGCACTGTAACTTGCCCATTTTTGACCAACGGGCGCGCGACACGTCACCCCGGTCGCCCCCGGTCCACTCGCGGGCAGGAATAATTGGCGCAACACTTTTGCAAAAAAAAGGCCCACAAAGGACTGGGTTGCAAATTTTGAAAAACTCAGGGATCTACGTGTAAAAATGTCAGCGCACCCCCTATCCTCTCCTTCACTCCCGCGATGGCCGTGGGCTCCGGCGCCGTCCGTTTCCCGCCTCCCCGGCCAAATCCACGCCACTGCGAGCCTCCCTGCCCCTCCGCCGCCTCCTGCCACTCCGTGCTCGCCGAGATCAGGTGCTGGGACGCCCTAATCTCGCCGGAAATCGCGGCCGCCATGCTCGCTGTCCTCCGCCGTGTCTGCGGCTTCCGCGACGTTCCGGCGACCCCAGAAGGGCGGCGCCGCCACCTTCTGGCAGCCCGCGTCGAGGCGCGTCGAACGCGACAATCAGCGCGGCCCAAGAACGCACTGCAGCGGCCGCGCCGTCGCCGGCGGATCCGCGGAAAGATCGTCCGCGCCATTGATGACGCCAGCGCGACGTCACGGTGGACCCCGCCTGTCAGCGACGGTGGAATTTCGAAAATGGTTAAAAATAGAAAAACCTGACAGGTGGGCCCGGTTATTATATAAAATCCAGAAAAACATTAAATTTGCAAAAAACAATACTTTTCACTGGTTTATCAGAAAAATATGAATTATAAATCAAAATGTTCAGAAAATAAATCTAATTTGTTTCTGTTAAAATTCATACATTTGAACATTCAATTTGAAAAATATTGGAAACAACCTAAAAGCCATTATTATTTATAAATTTTAATTAATCAACTTATTTTCGCTGTTTCGTCAGGAAAATATGAAACAATATATAAACACGAAGAAAAATATTAATGCGAAAATGTTTTATAAATATTGAGACAATAACTACAACATTATTTCGAACCTACAGATATGGAAAAACAATAATTCAAAATACGATAAAATTTCAATTTTGCATATACTAAAAATCGTTTATTCTACAAAATTCAAATATTTAACCAACTAAAAAAAAATTTACATACAAATAAGTTACAATTTAACAAAATCCAAAAACTAAACAATTTAAACATGTATTTTTAAAAAATTCAACGGTTCCAGATCTGAATAACTTTTTAATATGGACATTCAAAAATTTGAAAACAACTTCACAAACCCTAGACAATTTTTGAATTTCAACAATTTTAAACGATCGAACAATTCAAAATTTTAGCGCACGGCGCGGCAAAGCCGCGAAAACTAAAAAAATAAAGAACATAGCAACAAAAATGTTGACATTTATTCGGAAATAATTGTAAAACAATTCTAAATATAATTTTGCAATGATTCTAAATAATGCAAACTAACAATTTGAAAATACCCCACCCACATTATTTAACTTTTTTTCCTTTTGGAAAAACAGTCCAAAAAAAAAAATATTCCAAAACTAAAAAATATAGAAAACAATCCAACAAAAATGTGGACATTTCTTTTGATAATTGTAAGTAGTTCTAAATATGATTTTGCAATAATTACAAAATAATGCAAACTAATATTTCAAAAATGCCCCCTTTTTTTTTTTTGGAAAAACAATCCAACCTATCCATATATTTGAAGTAATTCTAAATAATGCAACCATCAATTTTAAAAATAAAGACAGAGCAACAAAAATGTTGACATTTTTTCGACATAAATTGTAAACAATTCTAAATATAATTTTGCAATGATTCTAAAATATGCAAACTAACAATTTGAAATACCCCATTTTTTACTTTTTTTTTCCTTTTGGAAAAACAGTACAAAAAAATTAAATTTCCAAACTAAAAAAATAGAAAACAAACCAACAAAAATGTGGACATTTCTTTTGGAATAGTTGTAAGTAGTTCTAAATATGATTTGCAATAATTACAAATAATGCAAACTAATGATTTAAAAAAATGCCCTTTTTTTTGGAAAACAATCCAACCTATCCATATGATTTTGAAGTAATTCTAAATAATGCAAACCATCAATTTTAAAAAAAAGAACATAGCAACAAAAATGTTGACATTTTTCGGAAATAATTGTAAACAATTCTAATATAATTTTGCAATGATTCTAAATAATGCAAACCAACAATTTGAAAATACCCCATTTTTTTACTTTTTTTTCCTTTTGGAAAAACATTCCAAAAAATATAAATATTCCAAAACTAAAAAAATAGAAAAACAATCCAACAAAAATGTGACATTTCTTTTGAATAATTGTAATAGTTCTAAATATGATTTTGAAATAATTACAAATAATGCAAACTAATGATTTAAAAAAGCCCTTTTTTTTGGAAAACAATCCAACCTATCCATATGATTTTGAAGTAATTCTAAATAATGCAAACCATCAATTTTAAAAATAAAGAACATAGCAACAAAAATGTTGACATTTTTTTCGGAAATAATTGTAAACAATTCTAAATATAATTTTGCAAGATTCTAAATAATGCAAACTAACAATTTGAAAATACCCCCATTTTTTACTTTTTTTTTGGAAAAATAGTCCAAAAAAAAAATTCCAAAACTAAAAAAATAGAAAACAATCCAAAAAAATGTGGACATTTCTTTTTGAATAATTGTAAGTAGTTCTAAATATGATTTTGCAATAATTACAAATAATGCAAACTAATGATTTCAAAAATGCCCCCATTTTTTTTTTTGGCAAAACAATCCAACCTATCCTATGATTTTGAAGTAATTCTAATAATGCAAACCATCAATTTTAAACATGTTCATACAAAAAAAAAGACAAATATATCACGGATCACATTAAAATTACATATGCACGACCAAAAATTAAATTTCAAATTTCCATATCGTTCCTAATTTAAATTCCAGATTTCCATATCGTTTCTAAATGAATTTCAACAACTTTTACCATTGAAAAAAACAAAAAATTTGCCCACGGGTGCGGCGAAGGCCGCGCTTAATCCCCTAGTATGCAGTAAAATATTGACTCGTCCACGTAACCTGTTACTACCCGAGTTTCTCGTTTCTTGTCAATGCCCAGTCGGACATCTCGAAGAACAAACAAGTCTGTGTTTACACCTCAGACTAACCCGAGACCCAGGCTGCATTCATCCTTGATTACGTCACGTCGGACCGCGCTTATCCAGAAGAAAAGGCGTCTACATATGTACTCCATGTCTTTTCATTTTTTGAATTTATATATGTACTTCCATGTCACTTGATCAGAAAGTCTAGACGTTACAGTACAGTAAGGCTAAGCAACCTGCCTGGCCGTCGCAGAAAAGGGGCACCGATCATCAACGTAGATTAATACCACGCTAATCCGTCGTAAACAACGTCGTTTCATCCGGACGTGACATTGACTCGTGTGAGTGGTGAGGTCTTTCTTCCGGCATGTCTGGTCAGATTTTTGGCAGGACGACAGCGAAGAATACAAAAGAAGAGAGCTCGGGAGAATAGAAAAGTAGCTAAATGCAAAAAGACTAGCTATCCAAGAAATAAAAAGGAAATGTTTCTTCTGAACCTGATGGCAAAGAATTGATTCTAGTCTACAACTACTACAGTACATCCAAAATATAAACTAGATAAGCAAAATGTTTAGCCAGTCAGTAATCTAATGATAGCGCTAAAGCTTTCCTAAGAGCATCTCCACTAGCATTCCCCAACACTTGCTATTGTGAGCGCCACATAAGTTGTCAGGGCCAATAGACATCCAATAACTCTTTTTATCAAAATATGCAAACATTCGACGGTCAAATTTAAATATCCATCCACAAAAGTATCACCATGTCTCTGAAGATCAAACCATTATAAATTTTTTTGCATGGAAATCAAAATGGCCGACACGTTCTCCTCTGTCTCCACATCCGCAATGATCTCGACCTCGCTCTGCACCGTTTCTTGGCACCACTAGCGGTGTTGTATGCCCCGTCCAACCATCGTCGGCTCTAGCGTTGGCTCCAATGGTAGAAGACCATCTATGCATGTTGAGAGATCAAAAATCAAGCCCTCACCGGCGGTGGTAGGCGGAGAGGTTGTGCGATCAAGATCTTGAGTCTTCCTTCATCGTTTTTGACAACGAATTGCGATGCCTTCGAGAACACTTGATTCTTGCCGTCGGCGGGATTCTGCTTGGACCTTCTCTTCTCAACGGCGAGGCTCTCTTTCTCGACGACGACCTTCTCTTCTTCACGGCAGCTTCTCGTCATGCTTGTTCATCAAGGACGACCAAGTTTTTTTTTCTTCTGAAAGTGCTTGCAGTTTGCTTCGAGATAGTTGTGACCTCCGGGAGTCACTTGTCAATGGTTGCTGTCACGGCGCCGATGATAATGCCCCATTCTTTTCAGATTGTGTTCTTGTTTCCAACTGGGCATCCCTCCGAGCGGCGAGGTAGGGATCCGCCCATGGGATCCATGCCGCCGTTGAGATCGTGATGTTGTCTTTCCACTTCTTGTTATTTTTTAATCCTTGTAAAGCAATGCATGAACTTGATGTTTAGTCTTTGTCGTTGTCTCGATATAAACCTTGCCCGTCCTTCAACTCGTCTGCCATCGTCTCGCCACTTACTTTTCTTCCACGGATTTGGTCTAGGTCACCGTGAAATCTGTTGCAATCCGCTTTTCTTCCACATATGCGACATCACATTGTAATTACATTTCATATGCACCTTAGCATATTCACCATAATTTATAGTCTCGTTCAATTTCTTCTCGACCCTCTTCCAATACCGGGTGTACCTTTCTTGGCTCCGATAATGGAATCATTGGTCACTAGCTTCCTGTGTCACATAGGCACTCGTCCTCGGCGTCTTCCACCACTTGCCTTATTTCCTTTCTTCTCGTCTTTGAATCTTTACGCTGTCAGGATCTTGCACCCGACCTGTCCCCGTCACCGTCCTCCCTCCTCCTCTTCCTCCCTCTTTCATCTTCTTCCAGAGTGTTGGTCCCGGCGTTAACACTAGAGTTGCTACCATCCTGAATCATTAACTTCAAGCTATTTGCAAGTCAGAACCCGCACTTTGATTTCATGGGCACTCACAAACACAAAATGAAAGAGGGATTGTATGTTGGTTTTTCTACCATGTCGAAGTTCTCGCCGTTGGGCATTGTGTCGAAACATGTGGTCTCCAGTCCCAACGCTTGTTGCCGGCACAATCGTCGGGCACGCGAAAGTGGCGGTGGCCACTCACATCGCTGTTTGATTTCGCCGCTCCCTCTGCAAGGCCAGCGTTGTAGAACGTCTGTTTAAGGTTGATGCTGATGTCAACCTTGACCCCCGACTACCGGCGAGTCGAGGCATGGTTGCTCTCGCCAAAACCCGGGGGAGATCCGTGTTACTGAACGCGGAGTTTCTCCACGCCCCTTGACGAAGTAGGCTGGGTTTGACTGCCGACGCACCACACCGGCACGTTGTTGCTCTCTTGGCTTGCACCCGCGCCCGCCGCTGAGCGCAAGCGACGCGGCCACGAGATCGACGTCCATCTTCCCGGCGCTGCATTGACGCCCACTCCTTTGTGTTATTCGTGAGCATCGATAGACGTTGTCGCTCCCTCGCCCACGCCTTACCCGACATGTCGGCCGACACACACGGGACCTGCGAGGAGCACCGCTGTGAGCGCTACCTCGAGCAGCGCCACGGCCACACCTAGCGGGTGACATCAGCGGCGGCGACGGTGGGCGAACGTGGAGGGCGAACGTGGGAATGGCGATATCGACGTCTACGGGGGAGAATAAAAAATGGGTGGACGAAAGGAAAGTGAAATAGATGTCTATGCTAATAACGCGCTGGTGCCGCACGTCAGGATCCGACAGTTACCGTGTTTGCCGGCACTCCCACTTGCCCCCTACGGACCTTTGCCGGCACTTTCTCCCTATGGACGTGGCATGAAATCTGGTCTTCGAACGCATTATTGAGGTCGTCCGTCAACTTAACGCTATTGAGAGGGCTGATGAGCAGTTTTTTCTTGCCGTCACTCCCAATACCCTTGTTGTAAACCCTATTGAAAACGTGGGGGGAAATGCTCTAACCAGGCTGTAGAAGAGTGAAGTCAAGCTCTTTCCTGTCCCCTGTTTGTACACCCTCTCTCCTAATCTAATCGCGATCAAGGCGAAACCTTTTTCTCCCCGTGCATCTTGCAAGCCACTCCCCGACCCAGCAACGACACAGCCGACATCCGCGTCTCCCACCCACCCGTTGAAAAGATCCCCACGCAGATTGCTGCTAACCAAAAGGAAACGTGGCCGTGAAGTCGTCACCCATCTTTCTCTGGCTCCATCTCCCGCGCGCGACGCACCTCCACTCGCCTTCCTCCTGCTTCCGCATGCTCGAATTCCCCTACCGGCGTTTGTTTATTCCTCCGAACCTGCGAGACCAAAGAAGAGGACAAGCGTGTGAGTTGCGATGTGATGTGATCCGGCCTCGTCGTCCTCTTCCTTTTGATTTCTCCCTACCACCAGAACCAGACCTTCCTTCCTAGCTAGCGACTCCACTAGAGTAGTAGTACTAATCCCATGTGTTCACGTGCATCTCCTCCTATATAACACGACTTCTCCCCAGCCATTCTCCTCTCACTCGAAAATAGTACTCCATCTCGTGCTCCTCCCCCTTCTCTACTCTTCAGATCAATCGATACCCAGCCAGCATAAACTATGGATCCATGGATCAGCAGCCAGCCTTCGCTGAGCCTCGACCTGCACGTCGGCATGTCACCCATGGGCCACCGCTACCAGGCGGCGCCGCCCATGGTCAAGCCCAAGATCCTCGTCGAGGAGAACTTCCTGCACCTCAAGAAGGACCCCGAGGTCGCGGTCCTCGAGTCCGAGCTGCAGCGGGTCGCGAGGAGAACCGGCGCCTGGGCGAGATGCTCAGCGAGGTGGCCGCCAAGTACGAGGCCCTGCAGGGCCAGTACGCCGACACGGTCACCGCCCACGCCAACACCGGCAACACCCACCCGTCGTCCGCGTCGGAGGGCGGGTCGGTGTCCCCGTCGAGGAAGCGCAAGAGCGAGGACAACAGCCTCGGCACGCCGCCGCCCCCGCCGTCGTCGCACGGCCACCAGCACACTCACCATGGCCTCGGTTTGGACCAGGCGGAGTGCACGTCCGGCGAGCCGTGCAAGCGCATCCGGGAGGAGTGCAAGCCGGTGGTCTCCAAGCGCTACGTCCACGCCGACCCCGCCGACCTCAGCCTGGTGGTCAAGGACGGCTACCAGTGGCGCAAGTACGGCCAGAAGGTGACCAAGGACAACCCCTGCCCCAGAGCATACTTCCGGTGCTCCTTCGCGCCCGGGTGCCCGGTCAAGAAGAAGGTGCAGAGGAGCGCGGATGACGTGACCGTCCTCGTGGCCACGTACGAGGGCGAGCACAACCACAGCCAGCCGCCGGCGCCGGCGCAGCACAACCACGACGGCAAGAACGCCGCCACCGCGAAGCCGCCACAGGTGCCGACCCCGGCGGCGCCTCACCACCTGCCGCAGCAGCAGAAACAGGAAGTGGTCGTCAGCGGCGAGGCGGCCGCGGCGGCGTCGGAGCTGATCAGGCGAAACCTGGCGGAGCAGATGGCCATGACGCTGACCAAGGACCCAGCTTCAAGGCGGCGCTCGTCTCCGCGCTCTCCGGCCGGATCATGGAGCTCTCGCCTACCAGGGACATTAACTGATCCCCACGCAGCTCTCAGTCCTTGGGCGTCACACATTTCGAAAGACAGTGGAGTGGTCGATTGGTTCGCCATTGCTGCCCGCCTCGCCCCTCCGTTGATCTTGCAAAAAGGCAGGAATTGCAGCACGCTTGACCGATGAAGAAGATGAGATGGATTGCAGCAAGCAGAGGACCGCCGAGTTACTGCTGTACAAAAATTGCATCTTCTTATCAAGAACAAGAGCGCGGGGAGGGGAGAATGATGATCAATCAAATCATTGTTGTAACATGTAGCAGTAGGATACGCGCAGAATTACGCGAAACTGTACAATCTTTTAATTAGAGAAATGTTCGTTCTATTGAACTCGATTATCAATTCACGCCTCGTTCAGTTTCTCTATCGAGAATGGAATGAGCTCCATACTTGAATTCAAATACTCTAGAGAATACATGACCTTCCAGAGTATTCAGGCACATCATGCATATATCAATACATGAGCTCCAGTAGCATCGGTACACCCTCTAGAGAAAACTAGAGTGGCTAGCAACGAGAAACCTCTCGAGCAGCAACGAAGAAATGTAGTCGTCTTCTTGCCAGCATGGGCCGCTCTTATCCAAAAATAACTTCCACGTAGACGTAGGCAGTAGCTGTAGAGACTACAAGACCCAGCCAAAATACACCGAGGGAGAAGACGAGCCAAGGTCGGTCGTAGTCAGGGAAGCTGTGTGGAAACGGGAACCGCCTCATCACGGAGTAGTCAAACACGTGCGTGCGGCGGGTCCCGGTCCGCAGCGGTCGGCGGCCTGCTTCGACGACGGCACGACGCTACCGGCTCCGTAGAATCGTTGCAACCGCGCGCTTCAACTTCGGCAAATTTTTGATTCTACCACACTAGTTTTTCCCCGTTTGCTTTTGTCGCTCTAAATTTTGGTATTTTGCTTTTGCCCTCTATTTTCTGGTAATACATCATTTTTGCCTTCGGCAGGGGAAAACAAAATGTAAATGGTAAAAAAGTGTTTTGCTTTTGCCCCTCCATTCGTTATTTTTGCTTTTGCTTTTGCCCCTCATAAAGGTAAAAGCAAAATGTCAAATTTTAGAGTGGCAAAAGTAAAATGGGTAAAGTTAAATTTTCCCTTGAGCTTCACCCGCTTCTGATGCTCAAGAAAAAAAAACTTCACCCTCTTTTTTTTTTGAACAAGGGGTGGGGTCTCAAAGACCCCGAGCTGCATTATATTGAACCGTGACGGGTACATTTTTGTAAAAGGCCCTTTACAAACACTTGTCCAAAAGAACCTAGTATTTGAAGATAAGGCCTCGGCTTTTGTGAAAAACACCCTAGAACTAAAAGATAAAAAGCAATCAAGTCCTAGGGCACCGCCGCCACCTATCGCCGCCGACCTCCAGGTGCTTGGGACACGGAGATCAGAGAGGGAAATGCTCGGAATCTCTCTTCCGGCGATAAACCGCTGCTACTGGCCAGCTTGAGGTCTCTGGGGACGAACCACTTGTCGACGACGAGCTGTCGAGCTCCAGTGCAGGGTCAGCAGGGCCTCCTTCTCGGAGGTTGAAGATGGGCCGCCATACCGGCCAAAGATCACGACGGCAAGCCGCGTGAGTCGCTCTGGGATGCAGCAAGAACACGAACCTCCACCCCATAGAAGTTGAGGAAGACCAGCGACATCTCTTCTGCTCCTCGCCGCCACGGCCGTCCAGAGGAAGAGCCGCCTGCTTCACGCCCTCTGTAGAGTGGACTGATACGTCTCAAACGTATCTATAATTTTTGGTTGTTCCATGCTTATTATATATCATTGCCACATGCTTTTATATTGTTTTATATCATTTTGACATATTTTCTAGAACTAACCTATTAACAAGATGCCCAGTGCCAGTTTCTATCTATTATGTCTGTGCATTGCAGAAAAGGTCAAAAATCCAAAGTGCTCAGAAAAATCCAAAAAAATTACAGAAATTCTATTTCGCCAGAAGATCCCGGGAGTCAGAAGGACAAATTTGGGGGAGGTCTGATGACGTGAAACACACGTTCGTTGGGAGACCCCAAGAGGAAGGTATGATGTAGTCAGCAGCAAGTTTTCCCTCAGAAAGAAACCAAGGTTATCGAACCAGTAGGAGCAGCAACTCTTCAGAAGGTTGTCAACGGCGCCAGAAAAATAGCTGTCGCAGGGAGTCTGGACTGTTGACGTGGAATCTGCACACAACACAATCAAACTACTTTGCCCCAACGAAACAGTGAGGTTGTCAATCTCACTGGCTTGCTGAAAACAAAGGATTAAACGTATGGTGTGGAAAATGAGTATTAAATTGCAGAGAATGAAAAAGGAACAGTTTGCAGTTTGTGGTTGTTTAATCAGTGTAAAAGAATGGACCGGGGTCCACAGTTCACTAGTGGTGTCTCTCCATAAAAGATAACTAACATGTTGGGTGAACAAATTACAGCTGGGCAATTGACGAATAGTGAGCGCATGACAATGCATATACATGACATGTTGACTACTATGATATTTAATTGGGCATTACGACATAATACATAGATCGTTATCCAACAGCATCTATGACTAATAATCCACCGCCGGGTTGTCATCCGAGTCCCCCGTTGGTATTAAGTTGCAAGCAACGGATAATTGCATTAAGTAAAGTGCGTAATGTAAACAAACACATATGCCCGTGGACATAGCATCGTTAGGTTATCCCTAGTGGCAACAGCACATCCACAACCTTAGAACTTTCTGTCACTGTCCCAGGTTAAACGGAGACATGAACCCACTATCTAGCATAAATACTCTCTCTTGGAGTTACAAGCATCTACTTGGCCAAAGCATCTACGAGTAACGGAAAGCATGCAAGATCTTAAATAACATATAAGATAGATTGATAATCAACTTGACATAATATTCAATATTCATCGGATCCCAGCAAACACAACATGTAGCATTACAATAATATGATCTTGATCATGTAGGGCAGCTCACAAGATCTAAACATGATGGCACAAAGTGGAGAGACAACCATCTAGCTACTGCTATGGACCCGTAGTCCAAGGATGAACTACTCACGCATCACTCCGGAGGCAGGCATGGCGATGTAGAAGCCTCCGGTGACGATTCCCCTCTCCGGCAGGGTGCCGGGAAGAGGTTCTGAACCCTCCCGAGCTAGGGTTGACGACGGCGGCGTCTCTGGATCTTTTCGTGGATATTTGCTCAGGTACTTAGGGTTTTCGCGTCGGGGGGAATAAGTAGGCGAAAGGGCGGCGGCTGCGGACCCCCGAGGGGCCCACACCACCCAGGGCGCGGCAGAGGGGGGCCCGCGCCCTGGTGCGTGTGGCCTCCTGGTGGCCCTCCTCTGCTGCTCCTTCGCTCCGTCAGGCGTGTTCTGGAAAAATAGGCACCCCCGTGTAGTTTCGTCCAATTCCGAGAATATTTCCAGACTAGCTTTTCTGGAATACAAAAACAGCAGAAAACAGGAACTGGCACTTCGGCATCTTGTTAATAGGTTAGTCCCAAAAAATGTATAAAAGTGATATAAAGTAGATGCAAAACATGTAGCAATTGGTATAAAACAAGCATGGAACATCAAAAATTATAGATACGTTTGAGACGTATCAGCATCCCCAAGCTTAGTTCCTACTCGTCCTCGAGTAGGTAAACGATAAAAACAAAATAATTTTTGAGGTGACATGCTACTATCATAATCTTGATCATATAATATTGCAAGGCACATGTAAATGAATGAAGTGATCCAAGTCAATGGTCTATAATTTGCTACCAAATAGATAATGAGTAAACAATGAATCACACAAGCTAAACGTTTTCATGAATAGTACTTTCGAGACAAGCATCAAACAGTTTTGCATAAGTGTTAACTCATAAAGCAATAGTTTCTAACAAAAGGTATTTAATCAACACAAAGGAAGAATTTAGTTTCAGCATTTGCTTCAACTTTCAACATATTTATCTCATGGATATTGTCAACACAAAGTAGTATAACAAGTCCAATACATTGCATATAACGCATGTTGTAACAAAGTTGACACTAGTGTTTGCTTGTGGAAGACAGAAAGAATAGGAAAACTGACTCAACATAAAAGTAAAAGAAAGGCCCTTCGCAGAGGGAAGCAGGGATTAAATCATGTGCTAGAGCTTTTAGGTTTTTGAAAGCATATAGAGATTGCATAAAATATTTGATACTCCTCCCAACCTTGCTAACACAAGCCATGGCTAACCGAATCCTCGGGTGCCTTCCATCAATCACATACCATGGAGGAGTATCTATTTTTGAGAGGTGTTTGTTAATTGTCAACGAATGGTAGCGGGTGAGAACAGTATTCTACCTGTCGAACGGACTTTTAAGAGCGGCTCCCATGAAGGACGTTATTTCTACCAGCAAGGCAGATCATCCCTCTTTCTCTTTGGTTTACACACATTCAGGTATTTCACTGTTTGTCATTGCTTACTGATGAATCAGGGCAAAAGTGTGAAGAGAATTAATTGGTTAAAGTTGTAATTAATTGGGACTGGGCACCCCGTTGCCAGCTCTTTTTGCAAGTTATTGGATAAGCGGATGTATATGCCACTAGTCCAGGTGTAAAAGTCCACTCGACAAATAGAATAAAGAATAACCACACTAATTCCTCATGAGCTAGTAAACATTGACACAAAAAGGGAATAATAACATTTTGAATAATTTAAAGGTAGCACATGAAAAATTTACTTGGAGTGGCAAGGAAATACCACATATAGGTAGTTATGGTGGACACAAATGGCATGGATTTTGGCTCAAGGATTTGGATGCACGAGAAGCATTCCCTCTCAGTACAGAGTTTAGGCTAGCAAGGTTATGTAAGCAAACAAGAATATCAACCCGTACACCAAGTTTTATATGACAAACATATTGCAAACGTTATAAGACTTCATACCGTCTTCCTTGTTAACCAAACCCTGTTATTAGAAAATATCTAGACCTTAGAGGTACCACCGATGCAAACCAAATTTTCAACAAGCTTTACGGTAGTTCTTCACTAATAGGCTTAACTCATGTGATGCACAATTTAATCATGATCTACTTGTTAACTCAAAACAATTGACAAGCATCAAGTTATCCATTTTAGTGATCTACAAGATTAAGCAAGTTTTTCCTTATACCAATTACCACATGCAACATTTTCTGAACCAACCAAACACCAATCAATTTATTTCATCAACTCTCCAAACAAATATAAGTGAAGCAAGAGAGTACTTTCTACAAAAGAAAGCTAATAGCTCTGACAAGAGATACATGAAAACAAGAGCTAAAAGCTGAACAGCGCTAGATATGAATACTCAACAAATATAAGTGAAGAATAGGAGTATTCTCATGAAAAAGCGGAGCGTGTCTCTCTCCCAATCAAGAATGCTAGGGTCCAGTCAAGCTTTATTGAAAATAAAAGTGCAATACTGAAAATAAAAGCACACAGACGCTCCAAGAAAAGCACATATGATGTGAAAGAATTAAAATATAGTTTCACTAGAGATGACCTGATAATTTTGACGATGAAGAAGGGGATGCCTTGGGCATCCCCAAGCTTAGACGCTTGAGTCTTCTTGAAATATGCTGGGGAGATCCATGGGAGCCTCCCCAAGCTTAAGCTCTTCACTCTTCTTGATCCTATTATATCATCCTTCTCTCTTGACCCTTGAAAACTTCCGTCACACCAAACTCAAAGTAGATCTCATTAGAGGGTTAGTGCATAATCAAAAATTCACATGTTCTATAAAGACGCAATATGATTTGTTACTTTAAACATTAGCTACAGCCACTGATGTTATGTGAAGCTCTTCCACCCAAAAAAGAATTTCACTCAACACTAGTAAAAGAGAGAATGCAAAAATAAAAAGGCATAATCTGTCTAAAACAGAACAGTCCGCAAAGACGAATTTTTTCGAGGCACTTACGACGCTCAGATCGAAAACTCTGAACTAATGAAAGTTTCAGACATTCATAAAGATTACGCACAAAAATTTCAGATTTAATTAACAATCTGGTGATTTTAGGAATTTCGTACAGTGAACAGCAAAAATCTGTTTCTGCGCAGCAATCAAAATTAAGCATCATCTTACATTAGAGGCTACTCTTGGCACAACAATGCGAGAAAATAAAGATACAAAGGAGTTGCTACAGAAGTAAACAAACTCCTTGACTCAATAAAAGAAAAATTGCAGAAAAATAAAATGGGTTGCCTCCCATAAGCGCTTTTCTTTAACGCCTTTTAGCTAGGCACAAAGCATGCATCAAGTATTACCAAGTGAAGAAAGGTCTAATTCATCAAAAGCTTCATCAAGAACAGGGTTTGTCACACTAGGACTTTTCAGTTTACGTAATTCTTGGGAAGAAAATTTAAATAGACCATTATGTGACTCACCCTCAAGCTCATTGAACACGTTATCCGTTTTAAACGCACCCGTGGGTTTTGGTTTAGAAATTTTTGGCACATACATAAATTTTTGCTCTCCCCACAAAAGCCTTTTGCTTTTAGTTTTAATAGAGGTAAAAGTAGAACTTATTACATCCATAGCCTCCTCTAATTCACCAATCCTAAGATTTTGATTATCTTGAATAGTACTAGTTTCTAAAACAGCAATTCTTTCATTAATGGTTCCCAGTGATTCATCAACTTTGCTAGTACTATCAAGGAGATTTGGCAAATTTTTCTCTATAGACTCCAATTTCTTTATAACATCTTCCAAGGTGATCTCATTTTTAATGTTACTAACAGGTGGTGTTCCTACTAGGCTCTCAATAATATAACTAGCTTCCAACGCAGGGGTACCAAGAAAGTTACCTCCCGTCAAAGTGTCCAAGACATATCTATACCAGCTAGTTATGCCAACATAAAAATTTCTAAGCAGGATCATAGTGGAATATTTTTTAGTACACCTACGATGAGCATCGCTGATTCTATACCAAGCATCTTTCAAACTTTCTCCACTTTGTTGCTTAAAAGATCGAACCTCAACTTCAGGAACCAAAACATGATGAGCCGAACCAGACATGATAACTAACAGAAAACAAAACTGAAAATAAACTAAATGCAAGTAACTAATTTTTTTGTGTTTTTGATAATTGAAAGCAAACAAGATAAAATAAAATAAACTAAGCAAGACAAAAACAAAGTAAAGAGATTGGAAGCGTGAAACTCCCCTTGCAGAAGACTGCTGTCTCCCCGGCAACGGCGCCAGAAAAATAGCTTGATGACGTGAAACACACGTTCGTTGGGAGACCCCAAGAGGAAGGTATGATGTAGTCAGCAGCAAGTTTTCCCTCAGAAAGAAACCAAGGTTATCGAACCAGTAGGAGCAGCAACTCTTCAGAAGGTTGTCAACGGCGCCAGAAAAATAGCTGTCGCAGGGAGTCTGGACTGTTGACGTGGAATCTGCACACAACACAATCAAACTACTTTGCCCCAACGAAACAGTGAGGTTGTCAATCTCACTGGCTTGCTGAAAACAAAGGATTAAACGTATGGTGTGGAAAATGAGTATTAAATTGCAGAGAATGAAAAAGGAACAGTTTGCAGTTTGTGGTTGTTTAATCAGTGTAAAAGAATGGACCGGGGTCCACAGTTCACTAGTGGTGTCTCTCCATAAAAGATAACTAACATGTTGGGTGAACAAATTACAGCTGGGCAATTGACGAATAGTGAGCGCATGACAATGCATATACATGACATGTTGACTACTATGATATTTAATTGGGCATTACGACATAATACATAGACCGTTATCCAACAGCATCTATGACTAATAATCCACCGCCGGGTTGTCATCCGAGTCCCCCGTTGGTATTAAGTTGCAAGCAACGGATAATTGCATTAAGTAAAGTGCGTAATGTAAACAAACACATATGCCCGTGGACATAGCATCGTTAGGTTATCCCTAGTGGCAACAGCACATCCACAACCTTAGAACTTTCTGTCACTGTCCCAGGTTAAACGGAGACATGAACCCACTATCTAGCATAAATACTCTCTCTTGGAGTTACAAGCATCTACTTGGCCAAAGCATCTACGAGTAACGGAAAGCATGCAAGATCTTAAATAACATATAAGATAGATTGATAATCAACTTGACATAATATTCAATATTCATCGGATCCCAGCAAACACAACATGTAGCATTACAATAATATGATCTTGATCATGTAGGGCAGCTCACAAGATCTAAACATGATGGCACAAAGTGGAGAGACAACCATCTAGCTACTGCTATGGACCCGTAGTCCAAGGATGAACTACTCACGCATCACTCCGGAGGCAGGCATGGCGATGTAGAAGCCTCCGGTGACGATTCCCCTCTCCGGCAGGGTGCCGGGAAGAGGTTCTGAACCCTCCCGAGCTAGGGTTGACGACGGCGGCGTCTCTGGAACTTTTCGTGGATATTTGCTCAGGTACTTAGGGTTTTCGCGTCGGGGGAATAAGTAGGCGAAAGGGCGGCGGCTGCGGACCCCCGAGGGGCCCACACCACCCAGGGCGCGGCAGAAGGGGGGCCCGCGCCCTGGTGCGTGTGGCCTCCTGGTGGCCCTCCTCTGCTGCTCCTTCGCTCCGTCAGGCGTGTTCTGGAAAAATAGGCACCCCCGTGTAGTTTCGTCCAATTCCGAGAATATTTCCAGACTAGCTTTTCTGGAATACAAAAACAGCAGAAAACAGGAACTGGCACTTCGGCATCTTGTTAATAGGTTAGTCCCAAAAAATGTATAAAAGTGATATAAAGTAGATGCAAAACATGTAGCAATTGGTATAAAACAAGCATGGAACATCAAAAATTATAGATACGTTTGAGACGTATTAGGTCCACAGCCCCCAGACGACCCCTGCGCGCGGCCAAAGTTGGGCCGCGCCTGGGGCCCACTTCGTCGCCTCGTCCACCGCCTTACATCGCCTCTTCGTCCATAAATACCGTCCTGGCCTAAAACTCCCGCACACCGAAGGATTTCTCCAGAAAAGCTCCCGAGCTCCGCCGCCACCAAAAACCCTAATTCGGGTGACAAAAGTCTCTGTTCCGGCACCCTGCCGGGACGGGGAATTGCCCCCGGAGTCATCTTCATCGCCGTTGCTGCCTCCCATGATGCGCCGAGAGTAGTCCTTCATCGGGGCTGAGGGCTCGTACCTTAGCTATGTGGTTTATCTCTCTCCCATGGTGTGATCTTTATGTGATCATGAGCATTGTTAGTATCGCTGAATTCATATGTGATGTTTATGCTACTCAATTGTTTTTATCTAGTTTCCGGAGTCATTGTTGACAACACGGTACGAAGGATGACAGTGTGGGTACTCGTGTGTGACTCTATGGATAATAGATTAGTGGGATATTTACCATAAATTATTCTTTGTGGAATTGTGGTGTTCGTTTACTCAGACTTTGAGGTGTGCTTTTATAGCCGTACGCAAAGTACTCTTGTTTTATCAAGAAGAAGAATAGTTCCGAGTAGCACTTGCTTGCGTTCAGTTGTGCTAACGTGTTGAGAGAGACCACTAGTGAAAGTATGATCCCTAGTCCTTGTTTCCAAGCATTGAAACACCGTTTACTCTCAGTTTTGTGCATGTTTGCTTGCTGCCATTTTTATTTCAGATTACAAATACCACTTGTAATCATCCATCACGGTGGGCATATTTCCCGATCCCGAAACCGAATCCCGAAAATCCCGATCCGATCCCGAATATCCCGATCCCGAAAAAACCGATCACATTTTCGGGAGGCAACTCTGAATTCCCGAAATTATTTCAGGAAATTCGGGACTGTAAAGCTAATACCCGAACAACCCGAATATCCCGAATTATAGAAAATCCCAGTAAAAAAAGCCAGCCCAGCTTCCTCACCAAAGCTAATCTCCCAGACAGCTAGCCCAGGCCAACTTCCCCACCACCACGTACAGTACATTCACGATCCCACCTATTCCAGTCGAGCTAGTGAAGCTGGCCAGGCAACAGCTCGCCAGGGTTGACTTCTGCTCACGGGCGAATAGCGGAATGCCTTCTCTCGATTCTTTCCCTTTGATTCCTTCCCAAATCTAATCCCCTCTCTAATTCTTCTCCGATCCTACCTCTCTGCTCTTTGATCTGTTCCTCCCACCGGTTAATTTCTAAGTTTCCCAGGTATCCCACACTAATCCAAAAATCCCCATTGAAAGGGTCCAGGCAGTAGCGCCAACCATAGCGAGCGCCATGAATCTGATCTCCGCCGCTGGGCCATTTCCTCCCGCCGGCGACACGCCCGTGCTCGTCGCCGATTCAGGTCCGTGAAAGGGCACACGACGCCATGGATTTGCGCTTGCATCGCTGCCGTGTCTCGCGCAGCGCAGCTCTTCGTCGTGCTTTCCAGTCTCCATCGTCTTCAATCTCCACCCACCTTCCATTTTCGGGATTTTCGGGATTTCCCGATCCTGATCCCGAAATGTCGGGAACCCGAATTTTCGGGAAACATATTTTTTGAGTGATTTTCGGGATTCAGTTACTAAAACCCGAACTGTTTTTTCCCGATTTTCCTGTCCCGAAAATTCGGGAAATCCCGAATGCCCACCCTGGCATATCACTTGTATTTCACCATCTCTTCGCCGAACTAGTGCACCTATACACCTGACAAGTGTATTAGGTGTGTTGGGGACACAAACTTCTTGTATTTTAATTTCAGGGTTGCTTGAGAGAGATACCTTTGACCTCTACCTCCCTGAGTTCGATAAACCTTGGGTTACTCACTTAAGAGAAATTTGCTGCTGTACTACAAACCTCTGCACTTGGAGGCCCAACACTGTCTACAAGAATAGAAGCGTGTGTAGACATCATGGACACCAATGGCTTCCAGAAGCATAAGCCACCAACCGAGCTTATTGGAGAAGCAGCGGAAGATGGCTGACACAGAGGAACCCCACCATGGAGCTCCACACAATGCCAGATTCTTCCACTCCAACAGTGCGCTCGCCTCGCCGTCGGGGTAGCTGCAGGGCATCACCAGTCGCATGCCTCTCTTCTTCTTCTCTCCACCACCACGGCCAGCTCGAAGAAGCAGAGGAGCCCGCAACAAGAAGATGCCAAGGCGCTTATTGAAGAAGGCGACCGACGACCTGCCATCTCCGCATGTCCTCCTCCTCGGAGGCTTGACGAAGCACAGCTCGTTGGCATGCTCGACGCCGCGTCCGTACGCCGAAGCCGCTGACCTTCGGGGCAGAGGGGACGACGAAACGCCATTCGCCACGGAGGACAACTCGCCATACTCAAGAATCCCTAAACTACTTCCTAATCTACTGCTATACAAGACGGGCCGGCACCCTAAATCAGCTCCATGCCAGCCAGCGCGAGCGCCCGCCGTCGGCCGGATCTAGCCGGAAACGGCGGTGGACTCTCAACGGGGTAGGGAGGGGGAAGGAGATGGAAACTTCACCCTCTCCTGGCTTCCTTCTCGAAGTACAAATGCAAGTATTTCGTTTCTTTTTTTCGAACTCTGAACTCAAATTTTGGTCGTTGACATATTGATGTTTTGAATCCTGGTCTATTCCAAATCCTGGGACAATTGTTTCAATATAGAAAAATAATATCAAACTAGATAAATTACTACTCTCATTTACTAAGATTGCCCACATTATATATATATATATATATATATATATATATATATATATATACCTTGTGTCTCTCTGAACCAATCTCTCTGATATGTACAACTATCAAAATTGAATAGGAGGGCGAGATACAAGAGGAGGGGAACTCAGGAACAACAGTTGGAGGGATACACGCGGCCCCGAGTGCACGAGCGTGCACCTCCTCCGGCTATGCGTCTTCACGAAAAAGGAAATTGTGCACGGTACATGCGGGGGATCAAACACGAGCAAGGACTCCCTGCACGCCTCTATGACACTGGCTTCAGTACGTCACCACGCGTGGCGCCACATGCCTGGTCCTTCCTCTTCTATTCTGCTATGCCTCCTCTGAATATCGACCATGCTCACCAGGGGCACGTGCCCATGTTCCGCCTCATGTGTGTTGCGTCCCGCGACGTCCCATAGTTCAGCGAGGAGGTGTACCGAGACACCGTTCCTGAGTAGAGGACCTGGCGGTCTACTGCGACAACACGACAAATACCGCGAGTGTGGATCAACCTCCGCTCGGTCGGCTCGGTTGGATTGGATCACATGCGAAAGTGCGTGTTGTGTAAGGCACGCGGAGCTGGAAGGAGGCATGGTGGCTTGGATAGCGAGATCGGGAGGGGCGCTGAGGAGGTGGGACGAGCTGGAATCGAGACGTAGAGTGGTACTCCCTCCGTTCCAAAATATAAGATGTTTGTCTAGATTCATACCAAACTAAGTTACATATACAATAAAAATGTCTAGATACATGTGTACACATGTGAATGTGGAAAAAGGCTAAAGCATCTTATATTATGGAACGTAGGGAGTACGAGGGAGAAGGAAAATTGGGGAAGAAGCGTCATACAAGTGGGGTCCACGTGTCCGTGAAAGAAGACATCGATTCCGATCGAGATCGTTACATTCCCGGTACATCAGGTTTCAGTTTAGATCTTGATTTACAGGTTCAATATGCAAACGACCAGAATTTCGAGTTAAGGTTTCAGTTTATCTAATCTCTGCCGGTTCAGGATTTAAAATGTATTTCCTCTGTTCATAAATGTAACACGTTTTGGTAAATTGAATTGAGCTGCCAGAAAGTTTTATATATTTTTTTTTTGAGGAAGGATCGATCCATTAAACAAGGTACACAGTACAAATTACAAGGCAGACCAGCAAAGACAGAAATTACAAACAAGGCCTGAAACTTGCACGAAGCACCCTGTGCAACTTGAAGGAATTACAATCGGATCCACAAGCCGGCTCCCAAGAACCTAGGCTCCGCCGTCGTCGCCGTACCTCATCCCGCCGGAGAAGGAGCGCCGCCACAAGTCGTAGATAGCCGCAGAAGCCGTCCGCTGCCTCGCACCGGAACTTCGACTCGCTGAACGTACACGGCCACAGCGCACACCACCCAGCACCGCCCCACTTCCAGCCGACGACGCATCACCCAGGCCAACCACCACCACCAGGACCCAACCGCCATCGCCCGCTGCTCCCCCGCCACCACGGCCGGCCAGAACAGACACAGCGAGGAAGAAAACCAACTCCACCCGAACCAAAAGCGGATCACCACCCACCACCAGCTCCTCCCCTCACCACCGCGGCCGGCCAGAGGAGTAGAGGACAAGTAGCTTACCGGAGAACAGAGAACAGAGAACCCAGAATGTTTTATATTAAAGAAAACCAAATGGGCAAACACAATCTGTAATAAATTGATGTAGAAGAAAACGTACCGTGCTAGTCTGCTAACAGATACAGTACAATCTGGTCGTCATTGACTCTCGCGTGTTTACTATTTCGCCCAGTCCAGAGCTTACCCAAGAAAACGGTCCGAAACCTTGACGGCCGTCGCGATCTACCCCTGGTTAGTTCGATATAGGTTTGGCGAGAAGCTTCCGAGTGAGTCGTCATCGGTCGCAATCGGCGTACAACTCAACGACCGCGACATGGCAGGGTGAACCCAACTCGACCCACAGACCACACTTTGACCGCGAATTTGCGATTCCACTGATTGATACGAGCACGTAGTAAGTAGTACACTCTACCCCTCCCAAGTCTACGCGTCACGTGCGTGTATACTGATCGGTCGTATTCGTACGTGCAAGGGCTCTACTCCCGCATGTATACTTTTCACATGGCTCTGCATGCAACCTCTATATGGGGTAATATGGTTACTGGGGTGGTTGTAATCAGCCCATCAGAGTTTAAACCACATATTTTAACGTTAGTGTGTCTTATTTAGGCGGAATATTGTCTAGTGGGAGACGAAATTCACGTCGACTGCGAGACATCCGTCGTGACTTCGTAAATCTCAAAACCTGATCTACCGGCTCACTATTTTGGAGATGCTCACAAGGGTAATGTGTGCGTTCGTGTGTCCATAAGAGTAACTGTTTACACGTGTATGTCAGAGTCTGCGTTAAACCTTGTCTTCTTCCTCTACAATTCTTCGACCCTTTGAAAACCAGCTAGTGGTCGTGCACGCACGGGATGCGATTAGTCAGGCGCACGAATGCGTGCTTTTGTTTTGTGCGTAAGTCGTCCTGCAATCGCGTCACATATGTTGACCAAAACCAAACAAACGCAGCTATGCTTTGGGTGCTTAGACACCAAATCACTACAACTACTATTTTTGTACCCCAAATTCGTCGTACGTACTTTTTGTTTGGTTTTTGTAAGATGGAACGACCCCCTACTTTTGTGTGCATAATAATGCCCATTCGCACGTGCAAGGTTTTATTATGTGATGAAATGGCTCGGTGCTTCTTCACTGGGCTTCTCTACGCAAGCAGGAGAAGTCGAGCCGTCGAGGATACATGTGTAGATTTTAGGTGGTGACGAATGGAACAAAACATAGAACGGGACGTGCTTCAACAGAGAGCAAGCTTTTCAATAACGATTAACGGGGTCGTTCTTCGATGGTTGGAGATGTTCATTTTTGGCAAAATAAATCAAACCTTATTCTCAAGGAGGTAGAGGTTAAGTGGATGCAAAGGGCTAAGGAAAGAGAATTCCTAGAAGGGGATAGTAATACTAAGGGTGTGTTTTGTTGAGTTGTAGATGAATCTGCCCCAGATTCGGCGGCCTCACCGGCTGGTGGAGGGATGTGCCAGGATGTTGGCGGCCTTCCGTACATAGTAGGTTTAGCTTTAGGGGTGGGCGTTGGTGGAGTTGTGGAGGTCGGAAGCCCCTTGAATAAGGGCAATTCATGCCTTCTTCTGATCTTGCCATGCAGAGCCGCAAAACTTCATCTGACTGGCCATGGAGGCGAGGGGATGGAGTGGAACAACGCCTTTTTCTGCAGATCTAAAGGTGGTGCTGAGAGGTGGACACTGGGTGCTTTAGGCCGCACATGGTATTGGCCGGAGTGGTTCTTCCCCGTAGTTGAACTACTGCGGTTGGAGACGGTGATGAAGGTGGAAGCTGCTGCTGCCGCCTCTGTCAATAAGGCCTGGTTCTTCTGTAGGTTTTCCGCTCTGCTCAGCGCCTTATGTTGCCCTCTACTGGTCGTGGTGATAGAGGAGTAGGCGACTATGGGGTTGCTACGTGGCCAGTCTGCAGCAGGGTGACCAATCTGCAGCACAGTGGCCAATCTTGTGTGCTTCTTCTGAGAGTGATAATCTTCGGTCAGTTCCCCCCAGTTCATCCTATGATCTTCATTGTTGTATGTCTGGTTGCTACATACTGCATCCAAAGCATGCTGATGTGCATGATGATTATGCGTTCTTGCTGTTCGGGTCATGCCGGAGACGGGTGAGAGCGTCTCTACTGCGGGTTCTCAGAGTTAACAGTCAACAACTTCCTGATTTGAGCTCGGTGATGGCCCTTCAAGATTTCGACCTCAATCCCCTATCTTATAGGTGTCTGCCAACGCGATTACCGGTTGAGCCGCTGGCTCTACGGTTGGCTAGATTGCGAGAGGCACTGGAAGAGTACGACTGCATGTTTTCCTTGACGGACCCTGGCAGGCTCCTGTTGTATTCTTCAGCATAAGCATCATGCTTGTTCGGTAGTTCTATGTACCCAGCTAGGCAAGTTTGTCCAAAGGATGGAAGTTGTAATCAGTGTGTTGTAAAAACTTGTTATAATATTTAATGTCAGTAGTTTCTTGTTCCAAAAAAGAGAGTTGCAGATTCCTACAAAACAGATCTGAAAAGGCTCATGTGAGCGGACAATCCGTGAGAAACCTGAAGTCGTTTGGTTGAAACAACCGTGAACTGTGGATTGATTCAATAGAAAATGTTTGTAATGCCCTTGTGGGGCCTAATTAAGACTCGATATATGCTAATTGATCGCATAACAACAATTTGTACACTGCTAGACATTCAAATGTGACCATTGGAAGAAAAATTTCATTTGTTTATATTTTATGCATATAACTACTCAAAATAGAAGGTGATGTCATAAACTTTATCTGAAAATACATACATGTTACACGAAAGACGTATGATGTTCGCCATTGACATAACGTCATGTCAAAGTCACATATAGCAAGCACATAATTGCAGAATATGAATGCATTGTACGAAGAAATAATTCGAAATCACCATTCCATTAATGGAAATTATCTTAAGAATACACAGCTTACAATCTTAACTCAATGATATTGCAACTAATCCTATAATTTTTCCTTCTAATCTTTCAACCTTCTAATGTACAATATCAATATATCATGCTCTCTATTTAGCTCAGCTACTTTAGCCACAACACTCCTAGGCAACGCATTAGCATCCTTTCTCGTCCGTGCACATTCTTTTATCTTCAAGATTAAACCTAATAATATGACTTGACTCCCTCGCTCAAGGTCCACTACAGAACATGATTTTTAATTAATTTGGGATTCTTGGGATGAAATGCAAGTTGATTTCCTACACAAGTAAGGAGAATGGGAGTGAGCTACCTTGATAAGAGAAGGAGAATGAGAGTGAGCTACCTTGTGAAGAGAAGGAGAATGGGAGTGAGCTACCCTTGAGAACGGGGAAGAGGCCCAGTGTCAAAGGTAGCAGTGGCTCAACCTACCAACCAGAGTTCGAATCCCGTCGGGAGCGAATTTCTGAAATCCTCACAATGGAGCAATTCTTCTATAAAAAGAAGCCACCAATGGCTAGTCCTGGTTGGTCTCGTTTTTTGGGAGTGAGCTACCTTGTGACGGGAGGTCTGTGGTAAGGTTAAGATAATGCGAAGTAGATTCGTGTCTCTTGTCTGAATAACGAAGTCAGTTTACAAACAATATAATCAGTGACCAAGCTTCTATAGTGGAGCAAAGGCCACGTGAAGTCAGTTTACAGACTTTAAAATGAGTGGTTGAGCTTCTCTTGGGGGGAAGGGGGTGATGTAGCCCAACCTCCGGCTCCTACAACAAGCGGTCCAATGACAAGAGTAAGAGTCAAATCTCTCCATGATAAGGTGAATGCGCTCCTATCTATGTGTGATCTTGACACTCCCTTAAATGGCTTGCTACTTCATTCGTGCTCAGTTATGACGGTCTTGAAGACCGCCGAGGAAGCATTGATCAAGATGGCCAAGAAACTAGTCAAGATGAAGATGGTCAAGAAGATGAAGACAAAGGAGGAGCCAGTCAGCCCGGCCTGGCCGACCCAGCCCGGCCTAGGCCGGCCATGCACCAGACGCCGCCGGCCTCCTCGACACCCGAGGCCGGCCCAGCCCGGCCTAGGCCGGCCAACCACCCGACGCCGCCGGCCTCCTCGACATCCAAGGCCGGCCCCAACCCGGCCAGGCCGGCCAACCACCCGACGCCGCCGGCCTCCTCGACACCCAAGGCCGGTCCCAGGCCGGCCAGGCCGGCCAAGCACCCGACGCGCCTGCCCATGACCTAGGCCAGCCCTAGCCCGGCCAGGCCGGCCCCCCGACGGCCTGCGTGCTGTTTTGATCCTTTGAGTCATGTAACCTTATCCTCCCACCTACCCCTTGTCCTAGACTATAAATAGATGCCTCCTACCTCAGATCTAGGGTTAGACTAAGATTAGACTTGAGTTGAGCTTTGCTCCTTTTCCACCCTTGATGGTGTTGCCTCTTCGGAGATGAATCAAGACCTCCCTTGTGGAGATGAGTCAAGGCCTCCCCTTGTGGAGAAGATCCCTCTAGTGGATTCAAGACCTTCTTCTTGTAGTTGAGACTACTAGCCAATCTTTTCTCTTTGGGTGACTAGATTGGATCGGTTGGGTTGACCGATAAGAGAAACAATCCTAAGAGTAAGGTTGCTTGGAGATTGAGAACCGGGGGCTACCCTAGGGGATTGGTTACCTGTTGATTTCGTTTGTGTTGCTTTGCTAGTAATCTTGATTTGAGACTTTTCTCCTTTTGTGTTCTTCGTGTTCTTCGCCGAATCCGCTCCAAATCCGTGAAGATCGGGACCTAACCCGCATCAGGGGGCAAATGCCTCCCCCCATGCACGCAGCTCCGCCAATAGGGGTGGAATCGAGCCGATCCGGCTCGAGGCTCGGTTCGGTCAGGCTCGTCTTGCCTCTGAAATGTTTAAACAAAATGGGCTCGAGGCCCGGCTTGCGAGCCACACCACTTTTTTTTTAAAGAAAAAACATGACTAGATCGAAAAAGTCAAAGAGAATATCCTACTCGTCCCCGACCTGCACTGCATCCTCGTCCTCGACTGCTCGTTACCCGTATCTCCGGCATCTGATTCTAGGGTTAGCCCCGCCGCCGACCACCACCGACGGGGACGCCTACCGCCAGCCGCCGCCCTTCCGCGCTGCATCCGCCCATGGTTCCCCGCCTCCCCCTACTCCGGACCGCCAATAATAAAATATATTTTAAGTTGCAAATATATGTAAGTTGTCTGTTTCCTCCATCTTCACTCGAGCGAGTGAGAAATGACACGAAACATTAATCTACAGTTTACTTTACCTAGGGTTATGTTCAAAACTATCAGGGAAGTTAAGAAAAAGTTGAATTTGATAACTCACCACTATTAAGGCAGATGACAAGCGCTTTTCTTGACCTTGTTTGGGAAGTAGCTTTTTGAAGTTGGCGTATAGACTCTCAAATTTGTTTGCTAGAAGGAATAAAATTCATCCTCGTCAAGCATATTCTTGAGTATCCTAAATTTCTCGCTTCCAAGTGACTCCAAAACAATTGGTAAGGCTTTCCAATGCTAGTGTAGCAAGTGCTTTACCCACAGCTACTCCAAAGGAGCGGCCATATCAAAATACAACTTTATCCATTAATGCTAATAATGACTTGTGCTCTCCCTATATCATCTATGTTGCTCTCATATTGGGTGAGATAGAAAATTATACCTGCTGCCGGCTTCAACTTCTTCGGGTCCCTAAACCCACCCTCCATGATATATTTTCAAGGTTGTGGAGCAAGAAATCATTCTTACAATGTTCTTGCCGAAACTATATTCAAATTTTCTATGGAGACGAGCAAATGTTTGAAACAACATTAATGACGAGTGACAATAAGTTTATGATGTGGAGTTGTTGTACCCTAACACAGGGTATAATATGTATAATATTAGGGAAGATGTCGGTGTTCGGGAAACGGGGGTTCCCCGTGACCAGAGCGCACGAATCCGGGCCGCTACGTCGGAATCGATGATCAAGCTACGGAGAAGCAGAGCAACCAAAGACCCCGGAGAGTTGGCTGTGGGAACGCTTTGGATCCCATTTTTTGGGGCCCGCCCCGGGAAGGACGCGGTCACATCGGGAAGGCAGGGACCAGCAACGTGGCAGGCGCATCCTGCGCCTCAGCCCCGGCAGGGGTCACTTCGCGGGCACGGCTGGCGCACCTGACATCACCGACAAGACATCACGCACCGACAGCCCAGCGCATGCGGGACATCGACAAGACCCTGCACGCTGTCTACTCGGTGCAGGCGAGGAGCCCGGCGCGACGACCGGACCTTTGACAAGACAAGTCTCGTTGTCTCCTCCATTCCGGTGGGGCGGACGGCATGGAGGACAGTGCGGCGATGTGTTGCCACGAAGGCGGCCAACAAGCGCCACCTCGACTCGGGCGCGACGCGTGCCATTCCTCGGTGGCACACCCATAGCTCGGCCACTTGTGGTAACCCCTTAAGTCTATAAAAGGAGGTCCTTGGCCATTGGGAGGAGGCATCGGAGAAGAAAGCAAAAAAACCCTAGCTCATTGTCACCACTATTGGCTTTTCCACTTAGACTCGGGGGATGGTAGAACGAACCCCCGGGAACCTCCCGGGCTTGTTCCACCATAGCCTGCGAGAGTAGTGTAGGCCTTCGGAGTTCCACCCTGTAAACCACCACCACCACAATACATCCAGAAAAACGGGACGTAGGGTGTTACGCGGCAACGCGGCCCGAACCTGCGTAAATCTTCGTGTGCTTGAGCTCGGGGACTGATTTCGGAGCACCTCGCGCCCACTACCGAACAACTAGGGGGTGCACCGTATCCCCGGTTTCCGCGTTTCGATACGCGACATAAGAGTTCTTGTGCTTGGTTGACTACTTTAGAGTTTTTCATATCATAGGTATTTGCCTGATTTCTCAATATAGGTAATGTATTCTCATAATACATTAATATGCCATCATGTGAAAATGACAACAAATAATTGATGTGTTTCCAACGTTTTCTTATAGGCTGATTACAGGCGCTCCCTTTCTGAAGGTCCACTCCAGAACATGTTTGTTAATTAATTTGGGATAGTTGGGGTGAAATGCAAGTTGATATCCTACATAAATTAGGAGAAAGGAGTGAGCTATACCTTGAGAAGAGAAGGAGAAAGGGAGTGAGCTATCTTGAGAAGAGAAGGAGAATGGGAGTGAGCTAGCTTGGGAAGGAGGTATGTAGTAAGTGTTAAAAGAATGCGAAGTAGATCCGTGCAATGCTTCCTTTGTGAATAACGAAGAAACTCAGTTTACTGACAGTATGATTAGTGGCAGAGCTTCTCTAGGGAGGCAAATGCTATGTGAAGTCAATCCATGCTTCATATCTAAATAATGAAGAAACTCATTTTACGAACAGTATAATCAGTGACATAGCTTCTCTAGGGGGCAAATGCCTCCTCCCCTCCAATGCACGCAGCTCCATCAGTAAGTTGAATATCTTCGAAGTTTGAAATAGATGTAAGTTGTCTGTTTCCTCCATTTTTTTCACGCTGAAGAGTGAGAAATGACACGAAACATTCTTCTACAGTAGAGAAAATATCAACTGCAAATTTACCATTTGTTTAAAAGTTACATAATTTTAAAATCAAAACCAACAAAAAACCTAACAAATCAAATAATGGTTTACCAACTAGCATAAAATGCACTAGTAGTGGGTGACAAAACCATGGCTAAAGTTTTGAAAAATAATTTATTGGTGAGGTAAAACTAGGTTAAAACCAATGGGTATCACTACAAAAGGCTTGCCTTTCTAAAAGTATATATTAACCAAATACAAAGTACACAAATAATATGAAGTATAAGTACAGAGAATACAGAGTATAAATAAACCTATGCTGCACATGAAAGTAAGACCATGTTGCACCAAAAAGTACACCCGCGCTGCAGTTGAAAGTACATCGGCGCTTCACATGAAAGAATATGCGTGCTGCACATGAAAGTACACCCGCTGTTCACCTGAAAGTACATCTGAATTAGAAATTACTCCCGCGTGCATCCGAAAATTAGAACTACGTTGTACCGATAACTACGCTCGATGTGGGTGAAAATATGTCCACGCTGCCCTTTTGGAAGTAAGCCCATGAAAATTTCGAAAGTACGTCCAGGCCGCGAAAGCATACACTGAAAACCAAAGTGCAATTATACCGCAGCCTCGAGTAGGACAGTAATTGTTTTGGATGTAAAAATATATATTTGTCAAAAGATATCAATATTGAATCTAGTTTTGAATTTGTCGACGTGATGAGGTAAAAAATGAAAGCGGTTCTCGTTTTGAATGTCTCGATGTGATGAGCTAAAAAATGAAAGCATTTCATAATTTTGACAAACAATTATCAAAATATTTCATTTTAAAAATCTGAATCTCAAAAATAAATGCACGCATAACCTCCCTTGTCCGCGTTGGAAAAGAATCCCACCAAATTTTCTCATTGTAACACTTGTCAAATATGTAGACACACCACAAAGTCCCTGTGAGAATAGAAGCTGAGTTTTGACGAGGCGGAATCATGCGTTAAATAAAAAGGCGACACTTGGTGAGACAAGCCGGACCTTGGAGAAGGTTGACATTTTTCTAGTGATTTGAACTGCGCTCTGACTTGGGCTGCAACTTTTTCCAGTGTGGATCTGGCTGCTGTTCCTCTGTCTGGCCCAGCGATGGAAAACCATTTGCTGCGTGAATTCTTGGACCGATCCTGTAATATTCTTGTTGCATGTAAAGCCCTAGATGTCCTGGGCCTGCATAGTTTATGGGCCAGGAAAAAAAAGACCGTTCATTTGTCAAAAAAAGAGTCGAAAATCGTGGTCGGCAGGATTCGAACCTGCGCGGGCAAAGCCCACATGATTTCTAGTCATGCCCGATAACCACTCCGGCACGACCACTTTGATGATTAATTTGAACACAAATGTTATTTATCAGAGACGTAAGAAATTAAAACGACTGAATCAAAACTAAGTAGTTCGCGTGGCAGCGTGCCTTCAGCATCATATCCAGCCGCCCTTGGATTATACAAACATTGTGCACGCTTCATATGGACAATTATTCATCCCCTCGCAGCGGCCGTCGCACCACTATATTACTCGTTGCGTGCCAGTTGCACGCATGGCTCCGTCGATCACTTCCACGCTTCTGCATGACCACATTGTGTAATGTCTTCCTAAGCTGCACCCTAACCACGAAGGACGAAGGAAGCTTCGTCGATTCCGATGCCCAGCTATCTCATTGAGCCGCGAAATCGCCGGCTTTAATCGCGCTGTACGTACTTAGGCTGCACCCCACCACGCTAACACGACAGGTTAGATCCGACCTTCAATCAGCGTCTACTCCGTGGCTCGGAGACTCGCCAGCGACCAACTTCCGGGTCACCGGGATCCGTCTACATCCGCCAACAGGCCGCAGGAGAGGGACAGGCACTGCCGTACAAATTAACACTCGTCGAATCAGAAACCGGCGGCTCGTCGTCGGCACCAGCAGCACTGTCGCGACTCGCGAGCTTGCAGTTTGGTCTGTCATGGACGATGGCGGCAGGTCGGCATAGACGCAGAAATGGATGATCCCATGGCGCTAGCTCGCGACGGCCTCCGTTGTCGCGTCGTCCATGGCGGGGCTCGGCGGAGGGCACGCCATCTCGCGCCGCTGGTGGTGGCCATGCTGCATGCCAATCGGATGGGGTCTCCTCTTCTCCGAGTAGAGTAATCCCTGCTGCTGCTGCTGCTGCTGCTGGGATCGCGTCAAGTGCATCGATCGCCGGTCAATGATTGGGGGGAATGGTGCAGTTGCCGGGAAGGGGGTCCTGCCTAATGTGACATGACGTAGGAGGAGATTGGGAGGCGATCTGGTAGTATCTTTCGAGACTTGATATCTCCAAGGCGATCTATTCTATAGTAAGATATGCTTAATGATAATCGCACGCGGTATAGTGGTTAAACCTAGTAACCATAGTTCGAACCCGTCTGGAACGAATTTCTGAAATTCTCACAAATGAGCAATTCTTCTATAAAAATAAGCCACCACGGACTAGTTCTGGTTGATCTCATTTTTATAATAGCACGCGTCTGGAAATGAGATTGTCCAACTCATATGGCGCACAACTCATATCTCGGTCGTCCGTTTCAGCGATTAAACGGTCAGAATTTGTTATTGAAAGCGTTGAACTTTCAACGCATTCAGCTTTAAATCTCAACCGTTTAATCGTGAAAACGGACGGCCCAAGATACGAGTTGTGCGTCATATGAGTTGTAGAAAATTTATTTTCACACCGTAGCCTACATCTAGCAAGACATGCTAAGCTAGGCCGGCCACCAGGCCAGTGCACATCAGTGATTTTTCTCGTTGAACTGGATCCATCAGAGAATGCTGTACGCCACCGTACGTAAAATGACATGACATTGGATTGGAATAACGCCTTGCAGGCCTCAAAACGACTACGCACAGAAGTTGGCCAAAGACGAGAACGTCCTTCAAATGCAAATTTCGCGCACTACTCTAGTATATATGATTGGAGCCAAGGATTTTGATCGGATATTATTATCATACGACGCAAGCCGACCACCCATGGTCTTCGAATAGGGAATGTTGTTTTCCGCGGGCAGTTGCCAACAGTCCGGCAACAGGGCGCGACGACGTGTCCCGCGTCCCCACCGTAGCAGCGCCACCTCCCCTGCCGCCCGCCCACGCAGCGCTCCTTTTCTCCACACGCCACGCCGGCCGCCCTGCTGCCCATCCCCTGCTCCTTCGCTCTCGTTCGAACGCTATCTCCCCTTCCTTTCGGACTCTTGCTGGTGCGCGCGCAATGGCATCAGCGGGAGGCGGCATTGACGGAGCGGCGGGCACGGGCACGGCCAAGAAGAAGAAGAGAATCTCCGACTGCCTCATCGACAGCGACGGCGGAGACGAGGCGGCCGTGGAGGACGCCGAGCCGCCCTCGCCGCCTTCCCCGGGGACGCCGCGGCTGCGCATACCGATGTTTACCTGCGCGCGGCTTCGGTTCGGCAGGCTTGGCAAGAAAGGCGGCCGAGGAGAACGGAAGGAGGTGGCCGCCGAGAAGAGCGAGGCCGCGTCCGTGGATTCCACAGGTACGTATCGTGCCGTGCGTAGCATACGGGGGTCTCAATTCCATTGGTCGGCCTGTGTGTTTATGCAAACTGAACTTTGTGAATTTCGCCTGCCATTTCATCACTGTGTACGTGACTACGTGTATAGGATGGAAGCAGGGGAACAATGGCGGCACCGGTGCGGAGGCGGCCGGCATGGGGTTAAGCTTGCTGTTCCTGCTCGCCAAGACCTGCGTCGAGCTTAACAAGATGGCCGAGGTGCGCGCGCAGATGGAGGCGATCCTGGAGGAGATGCGGGACCTGCAGCTGGCCAGGACGTCGAAGGTCAGCACGGACAATCACGCCACTGCAACAGGATGTACGATTCGCGATATTCAGCCGTCGACGACGACGACTGCTTCGCCGTGCCGTTGCGGCGCTTCGGCCCGTGCGCGCACGGACGGCCGCGCTGGCGCCGCTTCCTCGTCTTCTGCCGAACCGCCTCGTCCCCGCCGTCTCCATCCGCGGACAGACGAGTCGTTCTACGCACTGACAGGAAACCCGCTGTTCGATCTCGACCGTGCCGTCGTTTCCACGTCCGGCATGGAGACGGCGAGCGGCGAGAGCGAGATGACCACGTCCGAAGTGGAGGACCCTACAGGCATGACCATCGATATCGACGCGGCCGGCGCGCGGTTCTTCCAGCTCAACAACTACAACACCGAGCAGGGAACACCAGAGGTATATACACGATTGGTTTCTCTCATGGTACATTCACTTCGTCTTATTGCGTGGTTCATTATGTATCGATTGAATTTGTGGTTTTGTTCTTTACTTTGGGTATCGTTGACTGCAGTCGTCGTCGGACTCGGACGGTGATTCGTTCATCGAGCTTGAGGGCGGATTCGGCGCCGGCGCCGGCAATAGCGCGAGGCGGAGGCGAGACTTGGAGGATGGAGACTCAGAGGATGAGGAGCGCGGCAGCGACGAGGGAGTGTCGGCGCTCGAGCTGGAGAGGCGGCTGCAGGAGCTCCTTCACCGGAGGAGCCGGGAGCGGATCGAGGAGCTGGAGGCATCGCTGCGGCGCGCTGAGAGGAAGCTGGTGGAGAAGGACATGGAGGCGCGGCTGTGGAAGGACACCGCGAAGCTCGCGCTGCAGCCGCCGCAGCAGCAGGGCACGCATGGGGCAGTGACCAACATTTGACCGTGTACATTTGTACGGAGTACATGCTGGACAGTGGACACACATGTGTACGGTAACACGGGACAAACAGGTGCAGTTGACTCCTGCCTGACTTTTTTAGCTCGTGGTACAGGGAAGGAAGGTGGCTGATATCTACAACGGGATACGGCAAACTGAATCATAACTTTTTTACAAGCTTTTGGTTGTATGAATTTTAGTAAATCTCAGTCATCTAGAATTGCACATAGATAAGCCTGCAAATGCAGTTTTGAATTCACCCCACAAATAGTAGGTTACGGATGATGATGATATTTGAATATTGATCTTTAAACATTATAATCGTCAAATTCGAGAAGATTTCAGACAGCATAGAAAAGGACAGTTCCTAACATTGGGTGGGATGGTATTTTACTAAAATATGAACTAAACAGTGAAACTTTATATATAAATGATGCTTATCTAAACAATAAACATGTCATAAATCTGATGTGAACGCTTGGATGGTGAATGCGTGACCGGACACCCTGACACCTTCATCCCCGTTATCTTGATTAATGTGGTTAGAAACTTTGCATAGAAGGTAGGTTCATCATCGACCTTGTATAATCGGTGGATCCATCTATTTTCTATAAGAGATGCTTAAGCCATATTACACTAATTTTGTGAATATGAGTACCAACATTGGAGTAAAACATTTTGGCGATCAGAACAAAATCGCTTTGTCTTTCTTTTATCAGTTGCTCCGCCGGTTTGTGGGAAAAAACATAGGTGTGAGACTAACCTAACCACTATGAAAACCATGTAAATAAAGAACAAGAAAATGCAACAACCAAAATCACTAACTAATTAAGCAATGTATGCAAAATCATAGATAAGAAGGAACGAACTAGTCTATTTTTACTGGCCATGTAATGCACTGTCAGCCTTTTACCTTTTCTGTTCACTTTACTTCCACATGCTCAGTCTTGGAATTTGATGAATATCTATCGGCCATGTCGAGGTGAAATAATAGAAAATTATAATCAGTGCCTTTTTTACCTGATGATGGGAACTGGTTGATTTTAGGACATTTTAACTTTATAAGATCTCATGTGAATAGTATTAAACCTGGTGGGGGTTGGGGGGGGGGGGGGGGGGGGGGTATATGCTCGTTTTTAATGAAATTATTAGGGCCCAGAATTAATTGATATTCCAATCAAAGTGAGGTCTTACACTTGGAGTAATATGCAAGGTTCTCCTCTTTTTCAACAGCTAGACTATTTTTTCACTTCCTTGCATTGGACCAGTTCTCATCCTGACACCCTTGTGCATCCCTAAGGAAAGCCAACTTCTGATCATACTACATGTGTGGTTGCTATTCAAACTTCTATGCCTGGTGGTGAAGTATTAAGTTTTGAGATTTTTTGGTGTGCACATCATGCTTTCATGAAAATTGTTGAAGGAAATCAGTGCAAACCTACTCATAAGATTCATAGTGCTGAAAATCTAAATGCTTTCTAGAGGCCGAGAAATGACTTGAAAACGTGGAGTAAAACAATTTCTAAATTATCTATTTGCATTGAGAACACTAACAAACCTCTCTTTGAACTAGATAATTTGGAAGACAGAAGAGAACTATGCCCTGAAAGAAATCTTAGAAGTATTCTAAAATAAGATTTGATTTTCCTTTTGGACTATCAAAAACAATATTGGAAGAAAAGATGTATTGGTTGATGGACTTTTTTTTTTTTGGACTAACAAGATAATCATCAACTTAGTACCGTCTTGAAGATCCCACTCTCACAAACAAAGTAGTTCTGCGATGCTATTTTTCTTTAAAGCTCATGCCATAGCATATGTGTATGTATTAAGGTTTTAAGAAAACATACAAATACATGAACATTCTAGGAGAATGGAGGTTAATTGCCTTAGCATGAAAAATACAAAGAACCCCAACAACAAAGAGAAAAACAAGTCATGAGGGCCTATTAGTTCGCATCCGTCTCCTGACGTCGGAGTGGCCACACAAGAAAAGCGAATTAGATAACCATAACATCTGCAAAAAACCAGCATACAAGCTTTGTGAGCCGAATTATTCGTCTACTATTTATGACAAAACTAGCCAAGAAGTCATCGAGCATCAGTGACATATGCCATGTTCCTTGTAGATCCCGGATCTTCAACCTCGTAAGACCGCGTCTGATGAGAAGGGTAGATCGGTCCACCTTGCGTCGGAACCGATCATCGTTCTCATTGACCAACATTGTCGTCGCCACCACAAAAACTGGTTGAAGCGACAAAATAGCATATTCCATACCACATGAACTGCTTTTCTTTAACGGCGTGGACTTTTTTTTTTGAGTGAATAACGGGGAGGAGGACTTATTCCGATGCAAGAAAAGAGGCAAAATGTAATTAGGCCGTATTAGGACTCGTTTTTTTTTTGTTGAGGTTAACTGTATTAGGACTCGTGGATCGCGCGCGGGCCATATCGAGGCGAGTGATTATTCCATTTAGGCCATACGTCACAAAGTCCACCGGCCCAACCCAACGCTCGGTTCCTCTTCCTCCCCAGTCCTCAACTCCTCATCCCTTCTCTCTCTTCGCCTCCTCACTTCTTCCTTCCGATCGAAGCCAACCTACCTCCCCCTCTGCTCCTGCTCGAAGCTGCGCAGCCGGCGAAACTGAGGACGAATCTTCCTCCACTCCGCCGCCGCCTCCTCCTCCTCTCCGTCGTAGGTATTTACCTTTATCCCTCGACTAAGCTTCTACGCCTCCCCTAACCCTCGGCCGATAGCCGATACCGATCAATCTCTCCCGGTACCTCCACCCGGTTCCGGTAGTCCACCCGTCCGTGCTTCGATGGGCTGCCCAGATCGTCAGTATATCCTGATTTTGTGCGGGGACATGCGTGCCGCGTGCATACGGTCGCTTGCTGCCTGTTCGTCCCCCAAGTGCGGAAAAAGGAAGCTTTTTTGCTAGTACTTTTGTTGAAGTGTAATGGTGAATTGTTGTGCCATAAACATGGATTACTCGTCTCGGTACTGAATTTATGCTCCACCGTGTCGACTATGCGCAGTGGTATGCGTGCTGTAGAAGAGTCCTTTGTAGCAGTATACCTCAGTTATCATCCAGCAACTCAATTAGCATTGTTCTTTTAGGCCTAGAGAACCTAATCTAATATCATGTAGTAATTTATGGTTGAAGTGATTGTTTGGATTCAAAGCGAAGTGTAGGTTTGTCCCCTGAGGATACTTTCATTGGCTTAAATTGATCGACTTGACTACACCATGGCGTAGTCTGTTGTCCCAGTCCTTAGAAGCTACTGGTTTATCAGTATTGAATGCCCTTCGTAGTCCTGACTCCTGAGAAACTACTGTATGGCTTATCAGTATTGAACGTCTGCAAATGTGTAGCTTGATTTCCTTGTCGCAAATCAACACCCGTGTGAGTGAGATTCATATTTCCAGTTGTGATTATGTGTATATGTGTGGTATTGGATTTGCTTTTGTTCATCATCATTTTAATTATATGTTCATGTTCCTCATATGCTAGGGTGCAGAAGAGGCTGACCTTCTGGTTCGCAAGTATGGTAAGTCCTTTAGTCCATAATTGATCTTACTGTGAACTGCTTAGCCTTTAGACCATTTTACTATCAGATGCGCTGCAGATCTACAAACTCCTTGAACTTGTTGCCTACTAGTTATAGCTTCAGCTAATCTGATAGCACTTGATAAAGATCCAAATCCTTTGTATATCATATATGCTGTCGGTTTTCAAACCTGGGATATTTTCTGGATTATTGTGAGCTAGTACAAGCCTTCTTTATCAGTTTGCATCATTTCTATTTATTTGGTGAACATGTTTCTGTTTTGAACATACTAGCTAGGGATAGTTTCACAATAGTTCTCTAGCTTTATCAATTGCTGAACTGCATCTTGTTGTCCTAATATGATTGTTTGTTGTGAATAGTATTTTGAAGGCTATGGTTACCGTGGAAGTACTTTTGAGCAGACCTATCGCTGTTATCCTGCATCTTTCATTGACAAGGTATGTAAACCTCCTTCGGTTAAGGTAGCAAAAGAAGCAATATGTAAGTGATTTTGTTGACTGATCTACTCGTATAGTTTTGACATGATAAATTTAGGTGCTTTTTGTACACTTTTGGTAATCAAAGTTATAAAATGTTGACCGCAAGCAATCTAACAACAAGTAAAGAAGAATGAACATAGTGTGATTGTTGAGCAGCAATCCTCTTGATATGGAAATTTTGTTCTAGTTGAAGTCAGTCAACTTCATGCATTACCCAGTTTCATGGATCATGTGAGATTGATATTTTGCCATGAAGTACTATAATGTATAAACTAAGTTCTTGTTTACGTCCTAGTGGAATTGTTTATGTTCACCTAAGGAATGACTAGAAATTGCTTTTGTTCTGCACGTTCTTTGATCTTCCTGTAACTTGAATTTGTTCTGTATTTTTAATCGAGGCTTGTTGGATTATGACCCATTTTTTCCTAGTTAACGTGGTTTATAGATCCAGACAGCAAAAAATTATATATTCTGTTGCCATGTTTCCATCCACCCTTGCCTCATTAATGTAGCATCAACCAAATAGCAAGAGGAATTATTACTTTCAATATCAAGTATTTTTTTCCTGTTCCTGGATATTCATCTGAAATATCTCTTTACCCTTTCTTGCAGCCACAGCTTGAATCTGGTGATAAAAGTAGGCTTTCTGTTCACACTGAGTTCCTTGTGTCTTTAAATTACTTTTGGCAATTGAAGTGATTATTACCTTCTCTGTTTCAGTTATCATGCCACCCTCAGCACTTGATCGTCTCGGTAAAATAGCAACGAGAAGAAACATGCATATGCTTGATAATTCACTTTGTTTCTTTGATTAATCCGGGCATGTTCTCACAGTAAATTCTCAAACATGTTCTGTTCTCTGCAGCATCTCTGCATATCGAATACCCTATGCTGTTTGAAGTCCGTAATACAGCAGCAGAACGCACTTCACACTGTGGTGTCCTAGAGTTCATCGCAGAAGAAGGCATGATCTACATGCCATATTGGGTAGGCCCAGGTTTAGGGTATTTTCACTCTTAATTTTGTGTGCTATCATGTCAATCAAACTAACTCCATGTACTCATCAGATGATGCAAAATCTTCTTCTGCAAGAAGGAGATATGGTGTTCATAAAAAATGCCACCCTCCCGAAGGGCACATACGTGAAGCTGCAGCCTCATACCACCGACTTCTTAGACATTTCAAACCCTAAAGCAATGTTAGTATTGATTTCATAAACTATTTTCTTGTGAAACTTTTTTGCCTCTCATTTTGGTATGCATGTTGTGTTGTACCTTGACTGGAGTTTCTTGTTATGAGTAGTGAGATCCCTGAGAACACTAATTCCTCGTTCATGTGACTCTTGCAGCTTGGAGAAAACTTTGCGGAACTACTCTTGTCTAACCACTGGTGACAGCATTATGGTGGCGTATAATAACAAGAAATACTACATTGATATAGTTGAAACAAAGCCTTCCAGTGCTATAAGCATAATTGAGACCGATTGTGAGGTTGACTTTGCCCCACCACTGGACTACAAAGAGCCTGAGCGACCAAAACCTTCTGCTCCTCCTAGTGCCGATCCTACTACAGGTAGCTTTCTTGCTTATACTTCACTAGTAGCTGTTATAATGCATGAACTTCTCTTGCCATTCGTTAGTAATAAAGGACCTGCTTGCAGAGGCTCCAGTTGAAGAGGAACCAAAGTTCACCCCCTTCACAGGTCCTGGAAGGCGCCTGGATGGGAAGGCTCCTAAAGATCTGGAAGGCTCATCCTCTTCGCCTGCAAAGCGGCAAGCTAATGCAACCAACAGTGTGCAGCCCTCAACTGCTGCAGCCTCCACATCACAGAGCACCGCGCCACGTAAAACCACGGGAAAACTCGTCTTTGGCTCCGGTGGAAGCCAGTCATCAAAGCAAACAGAAAAGGTCGGTATTCCGTATCATGCTTCCTTGTGTTCGCTGTCTTGAAAATTAAAAGCAGGGATGCACAAAAGTCATTTGAGATAATACGAAACACTGCCCTTTTTAGTCTTCCAGCTTTAAACGCCTGTATCATCTCAACATTTTGTCCATCAATGCTAGGTACCTGCAAAGGATGCGAAGGAGGACCCAAAGAAAGAAGAGCCGAAGTTTTCAGCGTTTACAGGAAAGAAGTACTCGTTGAAGGGCTGAATAGCTAGATAATGTAGCATCTGTACTGGAGGTGTGAAACATCATCGGGGAGAATAATTCCATCTGCTACTGTTTAGTTATCTCTGGTCCCATCTTTGGGTCGACTAGTGTCGTCTAGATGTTCAATGCTTTGTTTTCTATCAAGAGTACTGATCCTTGTGTCAGCTAAGTGGTTCAGTTTAACTGATGTGAGAAAAGTATTTTTTATCTCTCCTGATGGAATTTTAGGTGACTTGTACGTATATCCCTGTTGTTTTTATCAGTACATGCATTTGGAGCGTGTGTAACCGCTGCCCTTTTGATCCATCCATCACTGCTTACCTAGATGATCATAGCGACCTTTATGAATAGGGTTTTAAAAAGATACTTAGGATATAAAAATCTGATGTAACAAGAGAAAAATGTTAAACAGAGTTAAGAGCACATAGATTCTCCGGGCCTTCGACGTATCATGTGCTCTTGCAACTGTTAAAGCTTTGTAGACATAGCACTAGGTATTAATTTGTCATGAAATTGCAACTGTTAAAGCAACGGTGTAACAACATGAAATTGCAATAATACAAAATATATGAAATTGCAATAATTTTCAGGCAATCTTAGTAATGCTTCGCTTTGCAAAAGTTGCTGCTTCTCACACGAAGTAGATAGGATGATTACTTCTAAGAGACAAACTAAAAAAAGTATTTTATATCTCTTTCTTGTCCAAGCAGAAGGAAAAGGATACAATTACAACGAAAATATAGAAGAAAGAAATTACAGATACACAGGCCACGGCACAGAACTTATTCAATGATCTCGCGACCCACATAAGCGATGTATCTGCAATTCTGCATGCCCATAACACACGGTTATTTTGAGGCCATGGCAATCTCTTGTTAGCTAGCAAAGGAAGGCCTGAACTGAAGTAAGGAGAGCCAAAATTTTCAGCATACGGGGAAATACGACAAGACATACTTTCTGAAGGGCTCAATAGCAAATAATTTGTATCTCTTTTCTGCAAGCTACTCAAATGAAGCAAATATAAAGGTTCTCTAGTACGCACCAATCGCAAGATGATCACATTAGTTAGTGCTACCAGATCTCGCCCGGTACTTGCTTTGTGTAGGTCGCTGCCTATCCCCATTCCATCCAACCAAGCGAGAAAATGCTCCACTGCTGGTTTATCGAGATAGCATAAGAGCTTAGCGTAACCGCTGGAGCAGAATTGGTTGATGTTTGAGACAAACAAAGAATAGCCGATGCGGCATAGCAAGACGTGAAGGAAGAGGCGGAAGAGTGTGGCCGCCTGTGCATGTTGTAATTCCAGTGATCCATCAATAATTCCTGGTGCCTTCTATGCCCACACTTACCAAAATTCAAATCCTTCATACGTAGAGGCACAACAAATATCACACGGAATGAAATTGGATAATTATAAGAAAAAGGAGTCGAGAGAGGAATGGGAAAGCCTTTCTTCTTATGAAAGGCGACTTGTACCCTTGTAGGCAGTAACATGAAGTCATTGATCCTCTGGTAGGTCATCAACTAAAAATGTCTAACCAAAATAAGAGTTAATAATTTGTGGGCAACCAGCTTGATCCTCCGGTAGGTGGAAACTATGGAAACTTTATTGATTCTCTAGACAAACAATGAATTTCTTTAGCCTCTCCATTTTGAAAAGTAAGAATTATTAATATCATTCACACCTAATTTATTATTACAAAATGCCCAACGAATAATGCTCTATCCTCAAGTATAAAAACGAAATAAGTAAAACCCAAGCCGCCATGCTTATTTTCGAAATGGGACTATAGTTCTAGTCTCTGAATCAGAGCGATGCACACAGCCGTTTTATTGCAAAGTTTCAGTATAGCAAATAAGTATTACAACTCAATGATAGCCCAACGTGGCTACATGAACCAACCAACTAAAATCTAAGAAAACAAAACGTCTAAACATCTTGTATTCGCCTAGCATGCTGCCAGCCATTTCCCTGGTTGAAGATACCCCTAACAACAACCATCAAAGGGGTAAAACCTGTATCCAATAGTCCACGCTGCTCTTGTGGAAGAAGGAAGAACCACATGTGAATCCAATATGTGGCTCGGTGAATAACCTGAAAAAAAGTGCGGAACTCCAACCTTGTTAAAAACAACATCATTTTATAATTCCAAACTTTTTAGATAAATAGTATATATTAATATCGTGGAGATACCAATTACATCCAGCCTCTACAACAGCTCAATACCCTAATGGCATTACGGTGCACACAACCAAAAAAAAAAGAAACTAAAAAAGAAAAAAATCCGCTACAGAATTCGAGTCCTTACAGCAGCAGCACAACCACCACCAATACAACACCTTATGTCCAAGTTCTCCAAAAGCAACCCTTCAAGAAAAGCAGTGCATAAGCGCCGTCGTCGCCGATCGTAGATCTTGGGTTTTCACCCTGGACATAATCTCCGTTCTCAAAACAATCCCTTCAACAAGGCCATTTCCAGGCATAACCAATTAAGGCTAGAACTTGGATTTTCACCCTGAAAGGTTAGACTTTGAACTTCAGCTGCGCTGTCGCCCCCACTTACATACCGCTGCTACGATTCCTGAAACTCCAAGCAAGTTCCTCATCGCCGCAAAGACTCCAATCTTCATTACTAGTCCTCCAATCTCGGCCTCCATGTGACATTCTCCGCCTCAGACTTCACAATGGATTTGCCCATGACGGCAACAGAAGCAGAGCTTCGCGCCGCTCCCTCCATCGCGACCGAATCCCACTCGATCCAGCAATCTCTAGACATAAACGTCCATAGGAGCTCGCAGCGGAGCCTTCCGGAACCCGACACTCCGGCCAGATCATGGAGGGCAAGCGTCAGGCAAATCTTCGCCTTGTCACAAGAGGAATCCTAGGACCACCGCCTTTATTCAGGCCAAGCCCCCATGCAACCAGCCATCCCGGTCGCCCGATCCACTGGAAAAGGTCGGCAGATCGAAGGCAAACCTAGCCGTCACGCCCACAAGGCGACGAGCAGCCCCGCATGCCATCACGCCCCGCTCCGCGTGAAGCACTGCCGTCAGGGGGTGCCCATCAAATCCTGTCGCCACCAAGAGTGCACGCGGACGGGGGCCGCCACCACCGCCGGCGACAGCGGCCAGGAGGCCTGATTTCGGCAGCTTTTCTCTAGGGCTTGGGGCGCCTCCGGAGCCGCCCCACACGAGGCCGTCCCGGGAGGAGATCTCCAGGCGACGAGGAGCGAAGGGAGGCTGGAGGGGAGGCGGCAACTCAGGCTAGAGAGGCGGCGACTAGGTCTCTATAATTCCAAATAACCCAAAGAAAAGTAAAAAAACGAATGGCGTATATGAGCTTTAGAATTTTTATCCACCCCATTTAGCCATTTATTAAACATATTAGTTACACAAGTAGGAGGGGCGATATTAAAGTAAACTGAAGGAGTCTCCAAATATTACATGCAAATGGACATGATATAAAAAGATGTTCAACCGACTCATCAGAATCACAAAACACACAACGTTTGCAACCCGTTGAGTATCAATACTTCCTTTAACAAGCCTTATCATAGAAGAGTTCAATCACTAGTCCTCTTAGATACCTTATTTACTCTGTCCTCTCTAGTTGGACTACTATCTACTGGCATGTTGATGTTGAGTGCTTCTTTCTTGTCAACTGTCATACTTACGTTAGCCTTGAGCAGTTCAAGTGATATGCAAAAACTGTCTTAATGTCTGATCATGGACTTATAGTGAGTGTTTGCAATTTCATTTGTAATTTCTATTAGGTTAGACCTTCAAAGGTGGAATATTATTGTCATTGATTTTCACCACAACCATCCATCGACCATCGGCCTTGATTAGCACATGCGGAACCGGATTCCATTACCAAAGAGATAACATAACAAGTCTCAAGCACCTAGTGCCGAAGTTGAGAAACTAAAAAGCCAAAGAATGACCATGTAACGACAGATTAAGGGACCCCCCAATATGACTTACCAAGCAGAAACATTTGAAAACAAAGCAAAAAACTTAATCAAACTACACTACCAGTCCAAGGACCCTAGCTAGTAGGTGACATCCAACTCCAAGACAACGACTTTATGCAAACTTTCATATATTACATGACCATCCATTGACCTGCAGCCTATCGATCAACATGGCCAAAGTGAGAAATATTTTTCGATAAGGGGAGTTTTATTACTTAAAGAGTTTTAAGCATTACACCCAGCCTCTGCACAGCTAAGGTGCACACAGCCCCACAAGTTCAACCATCTCGACATAACGATAAAAATAAAAGGCGGATTACATATCATAATGAGAAATTGTAAGAATGCCTATGCTGGAGGAGGACATATCCGTAGATCATGTTGCCATCCATTGAGTGAGAACAGCTCCCTGGCCACGGTCTCCAAACGCGCAACCGCCTCGGAAACCAGGTCCCGATGCTCCACACGCTGTAGCGGGAGCCAAGAACGAATTGTAGCCGTGCACCGGTAGATAACCTGCATAAAGGAAACAACTTTGTCATTGAAAACCTTGTCATTTCTACATAGCCAGAGCGACCAAATAACGGCAATCGCTCCCATCCTAATACGCATCTTGAACCTAGGATCCACACCATTCAACCAGCTCCCGAAAATATTCGAGACACTACGTGGAGGGTATAAGGTAGAGCCTATCTGGATGGCCGACCATATAGAAGAGGCAAATTTGCATTAAAAAAATAAGTGTTGTATAGTCTCGTCATGATGACAAAAGACACAATTTTTACTTCCATGCCAATTGCGTTTTGCAAGGTTATCTTTTGTAAGAATTACTCCGCGACGAAGATACCACGCAAAAACCTTTGTTTTTAGCGGGATCTTCATCGTCCAATTTTATTATTATTATCTACCGGTATATCAGGTTGGATTAAGATTTTGTACATGGAGTCCACCGAGAACTTGCCATTCTTGGTGAGATTCCAACGAAATTTATCCGGTCCTTGTGTCAAGTGGATAGAATCCAGCCGATTTAGCCAAAGTGAGAAATAGCTCCAGATTTTTGAACTTCTCCAGCACAACAAAACAGATCGTTGTGAATTGACATCATCATTGTTCCATGACATACAATTTCTCTTCATCTCCAACATCAGTGATCCTCAGTGATCTTTCCATCGCTTGAGGCTTCACCGCTGGCGGTCAGCACGGCCAGTCGTTAAGTTTCCGCTGATCAATTTTTGATTGCATCCATGCCACACATGTAGCAGGAGAGGAAACGAGCTTCCCCTCAAAGGAAGCTTGATGAGAATTTTCCACGGGGCTCAACATAAGGAAGCCAAACAAACAATATGCACATAAGAACCTAAGGGAACTAGATTAGCAATCCGCATGATTGGTAAAACATGTAGGTATAGTAAAGTCACTAATGGCAGTGCTAACAATGCTCCAAATAAAAACAACAATGGGCATTAAAAAACAAGTGTTTGGGCTCCTTTAATTCATAGGGTAGGAAAAGTGTAGGAATGAGAATCCTATAGGATTGAGATTGCATGTCTAATGGAATCCTATAGGAAGAGTAAAGTTTGTTTGATTGAGGTGAAGGAATTTTCCATGAGGTTAGACCTCATGATATTTTCCTATGTGATTTGCACTACAAGATTCCTATAGGAATAATTCCTATGGGATATGATCCTATGAATCAAACACATTCTATAGGAAATTTCCTATAGAATCCAATCCTACAAAAATCCTATCATATTCCTTTGAATCAAAGGGGCATTGTGGTTTCACCAGCTGGAAAAAAGCTTTCCAACCCACAATAGCATTGTGCCACGTCAACCATGAGAGCACTTTAATCTTGAGTGGCAATTTGGATTTGCACAAATGCTTGAAAGATCTATCACCACCAACTGAAGACAATTTCCTGTACATGGACTTCAGAATGAATTTTCCATTTTTAGAGAATTTCCACTTCGAAACTATTTTCAAGTCATTTTAAGGCTAAAAGCAACAGAAGCCGATCTAGTCCATACCATACCAATCAAGAACTGAACACGTCACTCAGGCCTAAAATATCTTCTCACGCTCTTTGACCTATCCTTTCCGCATTTAACTGATTGTCTATTCTATTCCCAGTCAAGAGAGAGAACAACGCACGACAGGTTCCTTGGGATGACACTACCATGAGAGCGCGGCAGGATTTTTTATTGTTTTTTGGAGGAACGATGCAAAAGGAGAATATAAGTGATGCAACAGAGTATGACTAAAAGGTACATCGCTCAAGAAAGATGAAGAGTGCATATTATAATTGTGGTGACCTATAAGTAATTCCTTATACCTTCTATATCCATTCATATTATATTTGAATTCCTGTACACGGCAACAACATACGGTGCACGGAATATGATCGGATATTTCTAACACAAGGGAGTAAAATGGGGAATAGGTTGCAAATCATTTGCTCGGGGAAGCATATCCTTATAAAGACGATTAGTGATAGTAACATAAGTTATTCTTTTGGGCAGGTCGACAATTTTTTTTTTGCTAATGATCTTGGTCCTTGCTAGGTCAGAAGAATATATACCATCGTGAACTTATTATGTGTCCATCTAGTGTCCTTACTAGTGCTTGATTTTTTTTATACAAGCATAATACATCAAAGGGAAATAGTGGACTGACTACATCAAATATATAGTTTCAAACTTTTGTGGCTTTCAAGGTTTAAAAACCTAAAAAGTGGAAACTGTTCAAAGAAGTTGATATGGAAGTCTCAGTAGAGTAACTATTCCAACAACAAAACAATTTCGGATGGTACAATCACACAAATGGGCATTTTTTAACGGAACGAAAAATTATTATTGTTGGACTTCTACACCGTAACTTGTAATATTTATGTTAAAATATAATTAGCGCGCTGAATTTTGTTGTTGCATTATCGTGGTACTCTACATGTGTGTTGAAGTATTTCTTTATTATTTTACTATTTGTGTATGTCAACTTTTCCTTATTATGAATTATTTTCTATCTTTTCAGAGGCAACATTCCAGAATTTCCTTGTTTTTGCAGAAAATATACAGAAATTTTAATTTCTTTCAAACTGGTATGATGACTTTGTGAAGAAGGGAGTTGGTTCCATGGCGTTTGATTTTCTTTACATATGTGCTGCACTTTTTTAATCCTAAATTCCGGATGCCCATTCTCCCCAATTTGTCCAAACCAATGGTCAAAGCCCCCTACTGCAACCAAATGAGCCTTCGGAGGCTTAAAAATCTATGGGGAACGGTGGAACGGTCGTTGTCCTCAGCACAACCATGCCGTATCAGGTGTACACGAGAATCCAGCACCTGCCCAGTTTCCCTGTGACAACACTTGATTTTCTCAAATGCTCTGCGCTCACGCAGTTACTCACATTGAGGGCAACTCCAACATGCCGACGCAAATGGACACTTCTTTATGCTTGACTCAAAGAGAGGAGGAAGCTTCACGGCCGTGTTTCTGCTTTGCATAGACCCGATGCAACAGAAGCCAGAGCGTTGCCGCACTGACTGGGTTCGGGATCAACAAATGATCTGGCTCAGGAACTAACCAAGGTTGGGTGTTGTATGAGGGTGTGATGTGTTGGAACCGTGACAATGTTCATCAAGTAATTCAACTCCCGGGTTAAGAAAAAAGAATAAACATTTGTTTATTGTGTTTGAAAATGTGGTTCAACCATCACCAGCTTCTCTCATATACTGTAAGATGGTTTCCATTTATGTGGTTATTTTATTTACCAATTCATTTAGTTGCCATTTTCCAGCCAAGCGACAAAACAATTCATTGACGGTTGGACGACCGAGGTAGAAATTCACGATGGTTAGTGGACGGACGAGACAAAGAGAGAATAGCTGAAGCGACATAGTAGAATTGCGAGGCATGACTCCGAAGCTAGACCATCAATGCATGTTATAATTCCGCATACAGATATCATTTTCAAATACCTAGTGAACAAACGGACAACAAGTGATGAACAAAGTTAAATGTGATAATTGTGATATAGAGGTATAAGATTTTTTTTTTGCCAAGAGAAATAGCCATGCTCATTATATAAGACTTGGATGGTACGCAACGACATGAAGTCACGGTCCTCCGGTAGGTAAATAGAAAAGTATCCGTAGGTGGCGAGCAATACGTCAGAAGCTATTGAGCTATATAAATTTAAAAGCGTTAAGGTCTTAAATTATTACAGAAGTTCAAATCACTGATCACACAGTGTAAAGATAAAAATAAGCCAAAGGAAGAACAACGGCCTAGCGATCTATTCTTGTAGCATGCCACCACCCATTCTGGCAGAAGATATCCCGAACGACCGCCATCATCTAGCATGCCACCACCCATTCTGGCAGAAGATAGCTGGAGCAGAATTGGTTGATGTTTAGTGGAGAGGCGGGACAAATGAAGAATAGTTGAGGCGGCAGAGCAGGATGAGAAAGGACATGCGAAGGAGTTAAACAACCGGTGCATGTCGTAATTCTAGTGATATATCAATAATTCCTGGTGCCTTCCATGCCCACGCATACCAAATTCAAATCCTTTGTATGCAAAGGCACAACAAATATCACACGAAATGAGATTGGATAATTATAAGACGAAGGAGTCGAGAGAGGGAATGAGAAACCTTTCTTTTTATCAAAGACGGGTGGTAGACACATGAAGTCATTGGTCCTCTGGTAGGTCATCAACTAAAAATCTCCAACACAAAAGATAACATTTAATAGTTTATCGGCAAGGAGCTTGATCCTTTGGTAGGTGGGAGACTATGGGAGCCTTATCGTTTGTCTAGACAAACATTGAATTTCTTTAGCCTCTTCATTTTGAGAAGAAATTATTACTATTATTCACACATAATTTATTATTAGAAAATTCATGACAAAAGGCCCAATGAATAATGCTCTATCCTCAAGCATAAATAAATAAATAAATAAGTAAAACCAAACCATAGTTTTTCAGTACTCCCTTTAGAAAACGTTACCAAAGAAGAGTTCAATCCACCACTTTAGTCATCCTTAATCCCCTATTGACGAGGCATCTTTGAGTGGACTACTGTCTGCTGGCATGTTAATGTTCCATCCTTCTTTTATGTCAACTATCATTCTTAACCAAATTAGAGCATCTCCACCGGCACCCGCGAAACGACTCCCAAAGCATCAATGGGGGTTTGGACATAAAAATTGTCCACATCGGTACCCCCAAGTCTCCGGACCGAGCACAAATATGTCCGGCACCCCGGAGCCACACCCAAGTTTGGTGGGTCTCTCGGGGGTACCACACAATGTCCGGGCACGCTTCTGAGTTGACTGACCCACATGTCACCCACTCTTATGTGCGGTGAGGCGACGATCCAACAGGAGGATTGTATGTGGCTACGCATTCCTGTGTGTTTTGTTTTATTTATTTATTTAGCCACAAAAAATCCCGTAAGTGGATGGGTGGCCTGCCATCTTCAAGCAATCTATTTACGGAATCCTCTGTGGCTAGACACACATCAGCACACGTTGTGTTAGCGCTATATGGCCAAGAGTGGATCGAGTGGCCTTCGGAAGTGTGGCCATACTCTTTGTTTTTTCAGGACCTACACACTGGTTATAAAAATAAAAATGCATAGAAAATCACGTAATCTAGAACTTGTCCGGTCTATTTGGGGGTGCCTTTGGGAGCACTCTCCGATTTTAACCGAAAATGTGTTCGACACCCATTAAGTAGAGCACAATTGAAAGGCGCCCTACACAAATTTGATGGGTATCAGTGGAGATACTCTTAGCAAAACCCATGGTGGGCGGTGGAATGATCATTCTCGCTCAGCACGACCATGCCGTATCAGGTGTACGCGGAGAATCCACCACCTGCCCAGTCTCCCTGTCACACCACTCCGTGGTTTTCCTCAAATGCTCCTGGCTCACGGCGTTACTCACACTGACATCCTGAACCCAGTCGGCGCGCTGACGCCCGGGCATCTGCTGCATCGGGTCTATGCAAAGCAGAAACACGGCTGCAAGCTTCTCCTCCACTCCTGTACGCCTAGAGAGTGGCTGCCTAGCTGTGGTAAATGGAATTTTGACTGTGAAGCACTCCAAATCGGCCATCAACCTCCTGGTAAGGGAGATCAAAAGCATGTTGTGCAAGTTTGAAACTTTCTAAGCTAACAAGATCAACAGATCTGCAAATGAGCTGGCTAACAAACTAGCCAAGCTGAGGGGCATAGCATGAGGGTGCGATGTGTTGTAACCCTGACAATGTTCATCAAGTATTTCAACCCCCGAGTTAAGAAAAACAAATAAACAATTGTTTATTGTGTTAAGAAATGTGGTTCAACCCAAGTTTGCTTCTCTAGAAACTTATCTCATGTGTAGCGTTTTGAGATGCGCCGCGTAGTAGCGTTTTGAAGAAATGACGATATATCTTTCTGAGAGATTAGACGGAGTAGGATGATTTGGATCCTCGCGGGGCTACTTTTATTTCGTTTAGTAGGCCCTGCCATGTATGACTTTTTTCTTTTTGGTCTCGGTCGTATCATGTTTGGTTCTCCTATATAAATATAAATGGCTAAGCTTTTGCCACGTTTCAAAAAAAAAGAAACTTATCTCATATAAGATGGTCACATTTATGTGATCATTGTACTTACTAGTTCATTTAGTTGCCATTTTGATAGTTGCTCCGTAGAGTTACTATCTCCTCTCATTCAGGCATGTGCATTTGCATCCACTATTATTTTGCTCATTAAACATACCCGTTCATTTAGTTGCCATTTTGATAGTTGCTCGTAGAGTTACCATCTTCTCTCATTCAGGCATGTGCATTTGCATACCCAACTATATTGTTCCATTTACTCATTCTTTTCACGTGGACCGTTCTCTCCTGATTCCGATTACATTCCAGTCAAGTGACAAAACAATTTGTTGGCGGTTCGTATAGGACGATCGAGGTAGGACTTCATAATGGTTAGTGGACGGACGAGACAAAGCAAGAATAGCTAAAGCGACATAGTATAATTGAGAGGCTGAGCAGATCACTCGGACATACCCAACTATATTGTTCCATTTACTCATTCTTTCTATGTGGACCGTTCTCTCCTGATTCCGATACCGTTCTAGCCAAGTGACAAAACAATTTGCTGGCGGTTCATATAGGACGACCGAGGTAGAACTTCACAATGGTTAGTGGACGAACGAGACAAAGGAAGAATAGCTAAAGTGACATAGTAGAATTGCAAGGCATGACGGCGAAGCTAGACCATCAATGCATGTTGTAATTCTGCCTATACATATCATTTTCAAATCCCTAGTGAACAAACAAACAACAAGTGATGAACAAAGTTAAATGTGATAATTGTGAAATAGAGGTATAAGATTTTTTTACCAAGAGAAATAGCCATGCTCATTATATAAGACTTGGATGGTAAGCAACGACATGAAGTCACAGTCCTCCGGTAGGTAAATAGAAAAGTATCCGTAGGTGGCGAGCAATACGTCAGAAGCTATATCGACTATTTAGACTGGTGAATATCGTTAGCGTTTTATTTCTGGAAAGGGCGAATTAGATTGATCTTCTAACCTATGCTTTAAAATGATAGACCTCATTAACACACAATTGTTTTTCAAAGTTCACGAAAACAAAGACAAATGGTTGTATCTGTATCATGAAGTAACACTAAAAGCTGGCAAAGGATCTCTAGTTCTACCAATCAACACCAGAGTAGGTCACTCAAGCCTAAAAGAGCATTCCACACCCGGATATTCACAACGGGTAGTGGGTGCAGATGCACCCACTACCCAAAAAACAATTTTCCAAATGTCAAAAAATTCAAAAATAATTTTTTTGTATGTAGTCCAACACATTTCAAGTCAGCACAAAAAGTTACGCGAAGAAAAAACTTTTTTTCCAACCTGTGCAAAAAAGACAAATTCGGACATACCGAAATGTATATATACGTGTCAGAATTTTGTCTTTTTTGTACAGGTTGCTAAAAAAGTTTTTTCACCATGCCAATTTTTGTGCTAACACATCACGCTGTAATGTACATCCGAATTTTTTTCTGAAATTTTTTGACATTCTGAAAAGAAAAAAATTACCTAATGGGTGCATCTAGACCCTCCTTGACCTATCCTTACCTACATCAACTGATCTCTCTCGGATATCTATTCTAGCGAGAGAACAGTGCACATCAGGTTTTTAGTGAGGACATGACTATGAGAGTGTGGCATGATTTTTTCATTGTTAGTGGAAAAATGATGAAAAGGGAGAATGTAGGTGATGCAAAAGAGTACGACTAAATGGTACATTTCTCAAGAAAGATCAAGGGTGCATATTGTAATTGTGGTGATTTATAAGTGATTCCTGTTGCCTTCCACGCCCATTCATATTCTATTTGAAATCCTGCGACGCAAACACACAACATACAATGCACGAAATAGGATCAGATATTTCTAACACAAGAGAGTAAAATAAGGAATAGGCTATAGATCATTTACTTGGGGAAGCCTTACTTTATTTTTTTTTTCGAAACGAAGGCAAAAGCTTTGCCTCAGATTTATTAAGAAGAAGGTGCCCGGTTTATTAGTGGAAGAAACCGGGCGAAAACCATACAACAAACAACAACGCAACAACAAGGCACCCACACAAACGCAAAGACCAACACCTACGACGGGCAACAACCAGAAGCAACCCGACCGCTCACAAACTCGCCCAACCTATCCTAACCACGATCCGACAACATGACTACCTCAAAGGTCTCAACAATCATGTAGAAGCGGAACCTTTCCTTGCAACGCGAAGCTTCTTACCCATCTTCCTGAGAGACTTCTCCACCTTCAAGATTTCAGCATCTGAAGCTATCCCCATCAAGACACGAATAATCTCCTTGCCATATCCAGGACGAGCCGCCTCCAAATCGAGAAGCAAAGCAGGAACCTCCTTACCCAACAGAACCTTGGAGCTAGGCGCCAACACACGAGTCTCAGAAATCTGGGCACTCAAAGAAGAGGAAGTGACGGGAGCAAACAAACATCCACTATCCACAGAAGCAGACAACTGACAGGGCTCGGACTGGTGTGACGATGGCGCAGCGATGGCTAATTCTCTACATGGCTCCTCAGGCATCTCGGTGATGACAACACTCTCAAGGATAGACGGCGTCGAGCCCACCGCCAAAGCCTCGAACGAGGCCAAAGATGAGTCCCCACAAGACTCCTGAGACTCCGGCGTGATCTCACCTATGTCCTCACCCTCAGAGGCAGTCGTCACCGCAAGCTGCGGCGACGGGCAGGGACTGCCACGAGGAGAGAAACAACCACCACTATCTACAGATGCGAGCAGCTGACATGACTCAAACGGAGTCAAAGACTCCACTGGGTCCAACTTGATCGGAAGAACCATAGATGAATCCCCGCAACTCTCCTGCAGCTCAGGCAAAAACTGCACAACTGGAGCCAACACCTCAGTGCTAACAACACTCCCAAGGACAGACGGCATCGCCGCACGAGGAGAATAATCTACAAAGAAGCATCCAACCCACTCATCAACAGAACCAAACTGGAGCGCAGTCGGCAAAGACATAGCCGACGCCACCTGAAGCTTGCCAAGAGCGTCCTGGAGCTCAGAGCGAAGCAGCTCAACCTTCTGAAGTAGCTCCATATGCAGCAGGGCAAACTGGGACTCCAAAGTAGAGACCAAAGAGGCGCAAACATTGGAATCCTTGCAACACCCAGATGGAGAACTAGGCGGCACCGACGAGTGGCCCACCTCCGTCGAACCCTGGTCAGCGGAGAACAGGGGCGAGCACGACAAAATCTCTCGTGATGACCAGGGCAACGACAACGAATGCATCTGAAAGGACCACGACATGCTCTCACATGGTGCCCATGCTCGAGGCAACGAAAGCACCTTCCCCTTGCCCAACGCTTGAAGGCGAGGCTACGCTCGAGACCTTCCCTCGACGGCTCAAGGCGAGCAACCCGGCTGGAGCGGCGCCCCCGACCCACATGATCCCATCCCACATCCGCATCCAGAGATGCCATCTTCTCTGGTGTCTTCACATTATCGCGGACAGCGCCGGCGCCATGAGCTTCGCCGAAAACAGTCACATCTGTAACGGCCATTGGCGTCTGCGGCACCAACTCCTCATCATCATCCTCGTCTGAGCTCAAGGAAGCAACCCATAGCGGGCATGGGACCGGCAGTACCGCATCAGGAACATCAGTAGAACGGGAGACCACGTCGGAGAAGAGGCCTTCCGAGGCAGCAGTCGGCGCCAGCTCTTCATCGCCGTCCTCGTCGTTGGAGAGAGCTTGGACAAGGGCGGCCGGAGCTGAAGGAGAGCCGGGAGCCCACAGCGGAACGTTTGCCGGTGGAGGAACGCGGAGACGAGCAGCGTCATCATCGCCGTTAGAGCCGGAAGTGAGGCCGGGAGCTGGGGCCAGCGCATCTCCGGAGCTGGAGCGCCTTCGATGCATCATCCGACCACGAACGGTCGCCTTGGACCTGCGGAGAGAGAGCGCGACGGCAGGATCACTCCACAGGGCAGCAGCGCCCTGGAGCTTGAGGGACTGCGGCGCAAAGCATCCAGGTTGAACTGACCGCGCTGGAGGAGGGACGCGAACTGCAGCAGAGTTCTCGGCCGGGTGGGTGGCCTGGACGGACACCGCACCGGTGACGGAGCTGAGCGGCAGCGGTGCGGCAGGCCCCCCCAAGCCCGTCGGCGCACGACGGCCGCGGAGCGGTGAGGTCACGCCAGGGGCCTGGCGCGGGCACATGCAGGCGTCACCTCGAGGTCACCCAGGGATGCCCATGGCGGAGGAGCAGCGGCGCGGGACAGCGGCAGCGCGGCCGTCGGGGCGGAGCTTGAGGAGCCGCAGAGCACGGCGGAGAGAGGACGAGGAGGGGATGCCGGATCTGGGCGCGGCGGCGCGAGGCGAGGCCGGACGAGGGAGATCAGGTCGCCGGCAGCAGGTCTTCCCAGGTCGTCATGGTCGCGGCTTCACTCGTCAGCTTGAGGAGCCGCAGAGCACGGCGGAGAGAGGACGAGGAGGGGATGCCGGATCTGGGCGCGGCGGCGCGAGGCGAGGCCGGACGAGGGAGATCAGGTCGCCGGCAGCAGGTCTTCCCAGGTCGCCATGGTCGCCTTCCCTTTCGACTCTTCGGCAGATAAATCAAACATATACTGAATCTTCGAGGACAAGCCTTACTTTATAAACATAACCGGTGATAGTGACATAAATTTATTGGTTTTGGTAGGTCGACAAGTAAAAAGCTTTTTGGTAATGAGCTGGCCCTGAGTACTACTAGGTCATAAGAATATATAGCATGTACATGGTGTTCGAATTTTGATCTTTATATGGCACTTTTTTAAATTGTAATTCCTGATTCCCTGTTCTTCCCTTCTCGTCCAAAACCAATGGTCAAAAATCCTTGGGTGGGCGGTGGAACGGTCGTTCTCGCTCAGCACGACCGTGGCGTATCAGTTGTACGCGGAGAATCCATCGCCTGCCCTGTCTCCCTGTGACACCACTCCTGGTTTTCCTCAAATGCTGCCGGCTCACGCAATCACTCACACTGACATACCGAACCCAGTCGGCGCGCGGACGCCCGGGCGTCTACTGCATCGGGTCTACGCAAAGCAGAAACACGGCCAGGAAGCTTCCTCCTCAATCGAGGAAAGCATAAAAAAGCTCGCCGTGTCGCCAACCGGAAAGGTAAACATTGCGGCGACGATACCACCGTCCACCGACCAAGACAACAAACCTTCCGCAACCATCTCCAAAGTCCAAACTGCACGCAAGCGCACGACCGCGCGGTTGCAGTCTTGCAGACAAGATTTTGAACCAGATGCAGGGGAGAAGGAACAGCCGGTCCAGCGTCCAGCTGGGTCGCTCGCCGGCGCGCCGAGGCGGGAGCAGCAGCAGCAGCGCCGGCCGGAGGCTTCGGCTTCCCGTGCACCCGACGCAGGGGCCGTGGCGGTCGCGGAAACGAGCCGAGGGGCGGGCCCTCAAGCGCTCCGCTTCCGAGCCGACGCTCTGGTACGACGCACGCGTGCACCCCGTGCCGGAGGACCTCTCCCCGCCGTCCCCGCCGCCGCCACCGCTCGAGCGCCCGCACACCTGCTACGACGTCCTCGCCCTGGACTCCCCCTTCGCCAGCTCCGCCTCCCTCGCCTCCTCCCCGCCCGATCGCAAACCATGGGAGGTACAGTCAGTAGCACGACTACTGTTTATGTCCGTTGCGCGGTTCTTGAACTGGTGGGGTTGGTGATCTGTGTAGGAGGCGAAGGTGGTGGTGAGTGTGACCGTGGAGGGGAGCGCGGGGCCGGTGAAGGCGATGGTGAGCCTTGGCTCGAGCATCCGGGAGGCGATCGCCGCGGTGATGGAGAGGTACGACAGGGAGGGGAGGAGCCCCCGGCTGGACCCGGCATCCGCGGACTCCTTCCAGCTCCATCACTCTCACTTCTGCCTTGAGAGTAAGCCGCTCTTTCTGCAACAGCTTACATCCGTCGGTTATGCTTGAGAGGTGTTGAAAACTGCTTCCGTATGTTATGAATTTGTGTGCGCTTGCACTTCGCACGTTACTGTGACAAATGATTTTTGCCCCAAGCCCCCAACCCTACTGGAGGCTTCAGACCGAGATAGATATGGATTTAGAACTGATTTGTTAAATTTCCGACGGCCCCATTAGGCAATTTAGGTCAGGTTGGCATATGTGTTTCCCGCGAAAAAAAGGTTGCTATCTGTGTAGTCCCCAAGTCCCTTTGACTCAGTGGCTATGCAATACCAATTTGTCAATTGAAAGGGATTAATGTGTTGTAGTATTATGGCTTCTGTTGCTAAAGCTGTAAGTGTTCGATTCTGTAGTTTGTTAAACCTTTTCAAATTCGGATTACAGCAAGTTGTGGTGGTAGTATGCACTTGCAACTAAGATGTCTAAATTATGCTTATGCCTTCCTCCAAACCACCATTGAATTGTGGAACTTCCACACATTAATTTGTAAAACATTTACTTACTTGAGTAGTTTCATCCTAAATTCCTAACCTTACATTCAGACATTCAGTTTGGGAACTTGAAATCAAGTCTGACTTGACCCAGCTTGACACATTAGGTGGGCCATATTCTGAACATTCCTAGTGCATATTTACTTATCCAATTGATCTTCGATCTTTAGGATTATTTTAATTGGAACATCATATATTTCTAGTGGCCTAGCCTTTGGGATTATGAAGTCCACTTAGTGGCACTGATTTTAAGCTACGACTGTTTAGTAGCAAACACAATTCCATTCCATGAGAGAGATGTTGAAGATATGTTGGGAACCATGTTTAGTGCTTTTAGTTATTTCTGACAAACTGTTTTTTCTTGTGGTATCTGGTTGTTGGTTCAGTAAAAAAAATGTCTTGCTTGAAATTTATTTCTTCTACTGCTTCATTCTTCTAAGTATTCACCTCTTGAATCTAGCCAATCATAGTGAGTAGTACACGGACATTTTTTTTTGTGAAGTAAAGTATTATAACATAGGTGGACAATGGTAGGATCGTTTCACTGAGCTTTCTTCACCTCTATGTTAAAATTCTGAAGTCAGCATTTTCAATATACCTTGGGAAAGCGCCCTATGTGGCTGATTTCTCAGCAAAGTTGACTAGAGAAGTAACATCTTGAGTTTCTTTCTCACAGGTTTAAACAAAAATGACAAGATTGGAGATGTCGGTGGTAGAAATTTCTACCTACACAAGAATGATGGAAGTAACGGTGTTTCCTTTCAGAGGGAAGAATATGATGTAAATTCTAGGTGTGGTGAAAATACACAGAGCTATGGAGGACCACTTGCTGGTGTTCACCATCAGTTCTTTGCTATTGTCTACAAGAAGCTAGATAAAATCGGCAGGCGAACCAAAAGGATCTGGAGGGTTCTGACCTGTAATTGTACATGACCTGATCCTGTAGATCTTGATAGAGTGATAGTAGGCTAACCATCATATACATCATGTGTCTTAGTTCCAAATAGTATTACTAATCAGAGCCGCCATAGGCCATAGCCACCATAACACCCCTGCCGGAACTCACCTTTAAGATCTAAAACTACAGTCGTCAAGTGCAGATTCGAGATCCTGACTCCCTCCCGCCGCTGGAGCAGCAAGCAGAGGAGGTCTTATTGATACGTAAATTTTACGATAAGTCACATGTGTTGTATTTATGTGCCCATAACAAACAGTTACTTTGAGATCATGGCAATCTCATCTTTGCTCGCATAGGAGAGCCTGAAGAAACAAGATTCAAAATTTCCAGCATCAAGAAAATTTGGATACTCTAGTCTGTACCGATCACGATTCGGAAAGGTCAGTCAGGCGTATCAAATACTCCCTCCGATCCATAATAAGTGTCGCTGATTCAATACAACTTTGTATTAAATCAACGACACTTATCATGGATCGGAGGGAGTAGACTCTAGTGTCTCGGATATTATTCGTTCTTACTGTGCAGACTGATCACTCCTGATCTCCATTCCCTTCCAGTGAAGTTATTGGTTCCTCAAGACGGCTCGAGAGGGTAGCGTATAGAACGACTGAAGTAGAATTTGCTGATAGTTAGTGGAGGTACGAGACAAAGGGAGAGCAGCTGAGGCGGCAGTGTAGGACTGAGATGCACGGTGGCCAAATGAGATCATCAATGCATGTTGTAGTTCCGGTGACCCATCAGTAATTCCTGATGACTTCTACACCTATACGTATACAATACTACCTTCGTGCCCAATTATAAAACATTTTTGTAAGCTAAATTTAGCCTTAGCCTACCAAAATGTCTAATAATTGGGGACAGAAGGAGTACATGCGAAACCCTAATACATATCACGTTCAAATCCCTTGTGAAGAAATACACACCAAGTGATGAACAAAGTGCGATGAGATAATTCCGAGATAGAGGTATGATATATTCATCTTTTATCATCGATATGCTCTTTCAAGAAGAGTTGAGTGGTAGGAAGCACATAAAGTCATTACTCCCGGGTTGGTAAACAGAAAAGTATTGGTTGGTAACAAGCGTAGCCCCCAGTAGGTTATTAGAGTTATATCGATTTGTTTAGATGAATACTGATAAATTTATTTAGGGTTTCCTTTTAGAAAGGGAGAATTATATTGATATTATGACCTATATATTAAAACGATAGGCCTCGTTAACACACAATTTATTGAGGTTAAAAGCGGTCGTATCCGCCATCCGATTAGATAGAATAGAGGTTTATGTACAGAATTTTGAAAAAGGGAAAAATCCCTTACAAACTAAAAAAAAAGCTAGTCTCCAGGATCCTGCGTGTGGGCAAAAGCCCGCAGCGCCAACTCCTCCCGCGCCAAAGCCGCCACCTCCGTAGGCGAGATTGCCGCACTGTGGAAGGTCCTTCGGTTCCTCTCCTTCCCCCATGTCGAGGAGTGCCCAGCATCGTTCTGCATCTAAGCCACCTCTGGTGGCATCTGCCGCTCCCCGGTTCCTGACGTCTTCTTCTTCTTCTTAGGCTTCTTCATGGAAAGGACAAGGTCGTCGATGGCTGCCGCTGCGTCGTCCGAAATGGGACCATCTAAGAGGGTGAAAAACTCCTGTCGGCGGCGCTCCGAAAGGGTGGCCACCTCAGGCAGCGACCCGAGACGGCGCGCCACAGCCTCCTTGGCTAGCTGCTCCATGTTGGCACCCTTAGGGTGCAGCTCGGCGAACCTGATGCTCCTCCGCGCCGACGGCGCCTCTACCTCTTTCTCGTGGACCAATGTCGAGGCCGGCGTGCCTAGAATGGAGGTCCTGAGCGGCGTCGAGATCCGGGCGATGAAGCCCGACAAGTCCAGCTGTCCAGAGCCTGTCTGAACCGGCGCGACGATGTCCTCTCGCTCACCCTGATCGGTCAGCAGGACGGAGTGCTCCTGGAAGAGCACCCCAACCGGACCCGGCGAGGCCCCCATCAGTGGATCTGCATCATCAATCTGGACCAACTCCCTCATGTTCTGCTCCTCATGGTTTGGTAACACCTCCTCCAATGCACCAGGCCCGGCAGATTCCAGCACGTCCGGCGTGGTCTCAACCACCGTAAAGGCGTGCTCCAAAGCAACCTTCGTCGCCGAAATGGTCGCGTCCCTAGGAGAGAAGGGACCAAAGAGCTGCAAGTCACCGTCCGTGTAGCCAACGCTGATCCCAGCCAGCGGAGGCGGTGCAGGAGACAACGGAACCACAGCGGACCCCAACGAGAGCCTCTCTAGAGCGACCTCGGCCCGCTCCAAACAACTCGCAATCCGCTCCATCAAACCCTGCACAGCCTTCGTCATCGCGACCTGAGACGCGACCATCTCCTGGAGCTGAGACGCAACAAAGCCTTGCGCCTCTGCCCGCATCAACGCCGCTTGCTCCTCGACAAGGGATCTCATCAACACTTCAGGGGGAGCAGACGAGCTTGCCAATGGTTGCGCACGAGCTGGGGGGACCCCGATCCCCAGGCTTGGGAGGGGGCGCAGCAACAGATGCCCATGAGCGGTCCAAAGGACGGCATGGACTGGAAGCCGACAACTTGGAGCGAGGGGCGCATGGGTGGGCTTCTGGCGCTGCGGGCAGTCACGCTCCCGATGGCCGGAGCAGTCGCAGGCAAGGCAGCGGATGTCACCGTGGCAACCCGCCACGTGATGGCCGGGCGCCAGGCAGCGGAAACATCGGCCATGAACCCGTCGCCTGAAAGCCATGGCGCGGTCTTCACTGGTGCGAGGAGGAGAGGGGGCGCCTGGCTCTGCAGCGGGCGCCGCTTGTTGCGAACCTCCTGCCAGGCAAGCTCATCGTCTTCCACCTCCGGCGCAAGCGACGTCGGCATTCCCAGCTCCTGTGGCTTGAGCTCGGCCAGTGCGGGCACTTCCATCTCCGACGGATCCAATTGAGGCAGGAGCAGGGGCCCTTCCTCAAGCTGCGCCTCCGACCCGTCGAGCAAGGAGCTCAGGTCGCCAATGACCACAGAACGGAGCGGGGGGCGCGGAGGATCCTATGGGAGCAGGACCACGCGGGGGGTGAAGCCGGCCGGGACGACGGCGGGCGGTGGCGGGGGAGTCTGATGAGGATGCAAGGAAACAGCGGCCGACGGTGCCGCAGCGGCGGCCGCCGGCAGAGGCCGATGGTGGGTGGAGGCCGCCAACAACGTCCGCTGGGCCATCTCCACCACATTGCCCTTTTCCTCTTCGACATCAGCACCAGCGTAGGTCTTGGCGGCAGCCGGCGGCGATTGGGGGTCCAGCTCTTCATCTTCGTCATCGTCTCCATCAGCAGAAGCCCACAAAGGAGGCCGCGGCGCAGAGGAGGGGGCCAGCTCAGGCTGCAGCGGCTCGGACCGGAGCTCCCCATCCATGCCGGAGCGATTAGCGGACAGGGCTGGCGGAGTACCGGCAGCAGGCAGCCCGGTGGCAGAGGGCGGTGGCGCGGCGGATGACGGGGCCGTGGCCGGCGAGGACGCGAGAGACAGCGCGAGGTCGGCGGAGCTCATCTCCCACGCCAGCTTCACTTGCGGAGAGGACGGAGCTGAGGAAGATCCAGCCTAGCGGCTGCTGGAGGTGGCCGAACTCGAGCCTGCGGCGGAGCTTGCGGAGGTCACGGAACAAAGGGGCCGCAGCGACCCTCGCGACGGGAGCGCCAGATGCCGAGATGGACGAGAGAGGACGCCGCAGGGGGGGCTGATCTTGTCGCGCGGGAGGCAGAGGTGGCCGGCAGAGGGAGATCAGGGCGGCGGCGGCGTGCCGTTCCCCGTCGTCCCCATGGACGACTATGCAATGCACTCAAGACAAAACCACACACAATTTATTATTTCAACATTCATGAAAAAAAAGACGAATGGTTTTAATATGTTGTTTCAAACCAAAAGAGGTGAGCAGGTCACTGAGGCCTAAAAGATCCTCTCGTGCTGTTTGACTTATGTTCAGTCAAGCGAGAGAACAGTGCACGTCAGGTGCCTTGGGATGACATTACTATGAGAGCGCGATAAGATTTTTTGATGGTTAATGGACGAATGGTGCAGAGGGAAATATAGGAGATGCAACAAAGTATGACTAAAAGGTACACCGCCCAAGAAAGACCAAGCGTGCATATTGTAATTTTGGTGATCTTTAAGTAATTCCTGATGTCTTCTATGCTCATTCATATTATATTTGAATTCCTGCTACACAAAGACACAACATACAGTGCATGGAATATGATCGGATATTTCTAACACAAGGGAGTAAAATGAGGACTGGGCTATATATCATTTGCTTGGGGAAGCCTTACTTTATAAAAACGTCGGTAATAGTGACATAAATTTATTGGTTTGGGCAGGTAGACAATTTGTTTTGGTAATAAGTTTTGTCCTTAGTAGGTTAGAAGAGTATAAACCATCGTGAACTTATTATGTTTCCGTCCGTACTAGTGCTTCCTTCTTTTTTTTGGATACATGCATATACATCAATGGGAAATACTGGGCTGACTACATCAAATGCCACACTTATATATTGTTTCAAACTTTTTTGGCTTTCATGGTTTTCTAAATCTGGAAAGTGGAAAGTGTCCAAAGAAGTTGATATGGAAATATCATTAGAGTAAAACTATTCCAATAGCAAGACAATTTGGGATCGATCAATCACACGAAGGGGCATTTTTTATGGAACAAAAAACTTATTATTTTTGACTTCTAACCCTAACTAACTCACGTAATTTTTCATTAACATTGCGTTATTTGTGCGAGTTGACATGTGGTTGAAGTATCTCGTCATTATTTTACTATTTGTGTATATCAACTTTTCCTCCTGATTATGAGGTGACGAATTTTCTGGTTTTTGCAGGAAATATACATAAATTTTAATTTCTTTCAACTGGTATGATGATTTTGTGAGAAAGGGAGTTCGTTTCAATGGTGTTCTAGCAATTTTTTAAATCGTAATTCCGGATTTCCATTCTCCTCTTGTCTTCAAACCAAACCCAAAGGTTTTTTTTAGAGAGTACGCGAATGTGTAGCGTAATTTTATAGCAGGCAGAGTTTTAATTACAAGACATGCACCTGAAAAATCTCGCAAAGCTCGCAGCGTGAAACCAACCCAAAGGTCAAAGCCCCTGTTGCAACCAAATTGGCCCTCAGAGTCAGAGGCCCAAAATCCCTGGTGGGCGGTGGCACGGTTGTTGTCGCTCAGCACGACCGTGCCGTATCAGCTGTACGCGGAGAATCCATCGTCTTGGCAGTTTCCCTGCGACACCACTCTCGGTTTTTCTCAATGCTCCCGGCTCACGAAACTAGTCACACTGACATATTGACATCCCGAACCATTAGGCGTCTACTGCATCGTGTCTACGCAAAGTAGACACACGGCCGCGAAGCTTCCTCCTCCCTTTAGCAACGCCGAGCATAAACAAGCTCGCCCATCGGTGAGAGCATTGCGGCGACGACACCACCGACCAAAAGACAACGAGCTCCCGCACCCACCCCCAAACCGCACGCACGCACACGACCAGGCAGATAGAGGCGACCAGGATTCTGAACCAGATGCAGGGGAGACGGAACAGCCGGTCGCGTATCGCTGGCGTCGTCGTCCGTCTGGGTCGCTCGCCGGCGCGCCGCGGCGGGAGCAGCAGCGCCGGCCGTAGGCTTCGGACGGCTTCCCGTGCACCCGACGCAGGGCGGCCGCGGTCGCGGAAGCGGACCCTCAAGCGCTCCGCTTCCGAGCCGACGCTCTGGTACGATGCGCGCGTCCACCCCGTGCCGGAGGATGATCTCTCCCCGCCGTCCCCGCCGCGGCCCGCGCTCGAGCGCCCGCACACCAGCTACGACGTCCTCGCCTTGGACTCCTCCCCATTCGCCAGCTCCGCCTCCCGTCTCCTCCCTGCCTGATCGCAAACCATGGGAGGTACACAGTCAGTCAACCGCGCGCACTCGCTTAGCACTACTACTGTTTATGTCCGTTGTGCGGTTCCTGAACTGGTTGAGGTGGTGATCTGTGTAGGAGGAGAAGGTGGTGGTGAGCGTGACTGTGGAGGGAAGCGCGGGGCCGGTGAAGGCGATGGTGAGCCTTGGCTCGACTATCCGGGAGGCGATCGCCGCGGTAGTGGAGGAGCCCCCGGCTGGACCCGGCATCCGCGGACTCATTCCAGCTCCATCACTCTCACTTCTGCCTTGATAGTAAGCTACTCTGCAACAGCTTACATCCGTCCTCTTCTTGGTGTTGAAAAGTACTTCCATGTGTTACGAATTTTGTAGGCGCTGGCAGTTCGCATGGTGTGACAAATGACTTTCCTGCAAAACTACAGGAGGCTTCAGATTTGAGATGGTTAGGGATTTAGAACTGATTTTGAGACGGCCGCTTAAGGCAATTTAGAACTGGTCAGGTTAGTATATGTGTTTCCCGCGAAATAAGGGTTGGTATCTGCGTAGTCCCCAGGTCGTTTTGACTCGGTGGTTACTCTTGACTGGCTATGCAATGCCAATTTGTCAATTGAAAGGGATTAATGTGTCGCAGTATTATGGCTTATGTTGCTAAAGCTGCAAGTGTTCGATTCTGTTGTTTGTAGAACCTTTTCAAATTCTGATTTACAGCAAGTTGTGGAGGTAGTATGCAGTTGCAGCTGAGATGTCTAAATTATGCTTATGCCTTCCGGCACCATTGAATTGTGGAATTCCATACTTTAATTTGGAAAACAGTTGAGTAGTTCCATCCTAACCTTACATTCAGGTATTCAGTTAGGAAACTTGAAATTAAGTCTGACTAGGCCCAGCTTGACACACTAGGCGGCCCCTGTTCTGAACATTCCTAGTGCATATTTACGTATCCAGTTCATCTTGTTTAGAATATTTTAATTGGAATATTGTATATTTGTTCTACATGCCTCTGGGCTACGACTAATTGGTTGCAAACACAATTTCATTCTATGAGAGAGAAGTTGAAGAGATGCCAGGCTCAGCTGATCACTTGGTTGCTATGCTTAATGAAATTTGAACTCATCTGTGTGAGTTTTAATTAATTCATCAAAATTCAGAATATGTTGAGAACCATGTTTAGTTCTTTTAGTCATGCAATCTCGACAAACTATATTTTCATGTGGTATCTGGTTACTTGGTTCAGTAAACAAATCTGGTTATTTGGTTCAGTAAAAAAAATGTCTCGCTTGAAATTTATTTCTGCTACTGCTTCATTACTCTAAGTAATCAGCACTTGAATCTAGGCCAATCATGATGATAGTCTATGGACATTTTATTTATGGAGTAGAGTATTTTAACATATGCAGCAAATGGTATGTTCATTCACCCCTATGTTAAAATTAGGCAATCAGCATTTTCAAATTTACCTTGGGAGTTGGGAGTATGCCCTCTGTGGTTGATTACTCTGCAAAGTTGAGAGGAGAAGTAACATCTTGAGGTTCTTTCTGACAGGTTTAAACAAAAATGACAAGATTGGAGATGTCGGTGGTAGAAATTTCTACCTACACAAGAATGATGGAAGTAACGGGCTTTCCCTTCAGAGCGAAGAATCTGGTGTAACTTTAAGTGCTGCTGAAATTTCACATAGCTATGGAGGACCACTTGCTGGTGTTCACCATCAGTTCTTTGCCATTGTCTTCAAGAAGCTAGACAAAATCGGCAGGCGAACGAAAAGGATCTGGAGGGTCCTGACCTGTAATTGTACATGACCTGATCCTGTGGATCTTGATAGACTGGTAGTAGTCTAACCATTATGTACATCGTGTGGTTTAGTTCTTACTAGTAGGTACTCTGTATATATACGGCATGGTATTGTTGGTAAAAGGATGAGCAGAACCGCACCGAAAGGTTTCCAGCACCTTCCTTCAACAATCAGATATCTAATCTAGAGATGTAATTGGAGCAATGGAGCCATAAAGAAAATGGAAAATGTGTTTTAAGCCAGCATGGCCGTTGTTTTTAAAGTAACAGCAAGCGAACCTTATGTTCGTTGCACAGAAGAAGGAAATCCAAACTGTGTTTTCAGCCCCGAACTTACAATATACAATTATTCATGAAGTTTAGGACGAAGATAACTCTGAACTTCAAACTTTGCAGAGCATAGTGTCTATAACGGGGCCTAGACCCAGCCATGGGCGGCCCACCATCTGACCCGACCTGGCCCAAAAAACCCGGCCAGGTTGGGCCATGCCCCGGGTCAGGCTCGGGCATAACATATGTACATATGGGTCCTCCTCCCTGTCGCTCGCACGATTCCTGGCTACCGTTTCGCTCAATGGGTCCTCCTCCTGTCGCTCGCGCGATTCCTGGCTACCGTTTCGCTGGCGGTTCTATTGGGCTGGCCCAGTTTTCTGTAGGCAGTGTTGCTTCGCTCCAGTTTCCGTGCACAGCTTGGACTCGTATGTGACTTGCTTGTCTACCGATGGAAGAACTCCTATTTAAGCTGGTTGCTATTTTGCTAATTTACCGATGTGGGACTAAAAAAGGAGAGCCACACGGAGGCGGCGATTTGGGTAGTGGGTCTAGATGCACCCATTAGGTAATTTTTTTTTTTTTTTTAGAATGTCAAAAAATTCCAGAAAAAAATCCGGATGTACATTACAGTGATGTGTTAGCACAAAAATTGGCATGGTGAAAAAACTTTTTTAGCAACCTGTACAAAAAAGACAAAATTCTGACACGTATATATACATTTCGGTATGTCCAATTTGTCTTTTTTGCACAGGTTGCAAAAAAAGTTTTTTCTCCACGTAACTTTTTGTGCTGACTTGAAATGTGTTGGACTACATGCAAAAAAATTATTTTGAATTTTTTGACATTTGGAAAATTGTTTTTTGGGTAGTGCACCCAGTACCCGTTGTGAATATCCGGAGCCACACTCGTTGTTTGCATACACTGGCTAGAGTTGTGCCTGACACACGCGCTATGGCCGCGCGGAAAAACTACCACTCCCTGTCTCTACACATGTCCCTTTCTTCTCCGTCCTCCCAGTTCCCACCACGCATAGTAAAAGTAGTTGTACTACCTCAAGAAATTAAAAAAGTACAATATGGTGGGCCCAGGTCTAGTTTACTCACGATTAAAAATCAACACAAAAAAATCAAATCAGATGAAACGGATCTTCTACTCACGTCGAACATGGTTAAATACAAACATTGGAAAAATAAACCACACATGTAGTGTCTACAAAAAGTAACACCTGAAAGTGGAACGCATAATGAACCCTAATTTTAAAACGGCGGAACAATCAATAGTTTGAAAAAGGAACAAAATTTAATTCAGGGGGAACAAAACTTTGGATACGTCGGAACAAAGCATTAAGGGGAACAAATTACGAGTACATGTGGAACATAAAATTAATGCCACACAAAACCATGAAACAAAAGTAAAATATTACCGATCACGAAAAAAATTATGAGTACACGTGGAACACAAAATTAGCACTTGATGACCATGGAAGAAAATTTGGAACACGGATTTAGGACCGTGGAACAAAATTTTACTTCCCGAGGAACAAAATTTGAATACGACGGAACAAAAACTAATGACCGGGGAACAAACTAAGAATATATGTGGACCACAAATTAACGCCGGAAAACATGGAACAAAAATTGTTCCAAGGGAACAAAATATTGGATAGGATAAATAGAACAAATTTAACGACCGTGGAACAAAATTATGAGTACATATGGAACACAAATTTAGGACCATGGAACAAAATTTTAATTCCCGAGGAACAAAACTTGGATACGACAGAACAAAAACTATCGACCAGGGAACAAGTTAAGAATATAGGTGGAACACAAAATTAACGCCCGAAGATCATGGAACAAAATTTGTTCCAAGGGAACAAAATATTGGATAAATAGGAACAAATTTAACGACCGTGGAACAAAATTATGAGTACATATGGAACACAAATTTAGGACCATGGAACAAAATTTTAATTCCCGAGGAACAAAACTTTGGATATGACGGAACAAAAACTACCGACCAGGGAACAAGTTAAGAATATAGGTGGAACACAAAATTAACGCCTGAAGATCATGAACAAAATTTGTTCCAGGGAACAAAATATTGGATAAATAGGAACAAATTTAACGACCGTGGAACAAAATTATGAGTACATATGGAACACAAATTTAGGACATGGAACAAAATTTTAATTCCCGAGGAACAAAATTTGGATATGACGGAACAAAAACTACCGACCAGGGAACAAGTTAAGAATATAGGTGGAACACAAATTAACGCCTGAAGATCACGGAACAAAATTTTAGTTCCTAGGGAACAAAATATTGGGCAAATAGGAACAAAAATTAACGAAACTGGAACAAAATTGAGTACATATGGAACAAAAATTTAGATTCATGGAACAAAATTTTAATTCCTAAGGAACAAAATTTGGATACGACGGAAAAAAACTACCGACCGTGGAACAAATTAAGAATACATGTGGTGGAACACAAAATTGATGCCCGAAGATCATGGAACAAAATTTGCTCCCGAAGAACAAAATATTGGACAAATAGGAACAAAATTTAATGACCGTGGAACAAAATTCTGAGTACATATGGAACAAAATTTAATGACCGTGGTACTTTTGTTCCATGATACGACAGAACAAAAATACGACGGGGGACAAAATAAGAATATAAGATCATGGAACAAAAGTTTTGTTGCCAGGGAACAAAATATTGGACAAATATGAAAAAAGTACCGACCATGGAACAAATTATGAGTACATGTGGAACACAAATTTAGGCCCGAGAACCATGGCATAAATTTTTACTTCTCGAGGAACAAAAAATGGATAAGATGGAACAACAACTTTACTTATGCGAAAAAATACGAGTACATGTGGAACTCAAATTAAGTGCCCCAAGCAAAACACATCTACAAAATTTTACATAAGGAACAAATCTCATTTACATAAGAAACAAAAAAAGCGTGCGGGAACAAAAAAAAGCATCCATGGAACAAATCTCATTTACATAAGGAACAAAAAAGTGTCTGAGAAACAAAAAAAAGCGTCCCTGGAACAAATCTCATTTACATAAGGAAAAAACCTCCGAGGAACAAATCTCATTAACACGGGAAAAAAAATGTAATGTTCGTGGAACAAATCTTATCTACATACATGTGGAACAAAATGCAGTGTCCGTGAAAAAAAAAGTGAAAGAAACGTGTGAATGAATGGAGGAAAAAGAAAGAAAAAATGTGAAAGAAACATATGAAAGAAAAAACAAAAAGAAAAAAATTCAGGCAAGAGACATGCACGTAGGCTAGCAGGGAACGAAACATGCACGTACGGAACAGCAACGACGGATCGATCTTATTAGGTATTAGGTATTAGGTACTATATATAAAAGTTGGACGAATCCACCCCCAAAACGCGCGTCCACGTCGCCCGGATTGTTTGGGCCATCCGATCTGTGAAATGGACGAACACGATTACTCCACGTCACCCCCAACCCGCGCGGTACTGTAGCTTACGACTTTTAGCCAATCCCGTGCGGCCACGTCATCCGGTAACCACTCCGCGCTCACCCGGTAACCCGGTCACCCGCCTCCGCGCCATCCGATCCAGATCCGACGGACCGGAAGGTTCGCGTGACCGTTTTGCACAAACCCCCTCACGTTCATCCAAAAATGCATATCCGTCCCTCCCATTTTCCGCAACCATCGCTCCAAGGGTTGGGCATGGGGCTCTCGCGACGCCGCTGGCGACCGGTGCGTGCGCGATGCCGCCGGCCGGATCTCCTCCGTCCGTGCTCCTCCGCGGTCGCCGTGACCGGATCCGGAATCCCCGCCGCGACCTCTCTCAGCTCCGAGCCGTCTCTCGCTTCCAGTTGGCCGCCGCTCCGACCGGCAATTCGCTCCACGCACGGACTGCTCCGTCGTCTTGCCATCCGGGCGTGCCGACGTCCTGCTACTACGCGTCCTCCGGCTCCGCGCGGCCCGGCGACCTCCAGCCCGCGTCCATGGCCGCGGACAGGAGTACAGGCCCTCTCCCAGCACAAGGAGGAGCTCGCACCGGCCGCCGAGGCACGCACGGGAGTTCCTGGGGCTGCCGGCGGCGGTCGGACAGCGGAGGGACAAGGCGACGCGGCCGGGCGTGGTAGAAGGCCGACCTGGGCTGCCGCGAGAGAGTGCTCCGCCGTCCCTGTCGGGGAGCCCGCTCGCCGCCACTAGGTAGTCCGCCACCGGCCTAACTCTGTGCTTGATTTCTTGCAAAATGTCACCCTCTCAACATCACGTTCCTCTTTATAGGAAAATCTTACAAGCACTTGATAAGAAACGAGGATGGGGATGAAGGTGAAAGCTGTTGTCCTCGAGACATGTCAATTGAGTCGATGTAAACTGGGCAAGGCTATGCAAGCCTGAGCTACGAGGGGAAGATCAACATGTCCAGCACGCATGGCCTTGCTGCATTTCGAGCAGTAGCCAAACTTCATTGGCGGGTCGACAAACTTGCACCAGGGTACCATGAACGGACTTCTTGAGCTGCAACAGATTTAAGGGTCTCCATCAAACGCCCTCTTCCCAAGTCCATCATCTCTCCTCCACTCATCCTGTTGGTCATGCCTATCATGCGTTTGAGGTAATGTGTAAACATAACACCTAATTGATGATTATTTCCTTTGATTGGAACGTGGTGATTTAAAAATATATTGAAAGGGAGACCGATATTTAAAATTTGAGGACAAATCCTTCAAAGCAATGCTAACGGTCCTGAATTGTGATAGAAGTTAGTAACAAGTTCGTCTCCATGCTGGTTGCTATATGAAAATTAGTAGCACGGAAGTTGATTCTTATAAATTATGATGTTGAAACTGTAGTAAGAGTTCGTATCTCCAGATTATTTATTTCAATTTTGGTACATAAAGTTATTTTCTCCTACGTGGAACATATCAGTTCAGATATTAACTGAAAGTCATTCATGTATTATCTGCATATTCAGTCATTCCATACATTTTAATCTATGAGTAATCATGGTCAACATAAATAAAGGTCCACTACAATTTTGCGTTGGCACACAAAAACACAGCACTATTTTTGTCATTTCAGTTCTGCATTCGAATGAAAAAGATCTTAACAGAATCACCATGCGTGGATGAATATTCGAGACATGCAGATGCTCAAGCTGAAGAACTATTTTTTTAATAACAAATTCGAAGATGTATGGATAATATGTTGATGGGTGTCTGACAAAAATAAAGAACAAAGAATTCTGTACAAAACGTAAGAAGATACGGGACTTATCCATATGTCCATTTTTTAGAAGACAACTAACTAGATATATGAATGTTGTGCTCATGTACTGATCTTAATAGTTTAGATCAACCGGAGAAAACCCAATCAAATCAAAGATATGTGCTTTACCCTCACCATTGCCTATGAGGATTTGTTCTTTCTGTTGCTAACCATCCTTTGCTGCTCCAAATAGAACCGGCCCTCTCCTTTAATAATGCAATTGTTCAGAATACACACTGTTATCTTTTTCTGCCTTCTCATGTACCCAACATCATGCGAGGAATCGCAACACCCCAGCGTGCTCTGACATCCTACACCACGCTCATCAACTAAACTGGAATGTTTAATCCAAATCAAACATTGTATTTAGATGGAAATAAAAATAAAATAGTTGGTATAGCATCACATTAACATGAATTTGTGAAAATTGAAGCAAGGAAGTCCTTGAAGCCTTTTAGGTGCTCATTGAAACAAGGATATCCTTTTATGTGCTTCCAAAGCGATTTGCCGAAATTGGCTGTAAAGCAAGTTTGATCTGAGGTAAGCAACGTGATGTTCTCTTTCTCATATGGTAACGTTCTGAAACGGTACTGTAGGAGAATGGATTGTCCAAAGATTTTTTACGCAGACCTTTTGGAGTTTCAGTTTGTTGTATATGTTTCTTGCACAACGAACTGAATCGAAGCTCTTTTTAAAAGGTAATAATCTATCCATGTATTTTCATCTTTTGACGTCCTGGGAACGGTCTGCTTACTATTGTGTCGTTGTTTCTTGCATGATGAGCTTTGTGCGTGGTATGTTTCCTAAGGTCATAATTTGTTTAGGTAAAAGCCCATGGAAAAGGAGTATAATGAATTATCCCTTGAGTAGGTTTGTTAAATATCAAATAGGTTTTCACATAACAATCAGTCTGGAAAAAAAATATGAAACAAAGTCCCTGGGGTAAATGACTCACAATAATTTCAACACAAGAAGAAAACTATTAGTTTGATTAATTTATTATTCAACTAACTCTTTACTATCAACAGCAGAATGTGCTTTGTGCAATGAACTACATGTCGAAAGATAGAAGTCTGTCTACTCCAATACCTGAAATAGCTACTACATGTGAGCTCTCGAAGAACCGTTTCCTCCAGAAGGATGGTATGGTTCTCTAACAACACAATTATGCAATTCATTCCTCTGGAATTTATTTACTATATCTTGACAGCTTCCTCCCATCTACTTTTAGTGTCAATCAGTAAATAATAACCGAGAGTGTAAGTTTGCTGGAGATGTCTACTTGGTGCAAAAATGGTATTTTTGATTTTCTTTATATTGCATACTTATAGTAAACACAATGATTCTTGATGTTCTGTCACATCTGAAGTATATTGATATCTTATTATTTTATAAATAGGGATTTCCCTGTAACTCTACATATGTTAGCATTAAGTTAATATTTGAATCTTTAGGTGTAGAAAATTGAACCCTGCCCTCTGAGGTGGGCAATAGTAATCGGCTAAAGAATATGTAAACTATAGTAAGACTCATTGATTTAAGAAGTTGTTGGCGTGCAATGAATATAATAAATTTTCCATATCCAGAAATAATTTCCGGCTCCGCCATTGCATGCCTGGGACTATGCTCTTCCAATCTTTTCCGGCTCCTCTGTTTTCACTATTAATATCCCACTTCCGCTGTTGGATGCTGACCAAACTATGGGTGCCAAATTTGACGATGAAATATAATTGCAAGGCACAGTCGACCAAGCCTGTTCTCCCTGGTATTACAACATATACCTCCATGGTTGTACATCCAAAATACAATTATTTGTGTTATCTTTTTCATGTTTTCCTTTGCTGCATATTTCTCACTTTTACCCTTTTGTTACATAGTGTGTTACTGCACACTGTCCTAACTGCATTTTCCTCAAAATATTTTAGTATTTTCTTCCCTATAAAGTTGTGCCAATTATGTACAGGTGTGATATTTATTTGGGTTTAGTAGTTGATTCATTTAACTTTTGCTTCTAAATCCTTCACCGCTTCAATTGTTCAGGAGATAAGCTAACGCTAGACTGATTTAGTCGCATTTGTTATGCATCAACAGTCTTTTGGTACCTCCTTTTATCTTCTAAGTGCAGTTTTATTTAAGACGTCAGGTTAGTTACTGCACAGAAAAGAATACAACTATTTAAGTTCTGATATTGACATCCTCGAAAGCACGTTGAGTATATATAATGCATATCTGATTATTAGTTGCAACCCAAACAATAGAGAGGCTAATGTGGCAGTCATGCATATTAATTTTGTTTTCTCGCCCGTAGTCTCAAGTTTTTGCTTCACTGCATTGAATTCTCCATGTATATTTTACTTCTAGCTGATAGTAAATGATAGGTATGCTGCAGCCATAAATACATAATGCAGGTGACGTTGAATTAGTGGGACATGTCATTATTTGTAACCTGATGGAAAATTTAAATTAAATTAATTAGAATTAGGTTAATTATAACTAAATGGAAAATTTGCGGGAACGGGATATCATTAACAGATGACCACTCTTTTTATCTTCTTTCACCTTAATTCCACATGTTGTATCTTGCCCAATTTAGCTGCAAATTTTTGTTTACCATAGGTGTTATAATTTCCCTGAAGCAGACACGTGCCGCTCATGGTGGATCAGTTTGGACATGAAAACAGATATGCATATTTATTTTATTGTTAATGCAACTTTGTATTTCACTTGGATTTTATATGTTACCTAGAATTTTCATTCTATATAACAGCTAGCATTCTACCTCTTATCAACAGATGCTATCGTTCCCAGTAGCTACCATAAGATGCATTCTAAATTGACGGTTTGTCCTTTCAGATTTAATGTTTTACCATCTTTACATGCTCATGAAAATTGTGTTATCTTATCTTACTGCAAATAGCGATAGTCAGATTAATACAATTGTCGACTTAAAACTAAGCTAGAGCCACATCCTCCTTCAAGGAGAAGTACCCAAATGTCTAATTATTGGTTGTGCATTCATTCTTCATGTATTTTGTTAAATAAAACAGATGAAATATTTTTACTCGATCTATTCTAAGAAATTCTCTCTGTCCTGTGTCCGTCAGGAAGGTACCCTGCCTCGGATCCTTCCACTGCATAATTTTCTCTCTTACCATGTTTACTTTGATGAGATGGTATTGAATTGTTTGATTTGTTTATTCAGCAGGTGCAATTAGTGCTCTTATTGCTTGGAGTAAAGGAACATTTGCCGGGATTGGGTTGGGGTCATTTAGCAGTACTTTCATGTGACAATTGTTTACTCTTCTTAGAAATCTATTCCGGACGTTTTCCTCTACTTGCTCGCCGTTACTAATATCAGGTAAACATGTAATCAGTACAGTAATTATTAGATTTTCTGATGACTACTGCTTCTCATATTTCTATTTCTTCTTTTCAATTTGTTACATTCTAAATTTCCTCTCATCTACAATTGTATGTTTGTAGCTACTTGAGATGGATAATACCCTGGACAATTCTGCAACAACTAAAGAAATATTTCTAGCAAACATACAGCAAAATTCACGGGCATGCGCACGTTTACACTGCATTTATGAAATTGAACCTGTTTCACACTCTGATCTGCTTCCAGCTGATACTGTAATTCACGCTATAAAAGAAAGGCTGGCAATTTCCAGAGGTATTAACGTTTACCGATCTAGAGATGAAGAAATTGTTGTATCTTTTCCCATGACATCATAATATTTAACGCTCTTTTTTGTACTGTACATCACTGACAAATTTCCTGTTCATATTACAGATTAGAGCAGCAATAGATTTCCAGTCAGACATTGAAGGATAATACTTTTTGAATACATGAAGTATGCAAGTCGTAGCTGAGGCTGACCATGAAGTATCACAAATTAGGCAACTTACAATTTACTCTTCCTTTCGTAATGACCTACCTATTCTTAATTTATATATCCAATTAGTTGTTATGGTCAATGACTTTCAGTTTTCAGTTAGACTAATGTAATTTGTATAACTACACTTTTGGCCGAACTGAATGAACAAGAACTGCCTTATTACCTATTACAACATTCACCATCACCACACGGGTGCGGCGTATCGCCGCGCCAAATTGTCTAGTTTCATAGGAAAATAGTGCAAACGCGCGTCGGGCCGGCCCAGTTTGCTCCCAGCTACGGGCGAAACGGCGACACCGAATCGCTCGGGCGATAGCGAGTGTTTCCCGTCCATATTGTATTGGAGGCTCGGCCTGAGGCCGACGGCCCGGTATTTTTAACACTGTTTGGGCCAGGTTTGGGCCTAAATTTTCAGCCCAAGGGTTGGGCCAGGCTCATGCCATGATTATCAGCACTGGCTTTTTTGGCCTAGCCGTAAGCCCAGCCTAACTTGAGATATGACCAGGACTAACAGGGCTCCTACTTCAGCTCTCATCTCAAATCAGTTCTCAAGAGGTTAGCCTTGCTCCTTCACGAATCGAGATTAAACAATCCCTTGATAAGTAAACCGAGGCTAAATTATCTTAATTTTTGCTTATGGTGTTAGTCATGCTCCTTAGTCCATAACGTGAAAGCAAATATCTAAGAATCATGTTGTTATCAGCTTGTTCTCGGGCAGGTAAATGACTATGAGAGCTTATGGACCGTTTAGACAAATAATCCCATTTCCTTTTCAGAAAGGAATAGTTGTATTGATCTTCCAACCTTTGCATAGATATGATACAACTCACCAACACCCTATTAAACGAGAGCTTGGACCTCCCCCTTTCCCCACCTACAGTAAAGGGCGACTTTTTCGGCGACACCGCGCACAGCAAGCTCGCAGCCGAGATTCGCCGGATCCCTCGCCCTCCGGCGGCCGCTTCGGCGGCGGAGGACGGGGGGATCCACGGATCCGTGCCGTATGTAGATTAGGTGTGTGTGGTGGTGTGGTTTCTGGCGGCGCTGGGGTGGTAGCGGCGGCGTTGGTGAGCCTTTTGGTGGCGGCGGTCTACCCCTCTGCCGGCGCGGCTCTGCGGAGCTTCGCCGCGGATCTGCTGCTCCGTCCCCGTCTGCGGCTCCTCGGAGTGCTCGGGGGGGACCTCCCCTTTGCCGGAGTCCGTGGTGGCGGCTCCGGTGACTGACGACTTTGAAGATGCAGATGCGGAAGGCCAGGATGGTGCTGTCGCTCGTCGTGGTGGGCGGAGGTGCTACGGCACCGAGGGGCGTCGACTCCCTTGTCGCGGAGGGGTGCCTCCCAGTCCAAGGTCATGGAGGTCGTGCGGCGGGCTTCGCCGGCGCAACGTTCAGCTCGAAGACGACGGCGCCGAAGCTCAGGAGGGCTTCTTTGTAATTTCTCTTGTTTCCCATTGTATTATAACAAAGTTCATGCAAATCAAAGCCCCTGTCGGCTTATCTATATCCCACAAAGAGAGCTAAAAGCAAGCAAATCTAGAAAAACTATTTTGCACTACTAACGGGCATAGCCAGTATCTCACCACTAGATTGTCTCATCCTAGTTCTACTGACGTGTACCAGTATTTACTGATCATTGCTCCATCCCAATCAAGCGAGAGAACTCATCACTACGGTTCTCCGATATGGCATATAGGATGGCTTGAACAACACTTCATTATGGTTAGGGAAGCACAATGCAAACATGTAGATAATAGTTGGGGCGACAGAGTAGGATGGCGTCACGCCAAATAGTTGAGGTGACACAGTAGGACGGGAAGGCATGCAAGTGGTAAACTACCAACTGGTGCATGTTTTAATTATTGTGACCCATCAATAATTCCCGATACTTTCTATGCTCATATATATTAATTGAGATCTCTAGTGCACAATGAAAAACAAATAACACGAGAGATGGGCTTGTATATTATAAGGCAGAGGAGTAAAATGAGGGATAATTTATAGATCTTTTGCTTGAGGAAGCATTGCTTCTTATAAAAGAAGGGTAGCCTGTAGTGACATGAATATATATGGGTCCTTGGGTAGCTAGACCATGAGAGATTTATTGGCCATGTATATAAAACAATGAATTTCTTAGACTTTGCATCTTGAAAATGAAAAACTTATGTTCTGATAACCGCATTAATGGTATGCACGTACAACAATATATTATTATAAGTAAGAGTCATCAAATGTTTCGATGATTTTAGCTATCCAAATCACTCCAAAAGCAATGGACCATCCGATGCTGACCCCGTGGTGATACATGGAGCATCAAGATATTGCCCACGTCTCCCAATGTCGGTCAAACCCCTACCACACGCGCCATACCGATGCAGTGGCGGACGCAGGAAAAAATTGGAGGGTGGGCACACTTCATTTTTTTTAGCAAATGACAATATAAACAGCAAAATGATTCGCTACATTGTAGATCAATACATATTTTCTCAAATGTGCGTGATCCCAATGCAAAATATTTCAAATACATAAATAAAGTCTTACATGATAAAATATAGCATAAATAGGAAATTACATGACTATCTTGTTTGCTTCATTTTTCCAAAAAAGAGACGCAATATTGTTATTCCTCTTCATGATGAATTCTACAATTAGAACAAAATTGAATAAACATCATATCCAATCAATTGGTAATTGGTTGCTACTTAAAGACAAGAAATTTACACAATACATAGCTAATTGTGGTTATTCGGTTCAGTTCGGTTGGGGGTAAATACAATAGCGAAAATGCAAAATCCACCACAAATAATGCATCAACAAAAACAGAGGCCGGCAATGTCGTATATCTTCCGGGAAAGGCCTGCAGGAGCTCGGCCGGCCGACGGCGCCGGTGGCCCAGAGGGCGAGAGCGGGGGCGGGGGGATCCCAGAGTTGGGGCGTCGAGGGAGCCAACAGTGGGGGTGGCGGGAGAGCCGGGAGTAGGGAGGCCAGCACCTAGGTCGTCGCCATGGGGCCCCTCGCGAAACAGAGAGAAGGACTTCGTCTGCGTGTGTTGACTTGTTCGGCTGTTCGTCTCGCATCCAGATCGATTGAAAACAAAGGACCAGAAGAGCCCAAGATAGGCCCAATTCTGCTTCGTATATGGGGGGATCGATTTTTTTCAGAAATTCTGGGTGGGCCATGGCCCACCCTGCCCACCCTCTGCGTCCGCCAATGTACCGATGGGTGCCTACATTACACCGCATCGCTTGCACTAATGGATCTATTTTATATAGTTTATCAAGGGTATTTTGATGGTTCTCACTCGGGTTTTTGCACGTTTTCATCTTTTCACTAACGGGTATTTATTTATTGTCTCGATTACAGGATTAAACACTTTAGGAAGGAATCAAAGCTATATTTGGATGATTAAGCAAGGAAGGATAGCAGCTTTCCATTTTGGCAAGATTCATTCTGGCATCAACAGAACATTGAATGACATGTGGCACGAGAGCCCACTCTCCTACCAGGAGATCCATTCTTTCCTAACTGCGACATGTAGAGAATATCAACAAAGAGACTGAGGGACATAGGCATAGCAGAGGAGAAGAGATCTGGAGGAGGAGAGTTTCACTTAGATCCATTTCGGGGTCCTCTGCACGAGATCCTCCATTCCCCCATCAGAAACATCGCCGTTAGAGGGAGATCCATTTTTGTAAGGTTAGTGTTGTATACTATATTCGTACTTCGCTCAAAGATCAAAATCCGGATAATCTTATTGTGGCTTGCTAACGGTGATACCGAGATGAATTATTATTATTTTTTTTTTTTTGAAAGGATCTTACACTGCGATTTCAACAAAGAAATCAAAGAAAGAACAGGAAAACGCAGTACAACAAGCTGTCTAAACCCAGCACAACAGCAGCTCGAGAGAAACGCCACTGAACCTCCTCGACGCCTGATGAGCTCCATCGCCGAGCCTCGCCGGAGAAGAAGCACCAGGCCGCCGCTATCCCCAGGGAGGAAAGCACCCCACACATGTAGAGAGCCGCATATGCCGTCCGTCGCAAGCGCCGGAACTGAAGCACAGTGAACACGCACGGCCATGGCGCCTCTTCCCCGCAACCTCCCAGCAACCAAACAACCCTGCCCTGAGCTCGAACACAGCTTGCCGAGGTCGCTGCCACTTGCACGTCTTGATCACTCCAACCCCCTCGCCACCTCGGCCGGCCGGAGAAGGAAGCAAACAAAACATGTCGAGGCAGAGCACGTCACCTGGAGCACACCTCTCCACGCCACCATGGCCGGCAGAAGAGGCCCGAGCGCCGCACCAACATCCAGCAGCCACCTCGAAGATCCCAGAAGAGCTTCACCTCCTACACACCAGCCTCTCACAAGCCTTGCAGCGCCGCTGGAGGAAACGACGCCGCGACGACGACAAGGCCGGAGAACGGAATCTCCAACACGCGCGACCGACGCCATCGCCTCGTCGGCCACCCGCAGAGAAAAGAAGCCTCCACGATCCGCAGATGTAGAAGCACCAAAAGGCACATCGAATCGGACGATCCGACAGCCACCAACGCCGGAGTCTCCACGCCGCAGCCACGCAAGGCTCCGCCGTGATGGGGAAGAAGACCCAGCACCTTTATTCCACAACGCCGCCGCCACCACCACCCTAGCCGCGCCGCCGGGAAGCCTAATCCTACTATCTACAAGCCTCAGGCACAGATCGGAGGTCCCTCCACTCTCCCACCGCCGCACGGACGGCCGGAGAGGGAGGGGACCGGCGATCCGGCCGTCGGCGGAGACGAGGAACTTGGCTCCTTCCCTTTCGCCTCTCACGGGTACTGTACACGGGAGGGGAACGGGGAGCCGAGATGAATTATTTTTATTCGGTCTTTATGTTTGATTTCTTTCTCATGCGCCGAGTAAACCCCCTTGGCGTGGGAGACGAAAGGGATATATAAAACAATGAATTTCGGCGGAATGGGTCCTGGAAGCCGGCGGCGGGCGAGCTACTGGATGGTTGCGTGGACCGCCAGAGATCGTCCGGTGAGAAGATTGTACGATCAATAAGGAGACAAGCTGGCAGTCGGCAGACGTAGACAACCTATAATATGAAGGCGACCCACCCGCTCGAGCGTGGCCTGTTTGGACACTCGACGTCACATAGAGGACAAGGCCACTAGGGACGGAGACGAACTGGTGCGAGTCCAGGACCTGGCACACGGCTTGCCGACGGAACTGAGCTTGCGCACGTACAAGATCTTTGGCCGGCTGCAGATCCAGCCTTAGACAGGAAGAGTGGGAAGCAGACCATTAGGCGTACTAGGATCGGGACACCGAGACAGAAACTTGATCCAGATTGGATTGCACGAGTTAGGAGAAAGAAATCTTAGGCGAACAACAACTTGTATTCGCTGGGACCTCTTTTTTAAAACAAGTCAAAAGATTTACGATTTTCATTGATTAAGAAGGAGGTTTTTTAGAAGTTTTATATAGTATAGGTGTACAAGTGTGATAAATAAGCTGAAAACCTTTGTACACCGGAGAAAATATACAGGCCATACATATAAACACACTATAGCCGTAACAGACTCAACCCAAACGGCCTGAAATGGAAGGAACTCGCTGTAGTTTCAGCGAATTTGTGCATACAAGATACGATGCATCAACGCAGTTTTTCCACAACTGATCTCCGCCGCTTATTTCCTACGATGCATCTATCACAGTAGCTTTATCAGCTGTCTCAGAAGATGATGTCCTCGTCCCTCTCGCCGCCACCGCTGTCCAGCATGCTGGCAGCGGCGCCGAGGGAGACTCCGCGCTTCAGCGCGACCTCGCCGGCGACCTTCTCCAAAGCATAGAGCTTCGCCGACTCCGTCTGGCGCTCGAGATCCCTCTGCTTGATGGCCTGGATCTTCTTGAGGCGGAAGAACTCCTCCCTCTCCTGCTCGTCGAGCTCGCCCCTGATGTAGGCGACTGTGTTCTCCAGCTGCGGCTTCACCACGTGCTCCAGCGCGTTCACCCGCCTGTTGGTCGTCTTGATCGCCGCGTCCAGCGTCAGGAACGACGTCTGCAGCGACGCTAGCTCAACCAGCAACTCGAGGGCGCGGACGTGCGCCGCGCGGCTAGCCGACACTTGCTGCCCGCCGCCGGCGAGGCCCGCGAGCAGCGGCACCCTGGCGCCGGCGTCGACCATGAAGTGCTCGAACCGGGGCAGGCGGACGCCGGCGATGTTGTCGTTGTGAGCGCGTACGCGGAGGCGGGCGGGGCCCGAGACGGACTGCCTGACGACGTGCCGGAGGGGACCGCCGGCCACGTAATACGCCTCGGCGAGGGAGAGGGAGGCGCCGCGCATCGCGTCGCCCACGGCCTCCTTGGCGGCCACGATGCGCTTGAGGATGGCGCGGAAGTGCACGGTGAGCGCGTCCGACTTCTTCTTGAGCAGAGCGTGGCCGCGGGTGGCCGCCGCCAGCCGCGTCTTGATCATGCCCATCACCGTCACCGTCGGCACCACGGTCAGCCGCTGCCCCTGCCCCGCCATGACGCTGCTGCCAGAAGCTACCTAGCGGGCGCGCGTTGGCTCTGTCAATTCTTGACCTGCCGAGCGTCAGATAATATATGCATACGCATGCGTGGAAGGGACATGTCGGCATGCTTTCGGGGTGGTTCAGGACGAGATGACACGCAGACACATGAAATTGCAAGATCTTTCCATGGATGCTCATGCTATTGAGAATTGAGATCTTCTTTTAGCACTTATATGTAGCTATCACCTACCTGCTCCATAATGTCTTATCGCGTGGCATGGGTGGCTAGCAACCAAACTTTATATCAAAGAAAAGTCCTCATGTCTATCTCTAGAAAATAATTGAGCAAACATAATTGGAGCGCTGGTATCTGCTCTACTTCCAAAAAAAGACAATCCTCTGTTCGGCTTCACAGGGCAACACAACATCAACAACACGGCTTAGGGACGACACACCTTTGTGTACTCAACATCCTTTGCTATTTAACATAGCGCGACATAAACATGTTTTGGTTGCGGATGTATTATAAACTGTTGCAAGTTGAGTTTTGAAGGTCTTTGACAGGTAACAAGTGGATTTCTTGGTTGCAGTTGGTAGAGAGAATGAGTATGCTTTATCAGATCTTTAGAATTCCTGTAGATGGAAATTGACTCTATTTGAAAGATTCACAGTTAAATCCATGTATTCTGATGTCATGCATGGACATACAAAAAAAGGCAATCCTCTATTCGGCTTCACTGGGCATCAACACAGCTTGGGGACACGGGGGCAGCGTTTTGGAACTCGGGTCCAGATACACCTAAATCTGAACCTTCTATTGATGCTACGGGATCAGTGCCAAACCAATTAATAAATGTTATACGGTCATGTAGAAATTGCAGTAAATTGTCCACATACGTATCGCGTTCAGTGCGATAGAGCTGGTAGGTGGAAGAAGTAATTGCAGAGGGCTGTCTCCGTCGACGAGCTGTAAAGGCTACGGGGTTTGGAATTGATATTGTACTGTCGGTACAGGATAGACTCTGCGACTTGCACCATGCCAGCACATCGTGTATGGGTCACGAAACTCCTCATAAGGTTGTTAATCACAAGCTAACAACAGACGAGTTCGAGAAGGCTTGGGACATGCTGTTGGAAAAGTATAATCTGAAATCTCATCCATACATGACATAGATGTTTGAGATAAGAGATAAATGGGCGAAACCATACTTTTTAAGATTTTTTTGGCACTTCTCAAGACATACATGCCTCGGGAGTGCTCCATGCACATGTTTGTGAAACAATACATGAGGCTGTTGTATGATCGAGAATCTGAAGAGAACTATGACGAAAAGCGGACACAATTGGTTTGTATAATATTCATGTTTATTTTTTGTTTTGTTTTCTTTGGCATTGATGAATCGATGAAATTGAAACTGTACAAATTGTACAGAGTGGTGCGGTGCCTCGATTCAATTCAATTCTGAGATTGAGCGCCACACAAGCAAGATTTATACCTGGGCGATGTTTGAGTAGTTTGGAGAAATTCTTTACCTGGCTGGTGCTTTCAAGATCGAGGAGTGTGAGAAAAATAGAGTGTACAGAGTAAGGCACACCAATGCGGGGAAAGCGATTTGGTCTGGTAAGGAGAGATGTGTCTGCTCGCGAGAGCTGTGACAGAGCGACTCGGCGGGCGGCCCTAGCGATGGTGCCGCCGTCGCCTCTGCGGTCAGCTCCTTGCCTCCGGTCGCCGCGCCGTTCCCTAGTGGAGTTCCCGGCTCACGCTTCTGGGTTCTCGCGGCGGAGCTGTCGGACGACGACGATGAACTTTAAGAAGGGGAGTTGGCTCCGGATCTCGAAGTGTCCAGATCCGCCCCGCCGGAGCCGTGCTGGGCGATTTCATGGAGCGCGCCTGACAGCGTGTCACGACGTCCTCTGGACGACGTCGCCGCACCAAGTTCGCTCCAGGGGCCGCTGCTCGCCGTTCAGACAGCCTGGAAGGGCTCCTTTGCTGGCGACGCCGCCTGCGCGCGACGAGGCCGGCTCGCTCGACCCCTTCCCGCCGCTTCCTTTGCGTCCCCCTCCCAGCTCTTCGCCCGCCCGTCTTTCCTGGTTGGTTCTCTTCCGGTCTCGTTTCCCCCGCCATGTGCGGCCGGCGAGTCGGCGGCGGCGCTGCCGGGGCTAGGGTTTGCTTCCAGGGTGGAAGACGCTCCCCTCCCCGCGTCTGTTGGGCCACCTCCGGTTTCTGGACCGCCTGTGGCCCACGGCCCAGTGGAACCCCCTACCGTTGTTCCCTCGGTTTCTCCCGGGCCCCCTTGTCGTAGGTTTGTCACGTCAGATGTCATGGATGACTTCGTAGGTGTGGGATTGCACGAGTCAATCGTCTCCGAGCTTGGGATCGCAGGAACAAAGATCAACACAGATTTACCCAGGTTCGTCCCCTCAATGTGAGATAAAGACCTACTTCCTGCCTACCCTAGATTGGTATTGATATGATATATGAGGTGTTACAATGGAGGCGATCTGATCTCGGTACTCGCCATATGAACTAGGGTTTTAGGGTTTGACCTTGTCTAAGTTCTGCGAGTCCTCTTTATATACACAGGGACTCGTCAGGTTACAAAGGAAACTTCCTCCACAATAAATATATCAACTGGAACCTACTTGGAGACTAATTAGTCTTCGCGCCTTACAGGATACGTCTTCTAGATTCTTCTCCTCGTGGCGGTGTGATATTGGGCTTGCTTTCACGTAGGCCTACGAACATGCGAGTAAAACAGATCGCACTTATCAATATGGGCCGCGGGTTATTCCACAAAGTATTCCCCCGACATTAGCCCCCAAGTTCAGTTTGGACTTCAGATGAAGGCTTCTTTGTCTTGATAGACCACTGAACCGCACACATGGATGTCCCAGCTGTCGGGGAATACTTTCTGGATTAACCCGCGGCCCAGTGCGACTTAACTTACTCGCACGGACAAAGGCCCACTTGGGAGCAAGCCCAATATTGAACCGCCATAAGGGGAAAGATCTAGAAGACATATCCCGGAGGACGTGAAGACCAAGTAGTCTCCGAGTAGGCCTCTGTGGACGTATTCCTTATGGGGAAGTTTCCTTTTGTAACCTAGCGAGCCTCTGTGTATATAAAGAGGACTCGCAGGACTTAGAGCGGGTCAAGCTATCAAGCCCTAAACCCTAGCTCATACGGCGAGTACCAGATCGGATCGCCTCCATTGTAACACCTCGATTATCATATCAATACCAATCTAGGGTAGGCAGGAAGTAGGTCTTTTACCTCACATTGAGGGGGCCGAACCTGGGTAAATCTGTGTTGATCTTTGTTCCTGCGATCCCAAGCTCGGAGATGCTTGACTCGCGTAATCCCACACCTACGAAGTCATCTATGACACCTGACGTGACAAACCCACGACAGTTGGCGCCCACCGTGGGGCCTGCGGTCAAGAGCGTCACGTTCCGCGCAGGATCCATGAAGGGAGCTGAAGATCTTGTTGTTGGCCGTATCATCACGGTCAATGGCACACCCCTCATCGACGATTCAAGCTGGGGGCCGGAAGCAGATTATTTGGAGACCGGCCACGTCATCCCGTTCGGATCCATCAACGTCTTCGTCGGCTTCATCGGTGGCAGGTCCGTTAGATCGGTCCAGAAGGCGATTCAGTAGAAGAAGTCGCCGATGATGGGGAAGAATCCGTGGAAAGCATGGACTCGCAAGAGTTTGGGTCCATCATACCTGCCTTTGAAGAAAGTTGCTGGGGTTACCCACCAGAAATCACATCATCACCAGATCAAGAGATGGCACAAGTCGCGGTTTACATGGCCGGAGGAGCAGGCGCATCAGGAACTGCTGGAGAAACCGAGGCATCGGCACCCCCAAGCAACCCACTTCTTGTCCCGTGTCAGCCACGAACGCCGCCCTCCGTGCAACAGAAATTGAGGCCGCCAGGGCCGAGCTCCTGTATGAGGTTCGAAGGATGGAAGAAGAGCGCCGCAGGCTCGATCAGATAAACCAAGGAATCCAACAGGAGCGGCAGAGAGTAGCCGCGCTGGCTGCGACTCAACAACAGGTTGACCCGCAAACACAGCTGCGCGCGACTCAACCAACAGTGGAAATCCCGCTCACTCCAGCCGCGGGACGGGAATCCAGACGACTGCGGAAGGAAGGGTACCAACAAATCAAGAGACCCAGCAACAACCAAGGAGGTTTCACACCCCACAGGGCCATTACCAGAACCCTGTCGATAATATGTATGCTGCGGCTAATATCTTGACTCAGATGGTACCAACAGGCGATGACCCGGTCAATGCTGAGGCGCGGCGCGCGATTCAGATGCTAAGTACGGCAGTCCTGCAACAAGCCAATAGGGCGGAAGCCGAAGCACAGCTGCCCCTCGTACCAGCCAATCACAGGATTAGCAGAAAGAAGCGTCCAAAGCAGGCCACCAGAGAACGTGTCAGGAGTCGCACAGAGGCAGCAGGAGCAAGTCGCAGAAGCGCAGGCGAATACCCAGATGCAAAAGCGGCCCGCAGATAACCCCGCAGGCGCGCCCACAGCCCTGTCCTCGCGACTCAAGGGACCGGCGTGTTTCACTGAAAGGATCAGATCGGAACCTTTTCCTGAAGATTTCAAAGGGCCACGCAAGGTGGCAAACTACAACGCCAGCATGGATCCAACCACTTGGCTCAACAATTACGAGATGGGCATGAGCATTAAACGCCTCAGAGATCTGCGCACGCTACCTAACATGATGCTAGAAGGTGCAGCGCACATATGGCTGCAAAATTTGCCTCCCAACTCTATAAATACTTGGGAGGAACTGAAGGATGCCTTCGTTAAGAACTTCCAAGGAACTTGCAAACGACTCTGCAATATAGAAGATTAGAGCGTTGTGTCCAGAAGGAAGGCGAGTCAAGTCGCCATTGGATGAAAAGGGTGGCAGAAATAATACACTCCTCAGATAATATACCACCAAGCTCAGCCGTCCTGGTGATGGAGAAAAACTGCAAGTTTGAGCCGCTGATTCATAAGCTGGGTCGCATGAAGGATAAAGTCAAGAGCCTCAGCGAGGTGATGGCTGCGGCTAACAAATATGCCAGCTCAGATAAAACCAGAGACGCGTCAGACGGAGAAGAAGAGGAGGTTGCTGCAAAAGGAAAGAAAAACTCCAACAAGCCCCAGCAGCAGCAAACGAGCCACAACAACGCGAGTCAAAACAAACGCAAAAGCGAAGATGGTCACTCAGGGCTCGTCGCCAATGCGCGTGGAGGATTCAGAGGCCAGCGTGGAAGGGGTCGAGGATACGGCTCCCGTCCAATCAATATGCAAGAAGTTTTCAACCGGCCATGCGACCTTCATGCGACAGGTGATGGACGGCCAGCGGACCATACCAAGGCGCAATGCCATATTACAAAAGTGGAAAGAAGAGAGCCAACACAACGGGGGGAATTCCCATGAAGGAAACCCTAGTGCGGCTCATAACACAAATATTGGGCAGCACGGCGCGAGTAACCCCAGGCAGACGGGGCAGTATCACACAATAGTTATCGATACCTCCAAAAGGAAGAGAAATTGAGCCGCAGAAGTCAGCAGGTGAACGCCGTGATACCAGCAACACCCAATTGGTTAAGGTGGTCAGAATACGCGTAACCTGGAGTCGCGACGACCACCCGCCACAAGTACGGGAACCTGGCAAGTTGGCACTGGTTGTGGCACCGTACGTTGCAGGATACAAGCTGACCAAAGTGCTTATGGATGGAGGAAGCAGCATTAATATCTTGTACTACGATACTTTCCAGCGTCTAGGACTCAAGGATTCCAGCCTGCAGCCCACGTCAACAGTATTTCACGGCATTGTCCCAGGAAGGTCCGCACGGCCAGTGGGGAAAATAACCCTAGGGGTAACTTTTGGAACAGAAGAGAACTTTAGAAGTGAATTCCTAAGCTTCGAAGTGGTAAAATTCCAAAGCCCATATCACGCCTTGTTTGGAAGAACGGCCTTTGCTAAGTTTATGGCCAGGCCATGCTACGTGTACCTACAGTTGAAGATACCAGGACCAAAAGGGGTCATCACAGTGTACGGAGATAGAGAAAAAGCAATAGAATGTGAAAAGGAGATGCGGCTTCGCAGAATCCGCCTGTGCCGCGGAAGAGCTAAAAGGTTATAAGTCGCAGGTGGACCCAAACGACATGAGTGTGGTTACCACGCCATCTGCCGAGCCACCAATGAAATTCAAAGCGGCCCAGGACACTAAGCAGATAAATCTTGTTCCTGGCGACTCATCCAAGCAAACTAGCATTGGAGCACACATGGAAGAAGAGCAGGAGAAGGCCCTCGTCGCTTTTCTCCAGGAAAATAAGGACATCTTCGCATGGAAGCCGTCAGATATGCCAGGGGTACCAAGAGAATTAGCAGAACATAGCCTCAAAGTGAACCCTGCGGCTAAACCAGTGAAGCAGCCACTACGGCGTTTCATGATGACAGGAGAAAGGCAATAGGAGAGGAAATAGCTCGCTTGCTGGCTGCAGGATTCATCACGAGGTATACCATCCGGAATGGGTGGCAAACCAGTATTGGTTATGAAAAAGAACGGTACGTGGCGAATGTGCGTTGATTACACCAGTCTTAACAAAGCTTGTCCAAAGGATCCATTTGCTTTGCCGCGAATCGACCAAGTAATTGATTCAACTGCTGGGTGCGAGCTGTTATGCTTTTTGGACGCCTATTCAGGCTACCATCAAATCAAGATGAAGAGGGAGGACCAAGAAAAGACGTCCTTCATCACACCCTTCGGAGCTTTTTGTTATGTCAGCATGCCCTTTGGGTTGAAGAACGCAGGTGCGACTTACCAAAGATGCATTCAGAATTGCCTACATGAGCAAATAGGTCGCAACGTTCACGCCTACGTGGATGATATTGTGATTAAGTCGCAAGTTAGCCAGGATCTTATTGGTGATCTGGCAGAGACATTCACAAATCTCAGAAAATACAACATGAAGCTCAACCCCACAAAGTGCGTCTTTGGAGTACCAGCAGGAAAGCTATTGGGATTCATAGTATCAGAAAGAGGCATTGAGGCCAATCCTGACAAGATAAAGGCCGTGATGGATCTCCAAAAGCCAGAAAAGATAAAAGATGTGCAGCGACTTACTGGTTGCGTAGCAGCTTTGAGTCGCTTTATATCAAGATTGGGAGAGAAAGCACTACCTTTGTACAGACTGTTGAAAAAATCAGACACCTTCGTTTGGGACGCAGAGGCCGACGAAGCTCTGACAGCCTTGAAACATCAATTGACAAATGCTCCAGTTCTGGCGGCTCCAAAGATAAAGAGCCAATGCTACTATACATAGCGGCAAATTCCCGCGCTGTGAGTGCTGTCATGGTTGTGGAGAGACAAGAAACAGGAAAGGAATACCCTGTCCAGAGACCAGTATACTACGTGAGCGAAGTCCTCACAGCTTCCAAACAGCGTTACCCACAGTGGCAGAAGTTGGTGTTTGGAGTGTTCATGGCGAGTCGCAAGCTGAAGCACTACTTCCAAGAGCATCCAATAACTGTGGTTAGTTCAGCACCATTGGCAGATATCATTCGTAATCGAGAAGCTACTGGAAGAGTCGCTAAGTGGGCGATCGAGTTGGGACCACATCACATCAGCTACGAGCCGCGCACATCAATTAAGTCGCAAGCCCTTGCAGATTTTATTAACGATTGGACAGAAATCCAAGTTGCTCCTAGCATGGCAGAAACCAAATACTGGACCATGCATTTTGATGGGTCAAGACAGTTGCAAGGCTCGGGGGCTGGAGTTGTTCTAACATCTCCCAAGGGAGACAAGCTGCGGTATGTGTACAGATACACTTCAACTGCACAAATAACGTGGCGGAGTACGAGGCACTGCTTCATGGTCTACGTATAGCAAAGGAGATGAACATCAGTCGCATACGCTGTTTTGGCGATTCAGACTTGGTGGCACAGCAGGTCTCCGGAACGTGGGACAGCAAGGATGCGAACATGGCTGCATATAGAGAGAGGTGGACAGAATTGCTGGACATTTCACTGGATACCAAGTTGAACATATTGATCGGAGACAAAATGAAGCTGCAGATGCCCTGTCTCGGCTTGGATCCAACAGACAGTCAGTCCCACCCAATGTTTTCCTGGATGAACTGCACAATCCATCAGTCAAACCTCCAGCAGAGATTGACATTGCAGAGCCAGAGGATGATTCAACTTTAGTCGCAGCCCTGCATGAACAGCCAGGATGGACAGAGCCATACATGGCATATTTAAGTCGCGGAGTGCTGCCGACGATGAATTGAGGCGCGCAAAATCATACGACGATCAAAGGCCTATACAATCATCAACAACGAATTATACAAGCGCAGCGTGTCAGGAGCATTCCAAAGATGTGTCTCACCAGAAGAGGGACGAAAAATCTTGCACGAAATTCATTCAGGCGATTGTGGCCATCATGCTTCGTCAAGATCTTTGGTGGCAAAGGCGTTCCGACATGGATTCTTCTGGTTAACAGCATTAGCAGACGCAGAGCAAATTGTCAGAGTGTGCGATGGATGTCAAAGATACGCTAGGCAAGATCATATGCCAGCCAAGCACTTCGCACAATACCCATCACATGGCCTTTTGCCGTATGGGGTTTTGACATGGTAGGGCCTTTCAGACGGTCTTCAAACGGAAAAACTCACCTCTTAGTCATGGTGGACAAATTCACAAAGTGGATAGAAGCAGAACCTGTGGGAGATTGCGAGGCTGAAACAGCAGTCAAGTTCTTGAAGAAGGTCATATTCCGCTTCGGTTACCCCCATAGTATCATTACAGACAATGGGAGCAACACCTCTGAAGGGGCTACACAGATATTTTGCGCAGACAATGGGATAAGATTGGACCTCACGTCAGTAGCACACCCGCAGAGCAATGGACAAGCTGAGCGAGCTAACCAGGAAATTCTCCATGGAATTAAGCCGCGCCTTATTGAAAAGGTCGAAGCATCTCCAGGATGTTGGGTGGAAGAACTGCCAGCAGTACTGTGGAGCTTAAGAACAACCCCTAACAGATCCACAGGATTTACACCATATTTCATGGTCTATGGAGCAGAAGCAGTCATGCCCAGCGATATCATACATGATTCACCAAGAGTTGCGGCTTACATCGAGACAGATAATGAGATAGCTCGGCAAGACTCGGTGGACACATTAGAAGAGGTTAGAGACTTGGCAGCATCAAGGTCAGCAGTATATCAACAAGACTTGCGACGCTATCATGCCAGACGCATCAAAACCCGCACCTTTCAAGAAGGCGACCTAGTACTGCGACTTAAACAAGATCACAAGGGAATGCATAAGCTGTCCTCTCCATGGGAAGGACCCTACATCATCAGCAAGAAGCTAAACAATGGGTCGTACTACCTGCTGGATGTAAGGGAAGAAAGCAGCGAACGCCATGATTTCGAGGATCGTCTCGAGGCACCTCGCCCTTGGAACGTCGCACACCTGCGACCGTACTATACATAAGAAAAGGCTAATCAGAGCCAAGCATCATCCTTTCCAGCTTTATAGCTGAGTATCATCACAGCCACTCAGGGCTAGAACTTCAACTTTGGTCGCCACCTAGGCGCGACCTATGCAACATCTGATCGCCACCCAGGCGCGATCGACCCTTGTATCAGAAACCGGCTGCCACCTAGGCGCGGCCGTAAACTTTGTATCATCTCTGGTCGCCACCTAGGCGCGACCGACCCCATGTATCACCATGGATCGCCACCTACGCGCGATCCAACCCTATGTATAACACTCGGTTGCCACCTAGGCGCGACCTTATGTGTCATCATAATCAAAGCTTATCATAGCTTAGCCTATCATGGCAATATCATTATGTTTCTTGGGGTCTTTGTTACCCTGAAACAGCCGATTTATTGGCAATTATCAAATTTACCTTAAGTTGGATTGCTACTCGCATTATGTGGCCAAAGTACTGGGGTGTGGCGTCAATCGAGCTTGATTGCCTATCATGGCCGCTCTCGACCCTGAACACACATGTTCCTAGGAAATACTGAGTCGCGCGAGTGCCCACTTAAGGATTCAGATGGCCTAACTAGAGGTCGATGTACTGCTTATAGTACGGCAACACCAATTACAATTACTTGTAACTTAACAATTGTTTTATTCATGATATCAAGTTACAGGTGATGACCTTCAGAGTTCTCTGAGAAGAATTGAGATGATTACCACATACATCCTCTCAATCCTTGGGGGCTACATCATATTATCATCAAAAATTTGAAGATGATCGTCATCAAGTTCTGAAGCTATCAGGATACTCTAACAAAGAAGCTCACGAAGTCAGATGATCTTCCAGGTGCGAGTCAAGGCCAAACTGCACAATTATAAGTCGCGAAACAAGGAAAAGCGCGGCCTAAGCATTCAAGATCAAGAAATACTATGAAGTTCAGGCCACGCTTGGGGGCTAATGTCGGGGGAATACTTTCTGGATTAACCCGCGGCCCAGTGCGACTTAACTTACTCGCACGGACAAAGGCCCACTTGGGAGCAAGCCCAATATTGAACCGCCATAAGGGGAAAGATCTAGAAGACATATCCCGGAGGACGTGAAGACCAAGTAGTCTCCGAGTAGGCCTCTGTGGATGTATTCCTTATGGGGAAGTTTCCTTTTGTAACCTAGCGAGCCTCTGTGTATATAAAGAGGACTCGCAGGACTTAGAGCGGGTCAAGCTATCAAGCCCTAAACCCTAGCTCATACGGCGAGTACCAGATCGGATCGCCTCCATTGTAACACCTCGATTATCATATCAATACCAATCTAGGGTAGGCAGGAAGTAGGTCTTTTACCTCACATTGAGGGGGCCGAACCTGGGTAAATCTGTGTTGATCTTTGTTCCTGCGATCCCAAGCTCGGAGATGCTTGACTCGCGTAATCCCACACCTACGAAGTCATCTATGACACCTGACGTAACAAACCCACGACACCAGCTGAACTCCAGTTTTTTGTATCGCCATTTGCGGCTTGTAACCACTAACCCTTTGGCGGCTCAAGGTCGCGACTCATCTGGGCGTGCCTGTTGGTTTCCAGATCTGAACGTCCTCTGTGTCTGAGATATTTAGTTCGACCCGTCGACCTTTCTGGCGCTCTGCTTCGAGACTTGGGTTACACCTCTGCTACTCTTCTCTGCCGCCCTTGCTTCCGCTCCTGGCGCTCCCAACCTTCTGGCGGAAATCTTCATTGATTGGAAAAAATGCCTCGCCGTAGTTGCAATTGGGAAGGCTCGTGGATCGACGAGGTATTTCTGGAGTCTTTGGCCGTCCGCGGCCTTCTTCCACCGAAAGATCAATGTGAATGGCGTGCCCCCGGTGAGGAGGTAATCCCTGATCCGCAACCGGGAGAGGTAGTGATTTTTGTGTAACACGTCGGGCATGGATTCAAGCCCCCAGGCTCTCTCTTCTTCCGCTCCCTGATGCAGCGGCTGGGTCTTCGTCTCCATGACATCGGTCCCAATTCAATGTTGCAAGTGAGTAACTTCCATGTTCTTTGCGAAGATTATTTGATTGTCCCTCCTTCAATAGATTTCTGGCTTGCCCTCTTTGGCTGTAATAGTCAAAGAGAAACGTCGTAAGGGTAGCATTTTCCCAAAGCTAGCCCTCGCTAATAGAGTTAGGGATTGGCAGAGAACATTCTTTTACTGCAGAGATACTTATCCTGAGGGCGAAATTTGCCTTCCCCCTTGGTCGCCACTTCCTTTCGAAGCTACCGCTGCTTTATCTTCCAAGCCCGATCCTTCTTCGATGTCATCCATCGAGATCCTCTTGGACAGGGTGAGGGCGCTGACGCTCCACGGCCTTACCGGGTTGGATCTCATATCTTGCTGGACCAAATGGCGGATTCAGCCCGTGAGCCGCCGTCTGCGACTTATGGTAGATTTCGCTTGTCACGCGGATGATGTAGATCGTACTTGCCCTGAAGATTGGGACAAAGGGGAGTGGATAAATTTCATTCGCCGAGTGACTGGCGAGGATATTAACTCGTATGATAACGTCGGCCTAGCTCCTTTCTGGCTGAGCAGAAGCCTTTTGTGGTAATTCTTCTTGTACCTTTTACCTTCTAGGATTCTACCTTCAAAATTGATTATGTCTGACCTTGGCTCTTTCTTAGATCGATCCCCATTTTTGGACTCTTCCGTTAGAGAAGGCCGACTCAAGCCAAGGAGCCGCTGCCGAATCATCAGAACAAGTCGCTGCTCCTAGTGAGGAAACGATTACGCACGACGCTGCTTCTGAGCCTAGGGGTAGCGTATCTGAAGAGGAGCAACAAATGGCCGATACTCTTCTGTCCACGGCTCCGGACACACTTTTCCTGGAGTTTCCTGAAGTACCTCGTAGGTCCTCCAAGCGTTTTTTATCCGAGAGCCCGGAAGGCCCCTCGCAACCTGAGAAACGTTACAAGGCCTTGGCGTTGCTCGTAGAAATAAAAGCTGCCAAATCCTTGAATCTTGCTGAGCCTGACAGTGCTGTCCTTTCCTCCGAGCCTGTTACGAAGAACTGCGTCTCAATGAGTTCGGGTATTTCCTTGTGATATTCTCTTTTCTTTGTACTCATGTGTCTCCATGAAGGATTGTTAATCACCACTGTTTTTCCTGTCCTGTAGGCTCAGATCTGCAAGATTTATCTTCTCCTTCCTCTGGTTGCCTGATGAAGAGCATTCGTATTGCCTCTGGGTATGGTTTGCCTCCCTTTTATGGCTGTGACACCGCTACTTTCATCCATAACCGTCAATATCTTGCAGGGCCGCGATTGAAGGGGATACAAAGTCCGCCTCTTTCGCTGCTCTCTCTCAGCCAACCATGAGCGAAGATGATGTTGCTGACGAAAATATGGGGACTAGCGATGGCGCGACTTATCTGAAGCCTTCCTTGGAGGAGGGTATTGCTGATGCGGCTCCTGCCATGGTTCCAGTTGCGGCGCCATATGCGGCTCCTGATGTTATAGGGGTGCCAATTAAAGTTGGAGCTCTGGTTTCTGAAGCGGCTGATCTCCCAGGCGCTAATAGTTCCAAATCAATTGCGGATGCCATAATCGCAGCTGGAGATAGGCACGCCGCTTTACTGCGCGACCTGGTTGAACAATTTTCTTCAAGTCGCCAGGTACGCATACAGTAGCCCCCAAGGATCAAGACCTTGTGCCAGTTAACGGGGTGTTGATTCTTTTTCTTCTCCAAGTTTAAGCCCCCAAGTGCCTTTAAGAATTGCTTATGTTTTTTCTCTGTTTGTTTGCAGCTTGAGCTTTCCTCGCTTGATGCCTCTGATTCGATGAAAGGCAAGGGCACGTCATTAGGTCAGCCTGATATAATGCGATCTGCCTTGGAGCAACATAACGAGATCATTAGAAGCCAGACACAAGAAATAGAGGTACTCAAAGGTCATCTTGACTCCTGTGAAGAGCAATTTAAAGATGTTGAAGCAGATTCCGAGCAGCGACTCATGGAGAAGGATGAGGTCATAAAATCCTTGCGAGAGGGGCTGAATCTTAAGTCTGAATTGATTGATCGACTGAAAGGAGAACATGCGAGGGAGCTCGCCGCGCGAGATGAGAAATATAAGTCGCTGCTCAAGGCTTTTGAGGGTTTTGGATCTGTTGTTAAATCAGCCATCCTGCAACTTGCCGGTACATCCTTAGTCCTTTGTCTCTTGATCATGCATATTTGGGTAACCACCATGAGTTGCTGATTTGGATCTTATCTTTGTTTTTTTACGCAGGGCCTGGTCCTCCAGTATGCCGCTCCAGTTTGAAGGACCAGCTGGAATATCTTCAAGATTTTAGCCAGCGCCTCCTCAAGGCGACCAAGGAAGCTATGACAAAATCTCCCCTGCGACTGATGCTCCAATGTCATGTGAGCATTGGCTGAATAGACTGTTAAAGGCTCCCCATTATGTCTCTGATTGGAAGGGGTCCTCTGCTCGCGTCGGAGCTGCTCATGTTTTGACATTACTCCGGGCATATTATCCAGAAATAGAGATTGGCAAGATTGCTCGCCATGACCGGGTGAAGCGCGCGGATGATACTGATCTTCCAATAAGTGAGTATTTTGACATATGGAAGGGGACGCGTGGGTACGCCACACTGTTTGTTAGGAACTTAGACTTGGGCTCTTATCTGGGGAGGTTCAATCCTGATGGCAGCAGAGTTGCGAAGGAAAAATCCACTGGGGCTGATTCATCCCGGGCTTCTAATCCATCATCGGGACTTGGTGGTCCTTCTACTTCGTCTGGTGGTGCCCTAGTTATAAAGACACCTGCCGCTTCAACCCCAAGACAAGCCGCGCAGACTTCTTTTCCTGCGACTCGGGAGCAGAAATAAATAGTAATGTGGGACGTGCCCGTTAGTTTGTAAAACATTTGTGTACTATAAACAGTAGTTTTGTGACCTATAAGCAGGTTATTTTATGATATTTCCATTAAGTAGACGCTCGCGCGGTTCAGTATTTCCTAGGAACATGTGTGTTCAGGGTCGAGAAAGGCCATGATAGACATTCAGACTCGATTGACGCCACACCCCAGTACTTTGGCCGCATAATGCAAGTCGCTTCTAGCTTAAGGATAAGTGTCACTCGTTTGGCAAAGGTTGAGGTAGCGAGCTGTGCTCGCTGTGCTATAAAAAGCCCTCGAGGGTTAGTGATGTATGAAATTCAAAAGACTCAGCAACTCAATGATAGTTGAGGCAAAATGACGAACCCTTGAATATCAAGGACGCCGGCTTTATTTCATAATCACGTAATTTCTTACAGGGTGTGACAAAGATGATGTAGACCCTTTAATGTGAGTTTTCTGTTCCTCGCAGGCCATGCATACTTGATACTCATCGCACTTGGTTGCGAATTGATACTCCTGATGGAGTGGGGTTGAACTCCTGATTGGTTCATGTTTGAGTCGCTAAGAGTACTCATCGCACTTGGTTGCGAATTGATACTCCTGATGGAGTGGGGTTGAACTCCTGATTGGTTCATGTTTGAGTCGCTAAGAGCGACTCGGGTCGAGCATGATAGCTCCGATGTGTTTTTCATGTCAAAGTAAGGAGCAAATCCTTTAGAAGATTAGTCGCACCGGGTTGCGACTTATGCTGGTTTGCGTCTGTGCTGTAGGGTCTCACAATAACTGGACCTCTTTGACTGGGGTTGTTGATTGAGATTGGATCTATGCATATGCGCCATCTCTTGTCTTCTTTTTGTATCAAAGCGATTTCTGAAACATTATCTTCCTGATTTGCGACTGCTTGGTTGGAATTTACCATCTGGTGAGTGCATCCCGCTGTCCGCCTCCGTGGCGTCCCCAATGCGATTCGTTTTGGGCTGCGAAGGCTCATCTATGGCCTGTAACCGTGTGAGGAGTTGGCGATGCAAGCTTCTTCTGCGATTATTGAGCCAGCTTTCTCGCATTCTAGTGCCCTTTGCCTGTCTCCATGCACCGTGATCACGCCGTTTGGTCCTGGTATTTTTAACTGCAGGTATACGTAGCAGGGGCGGGCGGTGAATTTGACATAGGCTTCTCTCCCGAAAGCGCATGGTATGGGCTTTTGACAGCTACAACCTCAAAGTCTAGGAGTTCTGTGCGGAAGTTTCGCTCAGTCCCAAAGCTGACTTCGAGGGTCATTTTTCCTATAGGTCGTGTAAGTACTCCTGGGATTATGCCTTGGATATCCTTCCTGGTTGGCTATAGCCGCCACTCGGGTATGTTCATTCGACGGAGCGTGTCTTGGTATAGGATGTTTACTTTTCCTCCTCCATCCATGAGGACTTTGTTCAGCCTGTATCCCACGACTTGAGGTGCGACTACAAGGGCCAACTGTCCTGGATCTTTTACTTCTGGGGGATGATCGTCGCGACTCCAAATGACCGATCGCTCCATCCAGCGACGCATCTTTCCGACGTTGGGATTTGGTCACATCTCAGGTTGCTGTCCGCTTGTCTTCTTGTGCCCGCTGTTTGTACCTCCACGGTATGAAATTGCCCTATATTTCTTCTAAATGACGTGTTGGGCTTTTGGTGGGGGCTCGCCTTGTCCTTATGTTGCATTGATCCGTTGTGAGTCGCGGCTGATGAATCACTTTCTTTCCACCGCCTGTAGTAATGGCACTGCGCCTTCGTGTGGCCCGCGGGTCTCCCATCTCTTCTGCGGTGCAAGTCGCAGGGGCTATCAAAGATCCCTTCAGCGCTATTGGGGAGTGATTCCTTGTCTCTTATTTGCTCCCTCAGTTGACACTTACGGTGTTCAGTTTGTGTTGTTTGCGCCTTTTCCTTTGGGATTTGTGATAAGCCGCCTGCCATCTTATCCGTCTCTGCATACTTATTGGTCGTTGCCAAAAGTTGGTCGAAACTATCGATCTTATGTCCCGCGCGGCTTAATTTGTGCACCAGCGGCTCGAATCTCCAATTCTTCCTTATGACTTGTACTACAGATTGCACTGTTATATTTTTGGCGGAGCCAAGGATTTCTGCGACTCTTTTTATCCAATCGCTGCTTGATTCGTCCTCCCTCTGGACGCATTGCCTGAGGTTTTTCATGTCTTCCGTTTGGAATCTTTTGATGAACTTATCCTTCAGGTCTTCCCATGTGCTTATTGACCTTGGCGGCAACTTTAGCAGCCAATCCCTGGCTTCTCCCTGTACTGCCAAGTGAAAATACTTTGCGCGCACCTCCTGAGTTACACCAATTCCTATCATGTTTATTTCATAGTCCTCTATCCATAAGGCGGGGTCTTGATCGTTATGGTAGGTGGTGACTCGCTGCGACTCACCAAAGTTTGGAGGGAAACGAGTGAGCCGTATTTCCTCCCCAAAGCATGCTGGCCCTTTCAATAACGAATAGGAGCTTACTGGTGCTGAATCTTTATCTGATTCAGTTTCAAACTGGGTTGGTTGAGTCGCCTCGAGCGTTTGTTGCTTATCATTTGCCTTATTTTCTTTGCCTGGTGATATTTGCAGACCTGCTAGCTGGTTGACTACTTCTTCCACGCCACATCTTTCGCGCCCCATGACACCTCGTGTTGCGGCTCGTTAGGCGTGATTCCATACATGTTTGCCTGCTGTAGGACGGCAGTTTGTAGTAGATCAATCGCATGGCGAGCTTCCTTATCAGCTCGCGTATCTCCGATCGATGCTATTCTTGACAATATCCCGATCGCGGCGTGCGCATTGCTCTCCGGATTGTTGTGGAATTTCTGCTTCATCACTCGCCCTCCTTTGTCCGTCTCGTCCAAATCGCCTGCTCCTTTTGCTGCCAGCGCCGCAGTCGCCGATCTTCTTCCTGGAGTTTTTTGCGCTCGGCCGCGAGCCTTTGCGCTTCTTCACAAAGCTCCGTCCTGACAGCTTCAATTTCTTCAATTTTGGGATCCTCCTCCCAGCTCGGCAGAGATTCCCAAACTGGTTTTGACGGGACGGGGGCGGATGCTTTTGCTGTGACTTGCTGCAGTTCTTCCAGCACGCGGACCCTGACTGGCCGCAGTTCCTCTCCTAATTCACCTCCTTGAGTCGCGTCCATAGATCTGCGACTAACGGATCCGACGAAGATTTTCACAGACCCGATGGGAATAATGTACCCGAACTCGACGTGATCCGCCTCGGTCCCCACTCTGAGTCGTCGATGAAGGGAACACCATTGATGTTTTCAACTTGGCCGATGGCGATGTCCTTGAACCCTGATTCCGATCCTGCCTGGAACGTGACGCTTTTGACAGCAGGCCCCACAGTGGGCGCCAACTGTCGTGGGTTTGTCATGTCAGATGTCATGGATGACTTCGTAGGTGTGGGATTGCGCGAGTCAATCGTCTCCGAGCTTGGGATCGCAGGAACAAAGATCAACACAGATTTATCCAGGTTCGGCCCCTCAATGTGAGGTAAAGACCTACTTCCTGCCTACCCTAGATTGGTATTGATATGATATATGAGGTGTTACAATGGAGGCGATCCGATCTCGGTACTCGCCGTATGAACTAGGGTTTAGGGCTTGACCTTGTCTAAGTCCTGCGAGTCCTCTTTATATACACAGGGACTCGTCAGGTTACAAAGGAAACTTCCTCCACAAGTAATATATCAATGGAACCTACTTGAGACTAATTAGTCTTCGCGCCTTCCAGGATACGTCTTCTAGATTCTTCTCCTCGTGGCGGTGTGATATTGGGCTTGCTTTCATGTAGGCCTATGAACATGCGAGTAAAACAGGTCGCACTTATCAATATGGGCCGCGGTTATTCCGCAAAGTATTCCCCCGACACCTCTCGCTCCACTCCTCGCCCAGCAGCCCAGCGAGGCCCTTTTACCGCTACAGCCCACCCCTCGCCTAAGAGGGTCTAGATCCAGAAGGGAACCCTAGACCGCTCTTCCTTCCTTCCCGCTTCCGCTTCAGATCGAGATTGCTCCTCCCACCTACCCTCCTCCGCCTCAGATCTAGATCGTCGCCACTGCCAGCCTGGACCATGGATCGTGGCCGTAACCCCAAGCGCCCCTACGACTCCATCTCCGGCGGAGATCGTCGCCCAAACAAGGCTCCCGCGGGTCCCCGCCGCCAGGATCGCGAGCAAACACCAGGGTGGTGGCTCGACGAACAACAGCGTGCATATTATGGCGGGCAACGACCTCGCTACAACAACAACAACCAACACCGCCAACCCTTACCTAGAAAGCAGAATCCGCCCCGCAAGAAGCACGCAGTGCGGAAAGTGACAGCCAGCTCAGTGACCCCGCTGTCCAATGCCCCCATCTCTGCGGGTGGCTCGTCTCAGGCTCAGGCAGAGGTGCTGGAGCCGGAGCCACTGGCCTCCAAACCGAAGATCCAATGCTTCCACTATTCCAAAGCAGGGCATTACCAATCTGCCTGCACCAACCTAGCGCACTGCGCAATCTGTGATGTGGATGGGCACACCACAGGGATGTGTCACAAAGCAGCCAAGCCAACTGAACTCAAAACCTATGGATTTTCCATCCCCGGGGGCACGTTCTATGCCTTTGACTGTCCTGAGGCCAGTGCGGCCAAGAAGGACGAGAACATCGCCTATGTGATCGCAGATCACCCTCTGGCCACTGAGGAATCCATTGATGCAGGACTCAGGAAGCTGATCAAAGAGGACTGGGACTTCCAAGTCCATAAAGTTGGTGGTACAGACTACGCGGTGACCTTCCCCAACAGTGATAGTCTTAGGTTCTGCAAGAATGCTGTCGGCCTAACCCTCCCCGTAAGCAAGATCAGTGGTCGTCTTGGAGGCTAGGTCGGGGCCACCTGCCGCTGGGGTTCTGCAAACTGTCTGGGTGAGACTGTTTGGCGTGCCTCCAGCCCTGCTATCTGAGGAAAATCTCAAGGCTCCATGGTGCTGATTGGCAAACCTCTAAAGGTGGACGAGCTCTCACTGGTGCGCGAAGAGTCAGTCTTGATGCAGTTACAAACTCCATGTCCTGCCAAGCTGCGGACCTCGGTCAATCTGTCCGTCAATGGGGAAATCTACAAGATTGGGGTGGTGCCCGACCTGGGTAAGAAACCTTCTGGTTCCTTTCCACCTCCGTTCCCGCCCCCAAACGACAAAGACGACAGCCCGCAAGGAGAAGACACTGATACTGAAGACCAAAGCAACCAAGATGAGCACTGGAAGAGAAGGAAGTAAGCAGAGAAGAAGGACCAACCAAAGCAATCACAGCAGTCCCAGCAGCAAAACTCGCAGCAGTTACAGCGGTTGCGGCCCCTAAGAGTAGGCAGAAAAAATTGGCTGTAAATCCCGGAAAGAAGGGTGCAAAGGGAGTGAGCAGTGTGCCACTCAAGCCCAAATCTAGTGAGGTGAAGTCCCTTGCTATGTCTGCCCCTCCAGTCACCATCCTGCCCCCCAAGATCGATCAGTATGGATCAAACTTGGCAGGCTCAGGCTCTCTCTTGGCCAAGTTCTCTGAAATTGCGGACCCCGAGCAATTGTCCATCCCAGCTTCGAATGGGGCTCCTCCCTCCCCTCTGGTCGCTTCTTCGGAGGACTCGCAGTCGGATGGTGAAAGGGTGTACATCCCCTCCTACTCCCCCTGCAAGGCATCCAAACTTCCTAGTGCTGAAAGAATGGAGATTGGGTGGGAGAGCCCCACTGCTTGGGAGTTTGATGATGAAACGCTAGCTGAAAGGGCCAAGAAGCTTCAGGAAAATAGAGTGGCCAAGGCCACGACAGTACCTGACCTCCTCAAAGAAGCAGATCTCCAAATCCACAAGGCGCCAGATCCAAGCCAATGATCTCCTCTGCGTCGCCCACCAAGAACTTCTCGACACCATCCTCCAAGAACTCCAAGGTCGCCAACCTGTCCTAGGCCAAGACACCTTCTACTCCAACCTCCTCGACAGGCGCAGCATCAGAGGCAAGGCGTAGACGGTGAGCCCATTCTCTAGAAGGCTATCTGACACACGACAAGAAGAAAGGTACGCGCTCACCTCTTGCGGCTTTTACCCTCTTCCCTAAGCTTTCCGATGACCATTTCTTGGAAGTTGTTGCTTCTGCTTGCAATGTTGTTTTGGCTCCAGCCGTGGATTCTTCGTCGGATTTTCTGAGTTTAGTTCGTGCTAAGGAACTGGCCCAAGCAGCGCTGGCAAAGGCGACTGCTGAGGTGGCTCTAAAACCTCCCACTGTGGCAACCCAACCCGAGGCAAGTACCAGTGCGGTACCCCCTTCGGCGACCCTCGATCCAGAGGATCTGCTTCCTCTTCGTAAACTAGATGCTAAAGCCAAACTGACTTCACCGAAGAAAGTGGTGTCCTTCAAAAGAGTTTTGAGGGACACCCCAGCTCGCTAAGCACGGGCTCCCCCCACACCTAAACAATGAGATGCTTAATCCGGAACATCAGGGGGTTTGGGCGGAAAGGGAGATTAACCCAATTGAAGGAATACCTTAAAAAGTTTAAAATTGATATCATTTGCCTACAAGAAACAATTCGACCAGACTTTTCCATGCAAGAACTCCAGAATCTTGTTTCGAGCGAGCTTTTTTTCTGGTCTTGGATCCCAGCGCGGGGTCACTCTGGTGGCATCCTTTTAGGGCTTAGGGATGCTGTCCTAGATATATGATCTATTAAAAAAGGCGAGTTCTTCATTAGCGCAGCCTGTTTCCATAAGGCCTCCAAATTCAAATTTGATTTTGTGGGAGTCTATGGACCTGCAGATCACGTGTGATCTCCTGATTTCCTCTTAGAGTTGGAACAGAAAATTGCCTCCTCTCCACTACCTGTGGTCGTAGCTGGAGATTTTAACCTTATTAGAAGCCGCCATGAGAAGAACAACAGGAACATCAATTGCCTAGGATTAATCTTTTCAATGGCACAAAAGCACGACTTGGCCTTGAAGAAATTGTCAGATCTGGGGCCAAATACACTTGGTCGAATAAGCAATTACACCCTGTCAGAAGTGTTCTGGATAGGGTGTTAGTCTCTCCAGTGAGGGAGACCACATTCCCACTGTCCTCGCTTGTATCTGAGACGCGAATAGGCTCTGATCACACCCCCCTAGTTTTGGACACAGGTGAGGATAACCCTGTGAAATCCAATAGATTCTTCTTTCAAATGGGTTGGCTTTCTATTCCTGACTTCAAGGAGACGGTAGCGGCTGAATGGCTACGCACCCTACATAATCCCAGCCATCGTAGAGATCCAATTGATGTGTGGATCCAGCTCTCGGTTGGAATCCGCCAGTTCCTCAAGGGCTGGGGAGCTAACAAGAGTCGCGAATCCAGACCCAAAAAGACATCCTCCTCTCGCAAATCCTGGATTTGGATGGGGAGGCAGACGCTTCAGGCCTTGACGAAGACGGTTGGGCTCTTCGGTACCACCTGGAGGATCAGCTTACCCAGATCTTTGAAGTGGAGGAGGAATATTGGGACAACGCGGTCGCATTAATTGGTTGCTTAAGGGTGATGCTAATACTGCGTATTTTCACGCAATCGCCAATGGGCGCAGAAGGAAATGTGCTATCCTTTCTCTAGCCACCGAGTCTGGCTCAATTTCTGACAAGAAAGAAATTCAAGACCATATCTACACATTCTACATAGAGTTGTATGGGACGGTGGACCCAGTGCACCTAAACCTTGCACAGGATTTTTGGCAACCCACAAAGAGAGTCTCTGTGGAAGAAAACCTTGCCTTTAGACTTTCATTCCTTCCGGAGGAACTGGATCTAGTGCTTAACGATTCGAAAACCAACACGGCTCCTGGCCCTGATGGCCTGCCGGTTGGTTTTTTCAAACATTTTTGGCCTATGGTTAAGGATTTAGTCCGCATCATCCTCAATGGCTTTGCATTGGGTATTCTTAACATTCTAGGCTAAATTTTGGAGTGCTCTCGCTCATCCCTAGGATTAAAGGAGCTGACTCCATTGATAACCCCCAAGAGCAGGGGATCACTGTAGCACCTCTCAATGTGGAAGTAGGGTATCGATCCGCAGGAGCAAGAAGGAAAAGTTATCTATTCCCTACAACTAAAGTGTCACAAGTTTTAGTTGATTATGCACTAAACAGGTTTAAAGAACAAGATGGTTGATTTAATGGATGGAAGTTTAATGTAACAAAACAAGAATGTAAAAGTGTCCCAATCCTCTTCAATGCAAGAGGACAAGACAAAGGTTTTCTCTTATAGGAACAATGGACATGGGTTCATGGGTTCACTCAATCCTCTCTCCCATCTATGGTGATTATCATGTTATAGATAAAAAGTACACACAATTGTCATGCTTTAATGGTAAACTTCTATGACGGCTACATGTCCTAAAACACATAGTTGAAAGAAAATAATCATTTGTGTTGCTAGGTCACCCTCGTAAGGCTAGCGTGGTTTGTTGTCACTCCCACATCATACTTCTTCCTTTTTACCCCCAGATAAAGGATGTTGGGCTGTATTGTGTCACTCAATACATATGCCGTTGTCACATCGGCCATCCCGTACCTACATACATCATACTTCATAATGGACAATATTCTAAACACTAGTGCAATGATTCATATTTCGTGTGCATGACCATATCTCTCTCATCTATCTACACTTGGTGGTGTCAATCACCTCATGACATGGATAAACAAGGCATTATGCATAAATCGAACCATCACATGCATCATAGAATATCTCCAAAGTATGACAAGTCATAAAAGATCCAACACAACGGTAAATGCATAACAAATATCATCTCATACCACAATATCCACCATAGGAATTACATAGATAGATCCATACTTATGCAAGGCACATCATATGGACTTCAACAATGATCATACATAGAGAGATTAGATCAAGTTACCACCACAAACCCAAAGTCCAGGGGGTGGACTACTCCCCCTTCATCATGGTGATGATGGTGGAGATGTTGGAGAAGATGGAGACCACCCCGGCAGCGCCCCGCCGGAGTTTTCCCCTCCAATCTGCAGCTCCAGGTCTTCTGTTTCGTGGTTTTGTGTTTCTGCGGCGCTCCCTTCCGAAAGCCGTCGGGGGACTATTTTTATAGTCGTTTTTAGGTCAAGACGAAGGCACGGGGACGAAGATCGACGGCATCGGAGGCTCGAGGCCAGGATAGGGGGTCCCACGCGGCCAAGGAATCTGGCCGCGTGGGCCCACCTCTTTTGGCCCTCGGGTTTCCATTTTTTCGCTTCCTTCGCTCCTACGCTTTGTTCCTTCCAAAAAATGATCCCCGCAAAATATTAGGTCATTTGGACGTCGTTTGGGTCCCTGAAACATCAAAATATAGAAAATAGGGTTTTCTGCCAGTGCAGGGTTAATTCCAGAAAAATAGGGAAACTGTGAAATATTCCCAAAATCAATATAAAACAATGATATAACCCTTATATGATGCAAATATGATTGAAATATAAGTAATATAATGCAAAGTTCATGTATGCATTTTACATGCATCAACATCCCCAAGCTTAACCTATACTCGTCCTCGAGTATGAAGGTGATAAAACTAACATGGACTTTGCTTTTTAATACTATCAATGGATATCAAAGATGATTACTATTGCTACATAGAGTCAAATGATTCATTCTTCAAAGGAATAGCAATATACAAGATAGATTATGAAGTGATATCAAATATTCAATGATAATTCACAAAGTGTAACATAGAAGAAAGTACTATGGACCAAATGTATGCATAATAAAAAGTAAAAACATCCTATAATGGTCATAGAGTATTCTTGTAAATCTGAATATAAAAGGTGGACACTTTGGAAAGATATATAAATAAGTAGAGGTAAAACATGAATAAGTTTCATCTAGCTTCCAAATGCTTCTACTTAAGTTAATGTTTGCAATGTGGTATCCATTGGTGTGGAGCTCTCATTACCCCTATCATAGCATCTTGAATGGTTAAAGTTTAAAGTGAAAGCAAATATGAGTAGTGTGCTTGACAAAGTATGGGTTGAATGCCTCATGCCCCGTGAATACGAGTACCTACACCACGGTGTTACTCAACTCGGGCCACAAAGCAAGTTCAAGTTAAAGTCATTGTAAGTAATATAATAGCGTCATCAAGAGCGTCAACTGGGGTACCTCTTGCCTCAGGACATGGAAACTAGCCCATGTCAAAATGACAAGACAAACAGACAATGAACAATCTCAGCACTCTTTTATTTACTATTTGTATAGTTTTTTATTATGACGTGCATCACTGAATGTTCACTTTGGTACGCTGTAAATTTCCACCATGAATGATGCATGGCTTAGGTTAGCGGCCCAGGCGTCTCTCTAGCCATTTATACAAACTCCTCAAACTTACTAAGTTTCCGCATTTATTTGGCACCATGATAAGCATCCATAAACAAAAGTACATGATATCAACTAAATATAATTAAGAGCACGTTGAAAGCTTGCCATGTGACAGCACATATGAGCTAACTCCCAACCAAGACTCTTGTCAAGCATACAACTTCATAATTTTAATCACAATGGTTCATGTTTATTAAGTGCAATAAAAGTAAAGTGTGCATCAAGTTCGTGAGAGCTTTTTAACCAACTTTCCCATAACAATCAATAACATAAGCATTTTAATTTGGAAACATAGATAATACAATATAACATGATAAACATACTCGGAATAGCATAAAGCTAATAGGTAGATATGGTGGACTCACTGGAAAAACTTTGGTTGAAGGTGTTGGAAAACAAGTTTTTACTTGTTGGAATTTTTGGGCTAGCAAAAGGGAGAAAGTTGACCGTCTAAATGCATGCATAAGTGTCCATAGAACTAACCAATCCATGTTAAACAAAGTAAAGTAACATTCAGCATCAAAACATGAATAAAAGATAGCTCTTGATAAAACACTTGCAAATTAATACTCATTAAAAAGCACATGAATCATGCAACTATATGTATCTTTTTGAATCAACTCAAACAACCCTTTCCCAATCTTTTTAATAGCATCCAACTTAATTCAACCCAAATTTCCAGTAGCTCTCTCATAACATAAATGAAAAGTGGTGGTCTCACAAATAAAAACCAAACCGAAATAACAAAAATAAAAGACGCTCCAAGTTTATGCGATAAAGTGCATTGATCGAAAAACAGAAGTTAGACGTGTGCAAACCGAGAGTGTGTTGGTCCAATGGGGTTGTCTTCACATCCCCAAGCTTATGGTCTTCACCATCCTTGGATCACTCTTGGTGCATCTCCTCTAATCCCTGTGAAAAAACTTCAAAACACCGTTTCTCCCATCTCTTTTCTGTGGGGCGACATTAGTAGTGATAGACAAATGAATTGCTTGCTGCATAAAATCCTTAAACAAAAATTCATATGAATGTCCAGAAAGTGTATAATGTTGTATGCCTACTTATAAACTCAATTGGATAAAAAAGATTCAAGTTAAAAGTTCAAATAATGCATCAAACAAAATGGGACAGAATCTGTCCAGAAAAACAGCAGCAGCAAAACGCATTTTTCTACCCTACTTAAATATGTCGAAAAATCTGAAAAAATTCACGCTTACATAGGATGAAAAGTTGCAATTACAGTTCAAATCTCAGCTCATTCGGAGTTACAGAATAGAAACGAAAAATCATACCGTGCACAGATTCGTGCTGGAATAAAATCTCCGAATACAAATAGCAATCTTTTCAAACCAAAACGGGTAAAACTTGGCACTTTATTTAGACTCTATTAAACACTAAGATGAAAACTTTATTACTATGGAGTAAAATGGCAACTAAATACCAAGGTCCCAAGGTGTGCTCATGCCAATCAAGATAATGATCAAGTCAAAGCATGGCAAAAAGCAACACAAGATATGGAAACAATGGCAACGAAGTCTCACTTTCTTCCTATGCATGGGCATTTTATAGATGAATGAATCACAGCACACAAAAGTATAACCACGCATATTACCAGTTGATGTGTACAACCTATAATTTTCACAAGCATAAGGAGGGCACTTGTCACCTCCTCTTTCATAGTAGTTGCAATCACTAGAAGCAAATTCATCAATATAACTATGTGGATCATGCAACTTAGATACTTTAGGCACATAAAGAGGGTCATTGATTTTGTTATGGAATTCATTAGCATGCTTTCCTCTTTCAAAATAATTTCAAGAAACATCATAAACATTATTGTTGTGGGTGTAATGGTTATTAGTGCAAGATGATTTCAGCCCACATAAGTATTTTTCAACATATGAAAACTTCTCCTCTAAGGTGTGAATGGGAGAGCTCAAGAAAAATGTAGGACTAGCATGAATAGGAGTGTCATTACAACTAGAGATTACCCCATCACTATTTGTGTTCCCACATAAAGTAGTAACTATTTCTAAGTGTGGAGATTTATCAAGTAAATTAGGACCATCATCTAGAGTACTATCATATAGTGAATTGGGTATAGTAGGAGCAATAGTAGAATCATCTTCTCCTAAGGCGTTTTGCACCCAGCCATTATGTGAATCATTAAAAGAAGTGTGCATATTGATATCTTGTTTAAATGTAGATTCATCATAAGGTTCATTATTATTAGCAATTCTAATTTCATCAACCCCTTCCACAGGTAGTATTATGTCACAAGGTGGGTCATCTAATGATTTATCATAAAACATATCCAACTCATATTCCTCATTATCTTTAAAATCATTATCAATGATGTTCTCATTAAGCATAGGTTGATCTTCCTCATCATCATCAGAATCATAAAAAGAAAGTCTATCATAAATATCATCATCAATAAAAGTTTGAGTTTGATTTTCAACCTCATATGTGGACGATGGAGGTGGCGCCTCATTTGCTTCCTCCTCTAGTTCATCATTTCCTTCATCTTTTGCTCTTCATTGTCCTCCTCTTGGGGCTGCATGGGCATCCCCAAGCTTAGGCTTTTGTCATCTTCTTCCTGCAAAATATTAGAGCTTTCTTGGGCAGCTCTCTTCCTTGTGTCAACAACATAGATATTTTCATTAAATTTAACTATGCAGAGATCAAGGATAGTGGCAATCAAAACTTTAAATTGAGAAGCTATAGGGCAGGTTTCATGTTCATCAATGAAGGTGTATAATTCATAGGCTGCCATAAAAATAACAAATTGCTCTACTTCTTCCATCCCTAAGTGAGCATAATTCCATGTATGATAAGTTGCAATAACATGTTCTTTATTGGAAGGGCATTGGAATTCAAAGTGTCTAAAGTATTCAGAGCAACAAATTTCTTCCTCATGATAATTAAGCAGCCCACTAGCAATTTTATTTAGAAGCTCTATGTAGCCTCCTAATCTTTTCCCTTCATTTGATTTTCTAAATTCAGCAGCTATCATGGCGTTTTCATAATAGTTTTCCATTTTCTAATTTTTTTGGGTTTTTGATATATGGATAAAGTGAATGCAAAGCTGAAAGTACAACAACAACAACAAAGCTTTTTTTCCCAAACAAGTTGGGGTAGGCTAGAGTTGAAACCCATAAGATCTCGAAACCAGGTCATGGTTCTGGCACATGGATAGCTAACTTCCTCGCAACCCTATCCATGGCTAGTTCTTTGGTGATATTCCAATCCTTCAGATCTCTCTTAACAGACTCCTCCCATGTCAAGTTTGGCCTACCACGACCCCTCTTAACATTCTCATCCCACTTTATCCGTCCGGTATGCAATGGCGCTTCCGGAGGCCTACGTTCTATATGACCAAACCATCTTAGACGGTGTTGGACAACCTTCTCTTCAATTGGTGCTACCCCAACTCTCTCACGTATATCATCATTCCTAACCCGGTCCTTTCTTGTGTGGCCACATATCCATCTCAACATGCGCATCTCCGCTACACCTAACTGTTGGATATGTCGTCTCTTGGTCGGCCAACATTCTGCGCCATACAACATCGCAGGTCGAATCGCCGTCCTATAGAACTTGCCTTTTAGCTTTTGTGGCACTTTCCTATCATAGAGGACGCTAGAAGCTTGGCGCCACTTCATCCAACCAGTTTTGATTCGATGACTCACATCTTCATCGATATCACCATCCTTCTGGAGCATAGACCCCAAATATCGGAAGGTGTCTTTCTCAGGTACCACCTGTCCATCAATCCTAACCTCTTCCTCCTCGTGCCTAGTAGTACTGAAACTGCACCTCATGTACTCAGTTTTGGTTCTACTAAGCCTAAAACCTTTCGATTCTAGAGTCCGCCTCCACAGTTCTAACTTTCTATTAACCCCCGCCCGACTATCGTCAATTAGCACCACATCATCCGCAAAGAGCATACACCATGGGATATCTCCTTGTATATCCCCTGTGACCTCATCCATCACCAAAGTAAAGAGATAAGGGCTCAAAGCTGACCCCTGGTGCAGTCCTATTTTAATTGGAAAGTCATCGGTGTCGCCATCACTTGTTCGAACACTTGTCACAACATTATCATACATATCCTTAATGAGGGTAATGTACTTTGTTGGTACTTTGTGTTTCTCCAAGGCCCACCACATGACATTCTGTGGTATCTTATCATACGCCTTCTCCAATCAATGAACACCATATGAAGATCCTTCTTCTTCTCCCTGTATCTTTCCATAAGTTGTCGTACCAAGAAGATGGCTTCCATGGTAGACCTCCCAGGCATGAAACCAAATTGATTTTTGGTCACGCTTGTCAATCTTCTTAAACGGTGCTCAATGACTCTCTCCCATAGCTTCATTGTATGGCTCATCAACTTGATTCCACGGTAATTAGTGCAACTTTGAACATCCCCCTTGTTCTTGAAGATTGGCACTAATGTACTCCGCCTCCATTCTTCGGGCATCTTGTTTGACCGAAAAATGAGGTTAAAAAGTTTAGTTAGCCATACTATCGCTATGTCTCCAAGGCCTCTCCACACCTCGATGGGGATACCATCAGGGCCCATTGCCTTGCCTCCTTTCATCCTCTTCAAAGTCTCCCTAACCTCAGCCTCCTGGATACGCCGCACAAAGCGTCGGCTGGTATCATCGGAGGAATCGTCTAGCTCAATGGTAGAGCTCTCATTCTCTCCATTGAACAGGTCGTCGAAGTACTCTCGCCATCTACGCTTGATCTCTTCGTCCTTCACGAGGAGTTGATCCGCTCCGTCCTTTATGCATTTGACTTGGTTGACATCCCTCGTCTTCCTTTCTCTCGTCTTCGCCATCTTATAGATGTCTCTTTCGCCTTCCTTCGTGTTTAGACGCTGGTAGAGGTCCTCATACGCCCGACCCCTTGCCTCGCTCACCGCTCGCTTTGCGGCCTTCTTTGCCCCCTTGTATATCTCCATGTTGGTTGCGCTCCTGTCCAGGTATAGGCGTCTGAAACAGTCCTTCTTCTCCTTAATAGCCTTCTGGACCTCAACGTTCCACCACCAGGTATCCTTAGCATCCCTTCTACTTCCCCTGGTCACCCCAAACTCCTCTGATGCAATCTTCCGAATGCAAGTCGCCATCCTCATCCACATACTGTTTGCATCGCCTCCTTCCTCCCAAGGGCCCTCCTTAAAAACCCTCTCCTTAAAAGCTTGAGCTGCCTCTCCCTTTAACTTCCACCACTTTGTCCTAACAACTTTTGGGCGCTTATCCCGCTGGACGCGAATCCGAAAACGGAAGTCAGCCACCACCAGCTTATGTTGATGGACAACACTCTCTCCAGGTATCGCCTTACAATCAAGGCAAGCGTGTCTATCTTCTCTTCGAGAGAGGACAAAATCAATCTGGCTAGAGTGTTGGCCACTACTGAAAGTCACTAGGTGGGATTCTCTCTTTCTAAAGAGGGTGTTAGCTACGACCATGTCGTAGGCTAGGGCGAAGCTTAAGACATCCTCCCCTTCTTGGTTCCTGATGCCATAGCCAAAGCCCCCATGCACCCCTTCAAAACCTGTGTTAGATGTACCCACATGGCCATTGAGGTCTCCTCCTATGAAGAGCTTCTCACCAGTAGGTACTCTCCTAACCAAGTCCTCGAGACCTTCCCAGAACTCTCTCTTGGTGCTCTCGTTGTGGCCTACTTGTGGGGCATACGCGCTGATAACATTGAGAACTAAGTCCCCAACAACCAGCTTGACTAGGATAATCCGGTCTCCTTGCCTCTTGACGTCCACTACTCCATCCTTGAGGATCTTGTTGATCAAGATGCCTACCCCATTTTTGTTTGAGGTTGTCCCCGTGTACCACAGCTTAAAGCCGGTATCCTCCACGTCCTTCGCCTTCTGTCCCTTCCATTTGGTCTCTTGGACGCATAGGACATCAACACGCCTCCTTATCGCCGTATCAACTAACTCCCGCAACTTGCCCGTCAGGGACCCTACGTTCCAGCTACCTAAGCGGATCCTCCTAGGCTCGGCTAACTTCCGTACCCTCCGCACTCGTCGAGTCAAATGCGAAGACCCTTGCTCATTTTTCACTACACCCGGGCGTCGATGCAGCGCGCCACTAAGGATGCGACGACCCGATCCTTGCTCACTTATAACCGTATCCAGATCAAGATACGGCGCGCCACCAAGGGGGTGGCGGCCCGGCCCTTGCCTATTTGACACCACACCCGGGTTCCGATATGGCGCGTCGCTAAGAGGGTTACGCCCCAACGAGGTTCTTTTGGGTTTCATCTCCATAAAAGTGGCTGGGTTTTTTCCGTTGGCTTGCCAAGCCTATCACAACCCTCCTCCTTTATCCGGGCTTGGGACCGGCTATGTTGAGACAACATAGGCGGAGTTAATGCAAAGCTGAAAGTAAATCTTAGAAAAACTCACAACCAAACAAGTTAAAGAGGAAAACCTCCCCAAGCTTAGATGATTGCAAGATGTAAAACAAACAAAAAGAAATGCAGAACTGAAAATAAATCTAATGACTAGCACACACGAGAATAAAAACTTTAGCGCTACGCTCCCGGCAACGGCACCAGAAAAGTACTTGATAACCCCAAGAGCAGGGGATCACTGTAGCACCTCTCAATGTGGAAGTAGGGTATCGATCCGCAGGAGCAAGAAGGAAAAGTTATCTATTCCCTACAACTAAAGTGTCACAAGTTTTAGTTGATTATGCACTAAACAGGTTTAAAGAACAAGATGGTTGATTTAATGGATGGAAGTTTAATGTAACAAAACAAGAATGTAAAAGTGTCCCAATCCTCTTCAATGCAAGAGGACAAGACAAAGGTTTTGTCTTATAGGAACAATGGACATGGGTTCATGGGTTCACTCAATCCTCTCTCCCATCTATGGTGATTATCATGTTATAGATAAAAAGTACACACAATTGTCATGCTTTAATGGTAAACTTCTATGACGGCTACATGTCCTAAAACACATAGTTGAAAGAAAATAATCATTTGGGTTGCTAGGTCACCCTCGTAAGGCTAGCGTGGTTTGTTGTCACTCCCACATCATACTTCTTCCTTTTTACCCCCAGATAAAGGATGTTGGGCTGTATTGTGTCACTCAATACATATGCCGTTGTCACATCGGCCATCCCGTACCTACATACATCATACTTCATAATGGACAATATTCTAAACACTAGTGCAATGATTCATATTTCGTGTGCATGACCACATCTCTCTCATCTATCTACACTTGGTGGTGTCAATCACCTCATGACATGGATAAACAAGGCATTATGCATAAATCGAACCATCATATGCATCATAGAATATCTCCAAAGTATGACAAGTCATAAAAGATCCAACACAACGGTAAATGCATAACAAATATCATCTCATACCAATATCCACCATAGGAATTACATAGATAGATCCATACTTATGCAAGGCACATCATATGGACTTCAACAATGATCATACATAGAGAGATTAGATCAAGTTACCACCACAAACCCAAAGTCCAGGGGGTGGACTACTCCCCCTTCATCATGGTGATGGTGGTGGAGATGTTGGAGAAGATGGAGACCACCCGGCAGCGCCCCGCCGGAGTTTTCTCCCTCCAATCTGCAGCTTCAGGTCTTCTGTTTCGTGGTTTTGTGTTTCTGCGTCGCTCCCTTCCGAAAGCCGTCGGGGGACTATTTTTATAGTCGTTTTTAGGTCAAGACGAAGGCACGGGGACAAAGATCGACGGCATCGGAGGCTCGAGGCCCAGGATAGGGGGACCCACGCGGCCAAGGAATCTGGCCGCGTGGGCCCACATCTTTTGGCCCTCGGGTTTCCATTTTTTCGCTTCCTTCGCTCCTACGCTTTGTTCCTTCTAAAAAATGATCCCCGCAAAATATTAGGTCATTTGGACATCGTTTGGGTCCCGAAACATCAATATATAGAAAATAGGGTTTTCTGCCAGTGCAGGGTTAATTCCAGAAAAATAGGGAAACTGTGAAATATTCCAAAATCAATATAAAACAATGATATAACCCTTATATGATCCAAATATGATTGAAATATAAGTAATATAATGCAAAGTTCATGTATGCATTTTACATGCATCACATCAAGCAATTTAGACCGATTGCGTTAATCAACGTCATTTTCAAGCTTATCTCCAAAGCTTATACTTCTCGACTTGCTCCGATAGCGCATCGGATCATTTCTCACTCACAAACTGCCTTCCTGAAAGGCAGCTTCATCCAGGACGGTGCCCTGGCTCTTCACAAAATAATACATGAACTACAATCCAAAATATTAGAGGCTGTGATTCTAAAGTTGGATTTTGAAAAAGCCTACGATCGGGTTAGCTGGTCCTTCCTACGTGAAGTGCTCACTAGGAAAGGTTTCGACTCTGGAAACATCTATCGTTTAATCCAACTAGTTTCAGACGGCCAAACGGCGATTAGCATCAATGGACAAATGGGACCCTTCTTTCGAAATAAGAGAGGGGTTCGTCAGGGTGACCCCATTTCTCCAATTCTGTTCGACTTTGTAGTTGATGCGCTGGCTGGCATGTTAGACGCTGCAAACAGCCGAGGTTTCATCTCAGGGGTAGTCCCTCATTTGATTCCAGGGGGTGTCACTCACCTTCAATACGCGGATGACACAATTCTTCTCATTCAGAATAATGACCTGGCGCTTGCAAACCTAAAATTCATTCTGATTTGCTTCGAACTGCTATCCGGACTAAAAATTAACTACCTCAAGAGTGAGGTGATAGTCATGGGTGCTGATCCACAAGAACAGGCCAGAGTGGCTAATTTGCTCAACTGTAATACAGGCTCCTTCCCCCTGAAATACCTTGGCCTCCCCATTGCCAACAGGAAACTCACGATAGCGGACTTTGAGGATTTTGTAGGCCAAGTGGGTCATAGAGTTGACCCTTGGCAAGGGCGCTATATGTCATCTACTGCAAGATTAACCCTGACCTCTTCCTCCCTCTCCAGACTTCCCATTTACATGATGAGTCTCTATCTACTTGCTGATGGGACTCATGAAGGTTTTGTCAAACACTTAGCAAGATTCTTTTGGGAGGGAGTGGGTGACAAAAGGAAAATTCATTGGCTCAATTGGCCGGAAGTTTGCCAACCTAAAGCCCAGGGTGGGCTGGGGATTATTAACACTAAATTGCTAAACAAAGCACTGATGGCCAAATGGATATCTGGCGCCTCTTCACGGACGAGCGTCAGCCACTTTGGTCTCAACTCCTCCAAGCCAAATATAGAGGAGCTGCTAACATTTTTGCGTCTTCGCCAGTGGGTGGATCGCAATTTTGGCACAATCTCCATAGAATCAAAGACATCTTTAAGCTGGGAGCTAAATTTACCCTAGGGAATGGAAGGAGAATCCTTTTCTGGAACGATTGGTGGGTCGGGGTTGGCCCTCTGAACGTGCGCTATAAGCTGCTATTTGACATCTGTAGCACTCCTGAGATTTCAGTGGCGCAAGCTCACTGTGGTGAAGGATGGCGCCTCTGTTTTCGTCGTTCCTTTGGCGAGGCAGAGCTAGCCCAGTGGGGTGAACTTTGGGCTGAAATCGAAGGCATCGAGCCTACAGAGGAGCTAGATAGAATCTCTTGGGCCTTAGAACCGTCAGGAACGTTTTCTACTAAATCCTTATATGCTAAATTGTGTCAGGGTGACACATGGTCGCTTGCCAAAGACATTTGGAAAGCTAATCTGCCACTCAAGATCAAAATTTTCTTGTGGAAGATGGCGATCAACCGTTTGCCTTCTAAAACCCAGCTAAAATCCAGATACGCTGCCCCTAATGACTCCTGTGCGCTTTGTGGCGAAGTTGAAGATGTGGACCACACTTTCTTTAATTGTGTTCTGGCTAAATTTATGTGGAGTGGGGTTAGACATTTGCTGGGTGTTCTTTGGAATCCTTCTTCTTTCGATGCTTTCGTGATCATTTTGAACTCTTTGACTGGCAAATCTTGGAGATTGATTTGGCTTTTATTTGCTGCTCAGAGCTGGGCGCTCTGGCAGACAAGGAATAAATTCTCTATCGAAGCTAAATTCCCCCAAACAACCTGCTGAATGCACGTTCAAATTGCTCTTTTTCTACAGCACTGGCGGCCGTTGGCAAGAAGGATCGTCAAGCCCTTGACGAGCTGCTGCAGATGATAAAAACCTTGTTGGCGTCGACTTACTCCAGAAGAAACTCAACACCTTAGCTGTCGGCGTTGCTGTTACTTTTATGCGTCGTTTTGCTAGCTACTTTCAGTCTTTCTAGTTATCTGCCCGGTTCTCTGTAATGTAAACTGGTATCCCCAGTAATCTATGTGTGTGGAACTCTGCTGAGAGCTTTATTAATATTAAAGCTGGGCTTTAAAGCCGTTTATTTAAAAAAGGCACACCAATGCAGAGCGTAGGGAGAAGTGGTGCATGGTAGAGTTTGAAGTGAAGGTAATTGGTGATGGTGAGCAATTCGACTCTGAGTGTGGTCTATTTGCTCACATGGGAATGCTATGCTGCCATGCTCTGAAGGTAATTGGGCATGCCATATTTTTTACTCTTTTGCTAAAGGGAGATGTTTGTGATCTGATTGCTGGATAACCATTTCGACGAATGTAGGTGATGGAATACCTAGGTATTACAGAGATACCAGAGAAGCACATCATGAAGAGGTGGACAAAGGATGCTAGAGATATTTTCTGCATTATCAGCGAGGCAATGCTGCAAGTAATTCATTCACGTACATGCGCTCAGAATTATACATGCTGGCAATGGAGGTGGTGAGGCTAGGTGATCCGAGTGCAGAGGTATTTAAAAAATCAAGAGGACTGCTTTTTTTTTAGAAATGGGAGCAAAGCCTCAGCCTCTGCATCATGATGATGCACCGGCTTTTATATTAAAGAAAAAGTTCAAGAACTATCCATGTAGCAAAGTATCAAGAGGACTGCTGAAGGAGAATATAGGAACATTGTCACCTTTCGAAGAAACAAGGGATGGTCTTGCACTTGAGGACCGCTTTGAGGGAAAGAAGAGAAATCGTAATGGGGTTGTTGGGGCAGGAAGTGATGATGGCAATGAGACGGTTTCAGTGTTACAAATGAACTAGCTGGCATGACAGCTACTGAAGAAACTTAAACCGGGGAGGCCAAGTACAAGCCGTGACAGAGCACTGTACGAAGACTTAAACAAGAGAACTAGGTTCTGCACGATTTGCATGAATCCAGGACACAAAAGAACAAGTTGTCCACAGATAGGGGATGAGCCGAAAGCACCAAGAGAACCTGGAATATGTAGTTTTGTAGATTTTTTGATGTTAGATATGTAGATTTCTAAATTTTAAAAGTTGATTTAGAGGTGTAGATTAAATTTAGTGTAGTTTATATTGGTTACAGATAGTGTAGATTAATCGAAGTGTTTAGTGGTTATTGAATTGTACGTGTGGATAATAAATTGTGTACATGTTCGTGTACTTTTTTAGTAGATGGAAAATCTAGTTTTCATGTACATGTATGTGGCGATATTTATGAAGTTTGCAGACGAGTGCCAATGTTTTGGTGAAAGGATCGTTTCGTCAAATTTCTGTCACTCGATATGTCCACTTTATAGCATAGGTCATGTCGTTTTTAATTATGTATTGTGTAGGTTTTAGATTTAGTGTACTTGCTTTAGTGTTTTGCTTATGCTTTAGTTTTTCCCCGATATGTCCGGATTTACTGGTGTGAGGGGAGGACTAGGGTGGATGGGAGTCCCGTATATGGGTGTCAGATCCATCTTGATGGGATTAAGGGCTGGGTTGGCCAGTCGCCAACCGCAGAGCAGGCGACGCACGCATATGATTATTTTTCCATCCGGGAGTACGGGGATCGTGAATGTTGCGTCTCAACTTTCATGAGGATCGCCACTGCGCGGCCGAACGCGCGCCGGAGATAATCAAGTACATCACTAGGGCCCAGGAGATGGAGGCCCGCATGGCCCAGCATGCATGGCACCGGTCCCGCCTCAAGGATGACCCATTGGTGAGGCATTACATGCAGCAGCCGAATGTGATGGCGTAGCAACAGCAGGTGTTCGGGTCACACGGCGTGGCTCCTCTAGAGGAGGACCCTTTGGTGAGGCACTAGAGGGAGCAGACGGATGTGATGGCGTACCAGCAGCAGGTGTTCGGGTCACACGACGCGGCCCCTCCAGAGGACGAGGATACTGACTACGAGGGCGAGGAGGAGGTTGACGACATGAGTGACCCCAGATTCTGGGACCAGTTAGAGCGGTGCGCAGACAGAAGGCTAAGGGTCGTTGGAGCGGTACGGGTCCTTCCTCCGGCGCGGGGCCTTCCTCCTGTCCACGCGCCTTCCTCCTGTCCACGGCGCTGATAGTGACGCCGATGGCACTATCTAGATATCGATTTTAGACTTATCGTACAAGTTTTATGTATAATATGCAACTTATCGTCGTAGAGTTTATTTAGAGATTGATGTCTAGAATGTTTATGTAAAATATGCAACTTATCGTCGTGGAGTTATCTAGAGATCGATGTTTGGCGACACTATATTAGACTTATCGTAGTTGAGTTTATCTACAAATCGATGTTTAGAATGTTTAAGTAAAATCGTTGTGGAGTTATCTAGAGATCGCACTACAGGAATACGGCGATACGCCGACGGCCACCTCCTACGCCGACGGCTTTTTGTCGGGGACGTCGGCGTAGGGTCCGAGCTGGGCTGCCCAGCAAAAGCGTCGGCGCACAGGGCTATGCCGACGGCAAGCTATGTTTTTTTTCTTCTATTTTTCATTTAATATGGAATAATTCATATCTTTAAATCCGTTAAAGCGAAATGTAACAAATAAAATGTCTAAATCGATTAGAAAAATGAGGAGAATCCAAATATGACAACTATATAATCATTTTGCATCACAAAAACTTATTTAATTAGGCGAAATTACTTTCGAAAAATCGTATAAACTCATTTAACTAGGCGAAAGTAGGTAGAAATCAAGAAAATTCCTAATACTTGGGAATTATCCATCAAATGTGAACTACTCTTTGTGAGAATTAGATGGGTGCCATTTTGCACCATATATTTTGTACTTGTTTCACAAAAAAAGTCATTTTTGTCACTTAGAAAAAGGAAAATGATATTTATAAAAATAATTTGAAAAATTCTTCGGAACCATTGTTTCCTATACCAATATACACCTATTTGTCGAATATGAGAAATTTATCACAAACTATGCCGTGTGAATGGTCATAACTTGGTCATTTGACTTGAAACTTATAGATGATCATAACTTGGTCCAAGCTGTCCGTCCGGACGTATGGTGAGAGTTTACACACCATGGTTGGAGATGCTCTTATGTGCTATGTACGGTAGTGGTAGATGTACTAGTCCAAGTCGGCTTGTGGTTTGGGCTAGCTAGTACGACTGGACTTCGCAAGTCCTTGCTGCAGAGCTAGTTGTCGATTTGTAAATGTAGGAAGTTTATGGTTTCGAGATAGGTCTAGGCTATCTATTTCTGGCTCACTCATCGGCGGTGCCTCTTATAATGTATATTGAGACTATATAGACTCTAAATTGCAACATTTCACTATGATTCTAGATAGGGCACGTAACATGTTAAATCAACCACAATAATTAGGAGTCATTTACCGAGCCCAAATAGAGTTCATCAATTAGGCCCCACACATGCACGTGTGAGTCGTGTGTCGAATTTGAATACAAAATTAAACTCGCAGGATTTAACAATTCATAAAATCCGTTCTATGGATAATCTGGCATTCCACTCTATGTTGTTTTCGGTTATAATTTCAGCATATTTATATATATTGATTTCTTAAGTATAATTCCACGTCAATAATTTTCTGTTATTTCCATGATAATTAGGCACTGAATTTTCAATTCCGGACGATGTAGTAGATATATAAAATGTTCAAGCCATAAATTCATACATTTCCCACTTGGTGGAAAACATTTTATTTCGACAAAAGTGAATTTCTATACAATTAACGTGCATGGTGTAACGACCCGCCATTACCAAATAAGCTAATGGCACCGGTCTGTGGATTATTACTTGACAAAACCTTGTCTTGTCAAATAATAAGCCACCTCAGAGATATGCAACAGAGAATAGCTAGAGCGGTTCATTAATATTACAATACCATGCCACGCAGGGCTTAAAGTCAACTAGGCTTTACATGTCTGCCATTTATTACATAGCCTCATAGTTGAGTACGTACCAGCAAGCTAAATACTAGATAAAGGTATTAGTAGTATCCCTTAAATTACATAGCTTTGGTCACACGATATTTATTCATCCCAACCCCCATAGATGGTATCCAGATCATACATCCCATCTACTGAGTCCACATTAAGGTCCAGTCCATAGCCGTAGCCATCCCTAGTGCATGCTTCACTTGGTCCAGTAGGAAACTCATACTTTCTTTGCTCTAAGAAAGAGGAGATAAATAGCAAGAGTGAGTACAAAGTACTCAGCAAGCATAAATAGCAGAATGCAAATATTCATGACAGTGTATCTTCACACAAGTCCTATATCAACTCAACACATTTTTAAAATAGTTTTATTGCAGAAAACAACAATTATAATTTAGAGAAATCTATTAATCACTTGTATCGTGAAATAGAACCATCGATGGATTCCCGTAGCCTCCAATCCAGGAGACAGGCATGATCATGATTTATTTTAGCACTGCGCAGGCTGTATCACTTTACCCATATTAACTCTGATTTTCTTGTTCTCGCAATTCCTTGTATACGAGACCTGTCAGAGTTGAAAGCATTTTCTCATCTCATACATTATACCTCCACCCGCCTAGGTATTCCCTAGACGTTGTGTCGAGCAAAGATACTCAACACTCCTCCATGCTTAATAGTAGCAGATAGCTAATGCACCCATCCGGCATTAGCTTGGGATTTCATCACCCAACCTAGCACTACATACCATGTGGATAGTAAAATGACTTGATAGGAATAAGCTTGGCCTGCCATTAATTTGGCAGGTCTATGGTCGATACGATAATTGTACGGTCCACATATACAAGTGACAGTGAGTATTATTCCTATATGATAACCCAATGTAGAGAGCCCCACCTTTCATTGATTTCCATCCCGGGTGCTCTCTACCCACCAAATAATTATATAAATGGTCAAGCTGCTCCATCAACTGAGACCATTATTCCCATCAAACACACACACAATTTATTCCAAATTCATTTTATGCAAGTTGATGATAATATGGTAGAAAATAGTGTTTTAAGAAATTAATTCTACTCTACATGACCAAGGAGAGCTTGCCTGAATTGTCGTACTCAAACCCAGACTCAGTTTGGTTCAGTAGCTGTTTCTCCACCAGTGCTTGCTCGCTTCCTGAAATTCGGTGAATAAATACCGAGACTAAATCGAGTACTGAATATAAGAACAAACTACGTCGTTCGCAGTGTCGCCATCCTACAATTAGTTACCCATGAATTATATATTTTTGCTGGGTAATAAACAGGTGTTACGTATTTGTTAATATCTTGAACAGCTAGCATTATTTAAACCATCCTAGCTGATTAGTACTAGGAGTCAACCAGTGCACGTGTTTCCTCACTCTCTCTTCTCTCTTGCTTATCTCTGCCCCTGTACACATCGAGTAGTAGTCCTAGTACAGAAGCAACACACGTACACTTTTAACTTCTCAGCTCTTTGCTGCTCCTTCTTGCCCAGGTCGCTCCTGTCCAGAACGTCGGCAACGACGATGGATTTCTGCTGGCTACTGGATCCTAAATCCCTCCTCTCTGCTGAACCTACTCCTCTAGTTTTCCCCTTCATTTACCGCCACAAATGCTCTAATTTTACTCTGCTTTGGATTTCAGGTTGGGTGCGGCTGGGGATTCTTCTACTCTGTTCCAGGTTCAGATCGCCGGCGTGCGGCCGCGCTGGAGCTGCTCCGGCTCCGACTACCAGTGAGTGCTCTAACCCTGGATTTTAGAGTACCAAGTACAGAAGATGTGTTCTAGCCTGTAAGTGCATCCGTGGTCAAGCTTTTTGTGTATAGGTTCAGTATTTAGGCTAGCATATTTTTCCCCAAAGTTTTTCTAATGTGCAGATTAGTGTACTCGTGTTAAATCCCAGATTTCCTTGTCTCGAATCATCCACTCCAACTCCTTTTCTAGTGTTGTTTCTAGCTTCTTTGCTGGTGATATTCTTATGTGAGCAAGTGTGCCGTGCTAGAACGTGAGAAGGAGAAGTGGCAGGGAGAAAAACACCTGTCTGCGATGCAAACGCTGACCAGCCCCTTCCTGAGGCTGCTCCTTCCCCTACGGTTCAGTGCTGGTGGCCTCAAGTCACCATCTTCCCTTATTGCTCTTGGATTTTTGTTGTCTGTGTCTACTCTAGAGAGATGAAGAGCTAGGAGGAAGAAAGGTTGGTCTGGCTGCTTGGAGACAGAGTCTGAATGCTACGAGTGTTCCCTTAGCCTGATTGCTCTACTCCCTTATCTAACACCAGGAGGCCTTTCCTATTGGCTGGTAGTGGCTGCCCATCTCTATTTCACTGTGAGAGAAATGTGGAGTGTTCTAATTAGCTGGGAGCACAGCCCATGCCTAGACCACTATTTTCTAGTTGACTTCAAATCTGGTGTGAAGATTCTAGTTGTGGTTAGCCTGTGTCTCACTTGTGTCCACATTTGGGCTGGATAGTAGCAAGTTTTCCTTTTCTTGTATTCCTCAAATGATGTAACAAATGACTACACATTTTAATGGCAGGAATAAATTATTGGTTGGGCAACTATAACTATTGTTGTGATATGAGTTGTGCTACAGAAATTATACTTGTGTGGTAATTATTGTTACTAAAATTACGGGTCGTTACATCCTACCCTCCTTAGAAAAAGATTTCGTCCTCGAAATCGAGCACTTACTTGAAGAGATTGGGGTAGGTCACTCGTAGATCTTCTTCCTTCTCCCAAGTCGCCTCCCGAATTGAGTGGTTCCTCCATTGTACTTTGCAGAACCGAATGGTTCTTGTTCTGAGCTTGCGGTCTTCCACCTCTAATATCTTCAATGGACGTTCTTCATAAGTCAGATCGGGCTGTAGATCAATGTCCAAGTATGATACTTGTGGTGGTGGCTTGTTGCATTTCTTGAGTTGTGATATGTGGAAGACATTGTGGATTCTAGACAATTGTTTGGGTAACTCTAGCTTATAGGATGAAGCACCCTTCTGCTCCAAAACTTTAAATGGCCCAACATATCTAGGACTCAACTTCCCTTTAATTCCAAACCGTCGAACTCCTCGCATAGGTGATACTTTAAATAGACCAAATCTCCTATTGCCAATTTCATGTCCCTCTTGTGCCTATCAGCATAGCTTTTCTGCCTACTTTGTGCAATCTGGAGTCGTTCTTTAAGCAGCTGGATCTTCTCATCATTCTCTCGCACTATGTCAGGACCTAGTAATGGTCTCTCTCCAACCTCATACCAGCATATAGGTGATCTGCATCTCCTCCCATACAACTTCATATGGAGCCATTTGTATGCTGGACTGATAACTATTATTGTAGGCAAATTCTGCTAGGTGTAGATGCTTATCCCATGAATCCCCAAAGTTCATTACACATGCCTTAGCATATCCTCTAGAATCTGATTAACCCTCTCGGTTTGACCATCGGTTTGCGGATGATAGGCCGTGCTAAAATTTAGCTTGGTTCCTAGAGAATTTTGTAGGCTTTTCCAAAAACTTGATGTGAACACAGACCCTCTGTCTGAAGTGATTGTCTTCGGCACACCATGGATAGTAACTATCCTCTCTATGTATAATTCCGCCAATTTATCAAAGGAATACTTCTGGTTGGTAGCAATGAAGTGTGCTGACTTAGTGAGTCGATCCACTACAACCCAGATGGCATCTTTCTTCTTTAATGTCATGGGCAAACCAGTAATGAAATCCATGCATATATCTTCCCACTTCCAGTCTGGTGTTTCAAGTGGTTTTAATAATCCAGCAGGCCGTTGATGTTCAGCCTTTACCCGCTGACAAGTGTCGCAGTTGCCAACATATTCTGCAATTTCTCTCTTCATACTAGGCCACCAAAAGTTTCCCTTCACATCTTTGTACATTTTTGTGCTCCCTGGATGGATAGTGTAGACTGTGTCGTGAGCTTCATGCAAAATAATTTCTTTAATTTCTAAGTCATTTGGCACACATCCTACTGTGATTCCAGAGAACCCCTTCCTTGTCCATTCTGAATTGTGAGGGCTGTCCAGCTTGAATTCTTCTTATTTCCTCCTTGATGAATGCATCTGATGCTTGCTCTCCTTAATCTGATCAAATAAGGTGGGGTGGAATGTCATGGACGCTATATTGGCTGTTGATGTAGCTTCGCTGAACTCTATTTCCATTTTTGCGAGATCTTGTAGCAGCTTCTTGTCATATTGTTCAAGAGAGATATGGTTGCAATGTGCCTTCCTACTAAGTGCATCGGCCACTACATTTGCTTTACCGGGTGTAATTAATTGTTAGATCATAATCTTTTATGAGTTCCAACCACCTCCTCTGCCTCATGTTCAACTCTTTTTGTGTAAAAAATATATTTGAGACTCTTATGGTCGCTGTACAGTGTGCACTTGGAACCATATAGATAGTGCCTCCAAATCTTAAGTGCAAACACAACAGCTCCCAGCTCTAGGTCATGTGTGGGGTAATTAACCTCATGTGTCTTTAGCTGCCTAGAAGCATAAGCCACTACTCTGTCATTTTGCATTAGCACACATCCTAACCCAGATTTTGAAGCATCACAATACACCACATAGTCTTGTCCACTCTCAGGTAGTGCCAATACCGGTGCAGTAGTCAACCTGTTCTTAAGTTCCTGAAAACTCCTCTCGCACGCTTCAGTCCATATATATTTAGTTTCCTTTCTCAACAATCTAGTGAGTGGTGCTGTTATCTGAGAAAATCCTTTTATAAATCTGCGGTAGTATCCAGCAAAACCCAGGAAACTCCTTACCTCACTTGGATTGGTCGGTTGCTTCCATGACACAACTGTCTCAATTTTAGACGGGTCTACCTCAATTCCTCTGCCTGAAACTATGTGCCCTAAGAAAGCTACTTGGTCCAACCAGAATTCACATTTGTTAAATTTTGCATACAGCTGGTTCTCTCTTAAGGTTGCAGGACTATTTCAAGTGTTCAGCATGCTCTTCCTTGCTTCTCGAGTATATCAGAATGTCATCAATGAAGACAACTACAAACTTATCTAGATATTCCATAAACAACTTATTCATTAAGTTCATGAACATGGCTGGGGCATTAGTTAATCCAAATGGAACAACTGTATACTCATGGTGGCCGTACCGGGATACAAATGTTGTCTTCTCAATGTCCTCTTCCTTCATTTTAATTTGGTGATAACCAGACCTCAAGTCAATTTTTGAGAAGACACATGCACCCTTGAGTTGGTCAAACAAGTCATTTATTCGTGGTAGCGGGTATTTATTCTTTATAGTTACCTTGTTAAGATCCCGATAGTCTGTACATAGCCTCAGCCCTCCATCCTTCTTCCATACAAATAATACTGGTGCTCCCCATGGTGATATGCTTTCCCTAATGAATCCCTTTGCCTTTAATTCATCCAACTGTTTCTTTAGCTCCACTAAATCTGCTGGTGACATTTTGTAGGGTCTCTTGGCGATGACTGCTGTTCCAGGTATTAAATCGATGCCAAATTCCAACTCTCTATCAGGCGGCATACAGGCAACTCATCCGGAAATACATCAGGAAACTCATGAACAACAGGTATATCTTTTACTTCTATCTTTTGCTGACTTGCTGCCATTACTATAGGATCTTTAGCCTTGGTTCTACTCCCGAAATATTTCAGCCTAGAGCCATCTGATTTCTTATAGATACACTTTTTTGTTCACAATCTACTAATACTCCATTAGCAGCTAGCCAGTCCATTCCAAGGATTATTTCTAAACCTGACAACTCTATGACATGCAGGTCTGCTGAAAATTTGGTGTTGTGGATTATTATTGGTTGATTTCTTCGCATCTCCTTTACTGTGATTTTCCCCAGGTGAGTTAACTCCTAAAGCTACTCCCAACTTTGCACATGATAGTCCATACATAAGCACTTATCTTACATAATCACACCTGTACACGCTGCTAGCTAAACTACTACCAGGTCCAAAATACTAATATATGGTCGAAGCGTCCCACGCCAAGTCTGACAAGTTGGAGCTCGATCAAGCAGTGTGCTGCTGCCTCCGCCACCATTGCCATTGCTGCCGCTAGTGCCACCGCCACTTATGTGGCTCCATGGGTCCATCCCAAGTTCACGTGCGTAAGCTAAAGCCTCTCTATACTCCCTCAAGCTAACACTCATGCGTGGTTGGTTGTGGACAGGTTGGTGTTGTTCTGGAATAGGAGGGTGTGGCGGCTGCTGCTGTATATGCTGTTGTGGTGCTGGTGGTACCATGGGTGGAAGTGGAACTGGTGGTTCAACTGGGTTTTCTACCTCCTCAACTCCCTCGAGCTCTTCTTCTGGTACTAACTCCTCTGGATCCTCCTCTACCTCCTCTGGATCCTCCTCTTCTTCCTCCTCAATATCATCTGGTATCGGTATAGGATTAAGAGGACCTCCAGGCACCATCATGTTTAGGGCTCCATGAAGTAATGATCTATCATACTCGCTCCTCTGGAAGTTGTGGAACCAGAAATGAATGGCTTCTTGGTTCCTAATAAGTTCTTCCTTCATGGTATGGAACAACATCATGTCAGCGATCATTGTCATACTAGATGTGGTGCTAACTGTGGAAGGTGCTGGCATTGGCTGAGTTGGTGAGGATCCTGCGTTTCCTGTACCACTAGGCCCCTGGTGGTTCCATGGTCCAAAATTCCCTGGATCAAGTGCTGGCAGGTCACGGTAGCTGGTAGTGTGTAGCTGGCCTCCAAAGCGTGATCGCAGTCCATGCATGGCTTCCTTGGCAACTTCTTGCATGGGTATGGTGTCGTCGTATGATCGCTGCATTGTGGACAGCTCCACGTAGAAGTCCATGTCCGATGGAACACCTGTGATTATCACTCCCACACGTCGGTGAGGGTATGTCCCATCATCTGGTATCTCCTCAAAGAATTGAGGACAGGGAGCCCCGAGTTCCTGCATCATTTGCCAAAGTAGAAGGACATGCTGGCCACGGACCCTTGATGGTGGAATTCTAATTCGAACCATCCTGCAACAGTGTCTAATTAGTATGGTAGTCATCTACGGTTAAACGACGAAATAACGGGCTGGGATTAAATAGTAGTGCAATATAGCAGCTGACTTTAAGATCAGGATTAATTGTTAGATATTGACATATAGCAACCCTTGGTCCAAACCTTACTAACCTAACCGTCTCTAACTATCTGCGTGGCCCTCGAACCATTGCTCTGATACCACCTGTAACGACCCGCCATTACCAAATAAGCTAATGGCACCGGTCTGTGGATTATTACTTGACAAAACTTTGTCTTGTCAAATAATAAGCCACCTCAGAGATATGCAACAGAGAATAGCTAGAGCGGTTCATTAATATTACAATACCATGCCACGCAGGGCTTAAAGTCACTAGGCTTTACATGTCTGCCATTTATTACATAGCCTCATAGTTGAGTACGTACCAGCAAGCTAAATACTAGATAAAGGTATTAGTAGTATCCCTTAAATTACATAGCTTTGGTCACACGATATTTATTCATCCCAACCCCCATAGATGGTATCCAGATCATACATCCCATCTACTGAGTCCACATTAAGGTCCAGTCCATAGCCGTAGCCATCCCTAGTGCATGCTTCACTTGGTCCAGTAGGAAACTCATACTTTCTTTGCTCTAAGAAAGAGGAGATAAATAGCAAGAGTGAGTACAAAGTACTCAGCAAGCATAAATAGCAGAATGCAAATATTCATGACAGTGTATCTTCACACACAAGTCCTATATCAACTCAACACATTTTTAAAATAGTTTTATTGCAGAAAACAACAATTATAATTTAGAGAAATCTATTAATCACTTGTATCGTGAAATAGAACCATCGATGGATTCCCGTAGCCTCCAATCCAGGAGACAGGCATGATCATGATTTATTTTAGCACTGCACAGGCTGTATCACTTTACCCATATTAACTCTGATTTTCTTGTTCTCGCAATTCCTTGTATACGAGACCTGTCAGAGTTGAAAGCATTTTCTCATCTCATACATTATACCTCCACCCGCCTAGGTATTCCCTAGACGTTGTGTCGAGCAAAGATACTCAACACTCCTCCATGCTTAATAGTAGCAGATAGCTAATGCACCCATCCGGCATTAGCTTGGGATTTCATCACCCAACCTAGCACTACATACCATGTGGATAGTAAAATGACTTGATAGGAATAAGCTTGGCCTGCCATTAATTTGGCAGGTCTATGGTCGATACGATATTTGTACGGTCCACATATACAAGTGACAGTGAGTATTATTCCTATATGATAACCCAATGTAGAGAGCCCCACCTTCCATTGATTTCCATCCCGGGTGCTCTCTACCCACCAAATAATTATAAAATGGTCAAGCTGCTCCATCAACTGAGACCATATTCCATCAACACACACACAATTTATTCCAAATTCATTTTATGCAAGTTGATGATAATATGGTAGAAAATAGTGTTTTAAGAAATTAATTCTACTCTACATGACCAAGGAGAGCTTGCCTGAATTGTCGTACTCAAACCCAGACTCAGTTTGGTTCAGTAGCTGTTTCTCCACCAGTGCTTGCTCGCTTCCTGAAATTCGGTGAATAAATACCGAGACTAAATCGAGTACTGAATATAAGAACAAACTACGTCGTTCGCAGTGTCGCCATCCTACAATTAGTTACCCATGAATTATATATTTTTGCTGGGTAATAAACAGGTGTTACGTATTTGTTAATATCTTGAACAGCTAGCATTATTTAAACCATCCTAGCTGATTAGTACTAGGAGTCAACCAGTGCACGTGTTTCCTCACTCTCTCTTCTCTCTTGCTTATCTCTGCCCCTGTACACATCGAGTAGTAGTCCTAGTACAGAAGCAACACACGTACACTTTTAACTTCTCAGCTCTTTGCTGCTCCTTCTTGCCCAGGTCGCTCCTGTCCAGAACGTCGGCAACGACGATGGATTTCTGCTGGCTACTGGATCCTAAATCCCTCCTCTCTGCTGAACCTACTCCTCTAGTTTTCCCCTTCATTTACCGCCACAAATGCTCTAATTTTACTCTGCTTTGGATTTCAGGTTGGGTGCGGCTGGGATTCTTCTACTCTGTTCCAGGTTCAGATCGCCGGCGTGCGGCCGCGCTGGAGCTGCTCCGGCTCCGACTACCAGTGAGTGCTCTAACCCTGGATTTTAGAGTACCAAGTACAGAAGATGTGTTCTAGCCTGTAAGTGCATCCGTGGTCAAGCTTTTTGTGTATAGGTTCAGTATTTAGGCTAGCATATTTTTCCCCAAAGTTTTTCTAATGTGCAGATTAGTGTACTCGTGTTAAATCCCAGATTTCCTTGTCTCGAATCATCCACTCCAACTCCTTTTCTAGTGTTGTTTCTAGCTTCTTTGCTGGTGATATTCTTATGTGAGCAAGTGTGCCGTGCTAGAACGTGAGAAGGAGAAGTGGCAGGGAGAAAAACACCTGTCTGCGATGCAAACGCTGACCAGCCCCTTCCTGAGGCTGCTCCTTCCCCTACGGTTCAGTGCTGGTGGCCTCAAGTCACCATCTTCCTTATTGCTCTTGGATTTTTGTTGTCTGTGTCTACTCTAGAGAGATGAAGAGCTAGGAGGAAGAAAGGTTGGTCTGGCTGCTTGGAGACAGAGTCTGAATGCTACGAGTGTTCCCTTAGCCTGATTGCTCTACTCCCTTATCTAACACCAGGAGGCCTTTCCTATTGGCTGGTAGTGGCTGCCCATCTCTATTTCACTGTGAGAGAAATGTGGAGTGTTCTAATTAGCTGGGAGCACAGCCCATGCCTAGACCACTATTTTCTAGTTGACTTCAAATCTGGTGTGAAGATTCTAGTTGTGGTTAGCCTGTGTCTCACTTGTGTCCACATTTGGGCTGGATAGTAGCAAGTTTTCCTTTTCTTGTATTCCTCAAATGATGTAACAAATGACTGCACATTTTAATGGCAGGAATAAATTATTGGTTGGGCAACTATAACTATTGTTGTGATATGAGTTGTGCTACAGAAATTATACTTGTGTGGTAATTATTGTTACTAAAATTACGGGTCGTTACACATGGTTAGAGGATAATTCCTTCCTTTAGTGCACTCATGTTGTATATATAATTTGTGACCTTTGGAGTCATATTATCATGAGGAAACAAATTATGATGCACCTTTCCACAAGATGCCCAGTGTCCTTTCAAAAACAAAATATATCATTGAGCTTAGTATAAATTTCTGTTTTCCATGAGAAGTGTCCAATTGTGTTTTGCAATAAAGGCCAAAAATAATTAACGATATCTTTCCAAGAGCCAGTGCAGCAATGTCGCTTGAATTACCATGTTAAGTTTATATGCTAAGAATTTTTTCTTACAAAGTGGATTTGTGGCATACTGGCCTGCTCAAGTCAATCTACTACGGATGTGGGCTTGGACCAAGCCATCCCCAAACACTGAACCGGATCTTGAAAACAGGAGAAGACTATCTTGACAAGTCAATAATCAATCACTAGATTTATGATCACAAGCCGATGCTTCACGTCGAAATGGGTCAGTCTACATCTGAGAGACTCTTCCTAGCTCTAAAATGGTTGAAACCTTTCCTCGACCGGATAACACAGCATTATGATAGTTTTCTTCGGCTAGAAAAGGAAGACTCATAGTCGCACTGGGAATGAACGATACAAACGTTGAAGCTCCCGAATTGGCATAATTGATGTATAAGAAGACATAGGATCTGTTGTCATGCTTAAGTAGGCATATTGAAAGTTGCGCAGTCCTCTTTCCGCTATTATGAGCGAGTTTAACAAAATTAATTATAATAGTAAGTTGATATGCTTAAGTAGGCATATTGAAATACTAACTACGTAGGCACTAAGCTGGTCCAAGTTGAGGAACGAGAGCGATAGACCCACACCTTGACAGCAAGATATTATCTCGTTAGCTCTGCCAAGAGAGTCATGACAACAACATTTCTTGCCATGGGGTGTTTCTTAGCTCTGATATTTTTGTGGTCTCACCGAAACTTATCTAATGTATAACGTCAAAACCCGGACAATTAAATAAAGTACTCATTTAGTTCTATGATAATTGCTTTTACAAAAGAATCGAAACTAAATTTGCAAAGAAGCTTAATCATTACATTGAGTTTCCAAGTTGCTTGTTTGATCGGCTTGTAGCAAAATCAAAGACCGAAATGTGCCCAACGGTAGTATTTGTTGTATGTCCATATTTTTTGAGATTTTCTCATCTAGCTTCAAGCACTCTTGTTTTCAACTGAGTTTTGAATTAGCCACATGACCAAATTTAGTTAAGAGGATAGTAACTAGGATAAACATTTTCTGCCTTCTTAAGTTGAGAAGTTGACTGAAACTGTGAAGAAGGAAGGAAAATGTGAGAGAGGAAGGATCTATAATGCGGAACCAACAATATGTATATGTTCGAAGTTTCATCATTGGCCGCTTAATTATACCAAGAACAGTAGCATGCATAATACGAATCAACAAAACACATGTTTATGTATATTCAAAACAGAACAATCACAAGAAGACTATACATATATGCATTCTACGATGCAAGATTCGCTCAGTCGAAGGCAGTTCTGGTAAATCTGGCTGTTGCCAAACAAACTTTGCAGAGCCATGCATTTCCCCTAATCGATTCCATCAGCCAGTCATCCAGACCTCGACTTGGATGGCATGTACAATTCTTACTACCTCTACACCTTACTTTTGTTCAACCGATGGCTACCATGCGAGGAAAGGAAACTTTGGACCCATAAAACAGGATGTCTTATACATAGCCAGCCCAGGGCGCCGTCCATAATGGACACTGTAGTAAGAAGGTTGCTGCTCCTTCAGTCTTATGATCGTATCAGTTCCCTCTAATATCTCAATGGAGCGATCATCACCGTGAAAGCCATGGAGGATGAAACAAAAATACAAAATACAAACCAGACAGGATTACCGATGGCAATGGGTACCCATTACCCGCATACCAGTGGGTATTTACCCATTAGGGTAAGGGTTTGGTTAAAAACTTTACCCATGGATAAGCAAATGGTTAAAAATTTGTACCCGGTGGGTATTGCGGGTGCGGGTATGGTAAAGTAATATCCATACCCGCATACCCACGTACCCATCTATTTTTGTTTTTTTGATATGTAGATCCGTGGTAAATAGGGTTAGTTTAGGAAAATAATCTCGAAATACTAACTAGATACGTAATTTTCGCTTGTTTCCAATAGTCCATCCACTTAATTTTCGCCTGATTCACAATTCCCAGCTCCTAGGCAGTCCTCGCCCACGTCGCTTCCTTTCCAGTCTCCAGCACTTTTAGATCGATATGACAATTTCCCTCTCAACTCCTCGTCGCCGCCCTGCCCTTCCCCCAACCAGGCAGACACCGGCTTCCGCCAGTCCGCCATCCTGCCCTCTCCGTACACACTCCCCTGACGAGGTAGCCCTTCCCCCAACCAGGCAGACACCGGCTTCGCCAGTCCGCCATCCCGCCCTCTCCGTACACACTCCCCTGGAGGAGGTAGTCCTTCCCCCAACCAGGCAGACACCGGCTTCCGCCAGTCCGCCATCCCGCCCTCTCCGTACACACTCCCCTGGACGAGGTAGCCGGCTCGGCCACATGTGCAGCCGCTCGCCATGGACACTGGCGGAGGCGAGCTCCGCGTGGATGAATGGGTTGTTTTGTTGTTCATTTTCATATAAATTGTGTTCCTTTTTTCATACATATATGTGTCGTTTGTCGAATCAGTGGATTAATGAGTATACATGTCGATGGTTTTCTTATATATTGTGTATGAATGACTTGTTTGGTAGGTTTAACCGTAGGTTTTAAATACCCACGTGGGTGCGGGTATGGTACAAAATTTGTACCAGACGTGGGTGTGGGTATGGTTGTGGTTAAGATACGAGTACATGGGTGCGGGTTTGGTTAAGCTCTACCCACACCCAGTGTGGGTGCCATCGGTACACAGGATGCCGCTGGAAGTTACACGCGAGTAGTGTATTTATATCCGAGATCATGCCCGCCCCGGGATCCGAAGTCACCACAATATCGTTTCACCAAATACTCCGTAGTGTACATCACTGCTTTTACCAATAGGGCTCAATAAAATCGTTAGTACAATAAAGGTGTTCACACACCAGTCCTGCCAATTTGTTCCAACCACGCAAATGGTATGAGGAACTGATGATTCTCCCACTCAATTGTTGCCGTCGACTCCCTTGTTTTACCAAGCGACGCATTAGAGCGGCAACAATTTGTAGTTAAATATATGCTTACTGATCATGCTAGAGTACAGGTTTGAAAAATCAATTTTCATATATCCCAGCTTATACCGATCAACACCCCAGCAGAAAATGTGGCAAATCACCATGCCGTTTAGTTATCTGGGGCTCCCGATGGGGACGACCAGACCTGTTGTCCACCGTGTGTAGCGACGCTTATACCTTGGAGCTTTTTGACGAAAATGCAGTCGGAGCTACTTTCATTGATATAATAAAGGACACCACTACGTATCAGGCGCCTGCTGGTTAGCATAACCGTAGCACTGGATGAGAGATAAAATAGCCCTCCTTTGCATGCATGCACAAAAATCAGAAAAATTGATGTCATCCACGTTTAATGTGAAACTAAAAAAATTAAAATGTTTTGTAGTCAAACCGTTTATCCGATTTAAAATCTGTTTTCATCGTTGGACTAGTCGCGACGAGATCTTTGAAACTAGATCCCATATCGATGTGTTCTAACGACTTTTTTTTTTGACCCAAAAGTTACCGTTGGAGTATAAGTTACCCAGTCTTGAGTAAGTAAGTTACCCACCGTATTAACGATTAGTTTTCGGGTCGAAATAAAACCATTTTTGTTGTTTTTTTAGATTTTTACAAGTTTTCAAGTTATCACACCTAGTTTTCATAAGTGAATATCACTTTGAATGGTAAATTTATTGTGCATAAGTATTAGGATGATAACTGTATTTCATAGTGACAACTACACCATAAAAAAGATGGACATTGTGTTCACGCGACTAGGCGAAAGGCGTCTGTTATTTGGTGAATGTCTACGTAAGAGAAATGACCCTCCTTTGCATGCATGCACAAAAAAACAAAATCTGATGGAATGCAAAATTCGAAAATTCAAAAGGTTTTGTAGACCAAACTGTTTATCCGATTTGGAATCTGTCTTCACCGCTGAGCTAGTCGTGACGAGATTTTCAAAACTAGATCTCATGTTGACATATTCCGACAACCTTTTTTTGGACCCAAAAGTTACCCACCCCATAACATATAAGTTACCCGGGCTGTAGTATGTAAGTTACCCACCATATTAATGATTAGTTTTCGGACGAGATTTTCAAATAGAACCATTTTTTGTTGTTCTTTTCGATTTTGTCGAGTTTTGAAGTTAGCACAACTAGTTTTTCATAAGTAAATATCACTTTGGGATGTTAAATGTAGCGTGTACAAGTTGGTAACTATACACTAAAACATCCGCACAACTTCATAAGTATTAGGATGATAACTGTCGATTTCATAGTCACTACTACGCAATACAAAAGATGGATATTGTGTTCATCACTATTATTTAGAGTACATGGTAACTACATCGATTTCGTGGTGTATAACTACATCATAAACACATGTATAACTTTATAAGTACTGGGTGGGTAACTCCATCAGTATTGGGTGGGTAATTATTACTAAGAGAGTATGGTAACTAAATTGATTTCGTGGTGGATAATTACATCATGAACACATGGATAACTTCATAAGTACTGGGTGAGTAACTTCATCAGTATTTGGTTCGTAACTATTACCGAGAGAGTATGATAAATACATTGATTTCGTGGTGAATAACTATACCATAAACACATGGGTAACATCATCAATACTTGGTGTGTAACTCCATCAGTATTGGGTGATAACTATTATTGAGAGAGTAGGGTAACTACAAAGATTTCGTGGTGGATACACATGAAAACATATGGGTAACTTTATTAGTACTGAGTGTGTAACTACATCAATATTGGGTGGGTAACTATTACCGAGAGAGTATGATAACTATCTTGATTTCGTGTTAATAACTATACCATAAAAATATGGGTAACTTCATCAGTACTGTGAGGGTAACTCCATAAATATTGGGTGGTAACTATTAGGAGATAGTATGATAACTACAAAGATTTTTTGATGGATAACTACACATGAAAACACATGGTTAATTTTATCAGTACTGCGTGGGTAACTCCATCAGTATTTTGTGGGTAATTATTACTGAGAGAGTATGGTATTGATTTCGTGGTGGATTCACCATAAAAAAACATGGGTAACTTTATCAGTATGAGTGGGTAAATCATCAGTATTTGGTAGGTAACTATTACCGAGAGAGTATGTAACTACATTAATTTCGTAGTGAATAACTGGGTGAGTAACTCTATTAGTATTAATACTTGGTGGGTAAATATTACCGAGTGAGTAGGATAACTATATCAATTTTGTTTTGGATAACTATATCATGAATACATAGGTAATTCCATCATTTCTGTCGGTAACCCCAACAATACTGTGTGGGTAACTATTGCCGAGGAGAGTAGGGTAACTATATCGATTTTGTGGTGTATAACTATATCATCACCACATAATAACGTTATAACTTCTGGATGGGTAACTATTATCAAAAGAGTAGGGTAATTATATTAATTTCATAGTGAATTATTGTATAATTAACACATGAATAACTTTATCACTCTTGTATGGATAACTATTATCTAAACAACTGGGTAAGTATTGTATAATGCTCGTTAGCGATCCCGGAGTCACGATGCAGGAGCGGAGCGACGGCGGGACAGAGATAAACCTCGGAGATAACAGGCGCGACAACATGGGTTTGTTCCTCCATTTTAAAAAGCTCCTGTCATCATGCCCGCCTTGGCTTTGGTTCGCCTCGACATCACCCCATAGTTTGTAGATATGATGTGTTTTTTGAAAAGTTCGTAGATAAGACATTTTTTGTTGTTGAAAAGTTTGGTAAATAAAAAGGCGAATAGGTTATTCTTCATGTAAGCTAGATTAGGTAGCACCAACAAAGAATCATATTTTGTGTTTGTTCATATCACACACTAAATTTTACCTGTAGAAGTAGAAGTTAATATTTTCTTTCACTAGAATGAATGAATTTTCACCACCACACACGTTAAGTGCTATCCTTATCCCTCGCTCTGTTATTGCTGTAGCCGGAGTATATCTCTCCTCTGTTCTTTGCAAATAGCTTGAGCCGCGGAAGCAAGCTACATAACTACAGTATTTTTTTTGCTTCTTTTGCGTCGTAACCGAGGATGCAGAATTTCACAGCTCAAACAGCGGCGGTGCAGCTCACGCCACAAGCTTGGTCGTTGTCCAGTTCAAAGTTGGGGAGCGAGATGGAGCACATGCACTTCAACACGAACAAGAAACCAGCAGCGTCGACAGGCGCGGGACCTCGCGGTGGAGAGACCAGCTGCACCAGTGGCCACCGAGAGAGTACGCCGGCCGGAGGAAACAGCGGCTGCCGCGGCGGTGAGGAGAGTCCTTTCCGACAACCAGCGAGGGACTACAGGGCGGGCTCTGGCTCCTTGCGATTCGGCGAGTAGTAGCGCGCGCCGGTGGCCGCGTCGAACGCCGGCAGGTGGTCGTGGTGGTGCAGGAGGACAGAGTTTTCCTACGCGCTGGCGGCAGCAGCGGCCTCCAGCATGGCAGCCGCAGCCGCGACATTGAGGTCCTGCAGCCAGTTGACGCCGCAACAACGCAGGCGCTCGATCTCCGCCACGCCGAGGCCGCGCGAGCCTCTTGGGCCTCCCGCCGCTGCCGCCGGCTACCTCCCCGACCCGGACGACGCCTGTCGGTGCGCAGCCGTGGACGTGCCACCGCCTCGGAAAGCTCGGCTCAGGCGCGTGCAGCGGCGCCACGTCCATCACCGCCATCCCGGCCACCGACGTCTCCTCCTGAACGCTGAACTCGAAACCGGCCATGACATCTGCGCCTCCCGGAAGCCTCTGCCGCCGCCGCCTCTACCTCCCCGGCCAACCGGCCAGCCTGGCGTCGTAGGAGAGGAGGTTGTTCCAGAGGTAGGCGTTGGCGACTAGGCGACCTTATCCGCAGCGGAGGGGCGGAGAGGAGGTTGAGGACGAAGGCGACCTTATCCAAAGCGGGCGACGCGCGACCTGGGCGATGCGGGTCAACTCCATCCGTTCGTCCGCGAATCAACGGCTCGCGTAGGTGCGTCGCGTTATGCCAATTGTAAGGCGCCTGCTGATTAGATTTTAATAAAAGAGAGTATAGAGTACGGACAAAAAGAAAAGAAAAACAGCACGGCTTAAGAGCTACAAAGCCATTACGAAAGATTGTATGTTGACAGCTAATTAGTCCGGCTCTCTTGGTCTTTCGAGCAAGCTTTGGGCGCTGTGACGGCCAGCATCATGCCATCTTTGGGCCTCCTGTAGAATTGATAGTTTGATGATAACAAGGTTGGCGGCTTGTTGGCTAACCTACGGTGGTCGTCTTACAATGATTGATGGTGCCTTGGCTCCGCTCACGATCTTTGCTATGTGTACACTAAAAATTCCTGCGAAAATTATTGAATTCGTAGACCGAGCTCGACGACACTGCCTTTGGCGTAAAACTGCTGACAGGTACGAGCGATGCATGGCCTTGGCTGCTCGGGACCTCGTCTGCAAACCCAAGGACAAAGTTCATTAACCTCAGAGTCCAGAACACGGGTTTACTTCTGAAATTGGTGAGTAAATTCTTCCAGAAGCTAGCTTGACATTCAATGGGTTCAGATCGTTTGGGAAGCACGCTCGTACCCCGTGCAGCTCGTTCTGGTGGCACAGTGCGTCGAGTGTGTTTGTCTTCGAGGGATCTATGAAATCAGGGGACAGTGGACATGAAATCAGGGGACAGTGGACACAGTCGTTCTTTGGAAAGTTTTTTTTTTTTGAAATTGGGGCATACCCCAGCCTCTGCATGAAAACGATGCTACACCCGCTTTATTAACCTTTGGAAAGATTTCTGGACAGGTTCAGTGCTCCAAGATTTGATGGCAAGACTCTTTATCTTTCACCAAGGATGAGGACATCTCAGTTCAGAAGTTTGCCTTGAACCCCACCCCTGGCGATCACCATCGACTCCCTCTGTCCTTGGAAGCTCACGAAGAACTCGCTAATCTCCAGTCCACTGTAGATGAGCCCACCTTTGTTTTTAGATGAGGAGGGCTCACCTTGAGGCAGGGGAAAGCAGATGTCTGGTCATATGTTTGGAGACTGAAAGGTTCAGACCGAGAGAGTACTGAAGGTATTTCTTCAGGAATATTCAGCATCTTGTCTTCGCGTGGCTTCTGTTGATGGATAGGCTCAATACCCATGACTTACTATTCGTACGTCCTGCTCTCCATGGCCCAATTCTAACCATGGGACCCCACCAGCCTCACTACTGTACCATTCATACGCGGGAGCGCCTATAGGACACGGTACGCGGAGGGAGCGAAACTCCGCGTACCCGCCTTGTGCTCCCGCCCTCGACATGGGCCGCGGCCCACGCGCCCACCGCATCCTCTTCTTCCTCCCCGTCGTCTTTTCTTCCGACCACCCCCCAGCCGCCGCCGCACCTTCTTCTTCCTCTCTTCTTCTTCCTCGAACCTCCCGCCGCCACCGGCCTAACCGCCTGTTGCCGCCGCCCGCGCTCGGTGCCGCCTCCGCGCCCCGCCCTGCCCCAGCCGCCTCCTCCGCCGGTCCGCCGCCGCCCGGCCGGTCATCCTCAAAACCCACCCCCCGCACCCCAAAACCTAACTTCGGCCACAGCACCGCACCCGAACAAGATAAGTTTCTTTCCTCGCCTCCGGCGACGCCGCGGCCAGCCGCGTCATCCCCGTTTCCGGCGAGGTCCTGGCCTCACCTCCGCCGGGGCGACGCGGCCAGCCGCGTCGACCCCGACGTCGGTGAGTGGCGATGGCGCCACATGTCGTCTTCTTCCTCCTGCGCTCCTCTCTGCTCTCGCTCGATTTCTTCCTCGTCGCTCTGGGCCGGCCCAGTAGGGGTACGCGAACGCTAATACCGTTCGTGGTACGCGCGTTATAGGAAAAGTCTTCATACGCTGATGATTGACTGGCTGGCATCTTTTGTAGCCCCCAACGAAAACATTATGGTATTGTAGGTGTTGTTTCTTTTTGCTCACCAGTTAGCTTGCACGTGCACGCTTGTATGAACTAATATATTCATCCAAATATTACAAACAGTAAAATTTAAAATAAATTATGTCGCAAAGCAACATAGCTCATGTGTCCAATTACAAAAAAGAAACATGACAGATTTTCATGTTGAAATTAGTAGTAGTGTAGTAAATGATCAGCTTGCCAATCCAGTGGTGTACATATGTTGGTTTAGCTGCAGATTTTGTGTCGCGATATATCTCCAGCGAGTTCTTCGGACCATGACTTGGTCAACGAAACCACCATGTACTTGGGAGCCGCAGAGTTATGCTGAATGCATCTTACGGGTCTCAACAAAACTGAATGAACGCCTATTGGATCACTCTGTATACCATGTTTTGAATGAACTATGTAGACATATGTTTCAGATTTTTTTTTCTAATATGACTGATGCTAAAAATTTCTCATATAACAAATTTGAAAAGGACCAATATTAACACAGGACACATCTTTACTTTTGCTGAACAAAGTCGTCCAGACGCACAAGTTGTCGGTACAACATGGAGAAAAGACTGGGCAAATATATTGCCTTACGAAAGTAACAAACCCTCAAGAGTATCACATATATCAGCCGTATGTACACTGCAACCGTAGCCCAAAATAAGAAGAAAAGGAAAATAGTATGCATGCAACAACATGGCCTTCTTCGCCTTTCTGTTACCTGACGCCGAGAAGCTAGATAGCATATATGTTCATGCCTTCACTCAATCACCTGCCCTCGTTGATGATGGAGGTGAACCGTGGCGATGGGGTCACGGGTGCACCACCCCCAGCATGAACGCTGGAAGACTGATGTATCAACGAACCGACCTGGCTGCTCATGCCGTGATCCCAGCGTTTCACCTGCCACTCCGTGATGTAGCTGGGCTTGATGACCTCTAGCTGACCTTGAGCACCGAGACCACCCTTCGACATGGACTGCCGTCTGCGAGGCGATCCTGGGTGCAGATGAGCGCGGGGGATCACTCGGACCTCCTCGCTGCTGAATCTGGAGAGCTCGGGGTCCAACAAGTCCAGGGGGTTGCCGTTCTCGTACCAGTCTGAAACCTCAAAAAGCATTGAGGGTTTCACCGTTACGTTAGGGTTTACTGTCACTTTTCATCTTGTATAGCACTATAAAAATAATGAATTGAGGGAATTCCTAAAAAAAAGGCTGAAAAATATTAGCTCTAGCAATATCAAAGGATCTGTGATCAAGAATCCAGATGTTAAAAGTAGAGCCAATAGCTGAGTGCATTGTATTTCGGGTATTGAGGCAGAGTTGAGGATCTTCCGAGTATGTTTTGTTTTTAAGTGCAGCTGTGAAAACTTAGCACTGTGAAAAACTATTTTATAAGGATGAATAAAACTTTACTACTCAAATGATAAAGTTTGTGCTATAGTATATTCTATCGTTTATTAATCCATTCTAGAAGAACTATTATAACATGACAAGTATAAACTGAAACTGAACTTGCAACCCTCTATAGATTCCAATAGCTCATAGCCCCTTTTCCATTTAAAATGAAAAGGGGCTATGAAAAGTTAGTTAGCTCCTGAATAGTACCTGCAGAAGGTTGAACTGGAGTGAAGTATTTTAGGGAGGTGGGGGGGTACTTACTTCACTCTCTCTCTAATGCATTTGTGGATGGCTCTAATATGTCTTAGGATCTCCTCTCTAAGATATGAGATGACGTGTGTGAAACAAACTTGGCTCATACTACCTCCGTTCCAAAATATAAGGTGTATTTCATTTCCTTTGACCGTGACTTTGACCAAGAATTACTCATTTAACATGTGTTTATGTGATAGAAATTATAATCATAAGTAAGTACTTTTGAATAGGAATATAATGATATCAATTTTATATCATATAAAGTACATATTAATAGACTAATTGTTGGTCAAAGCTTGGTCAAAGCAAATAAAATACGCCTTATATTTAGAAACGGGGGAGTACTATAATCAAGCCAAAGGAATCTTGACCTGTTCAAAAAATACCATTCAGAGTAAACTATAATCAGAAGAATATGTATTTTTTGCATAACAAAAATATTGAAAAAAACATTGAACATCAGTCAAAGTTCATGGGAAGATTTGGGTCAAAACTTGTAATACAAGGGACTAACAAATGAAAAAAAAATCCGTGATGCAAGTGACCATAAAAATTAGTATCTCAATTTGCTCATGTTTTTAATATAGCGAGTTAAAATAAATACAACAACCTGTAATAATATAGGGCTATTTGCTTTGCATGACACTGAATGCTTGTCATAGAATCATATCTCAGATCTTTACTGCCATACACATAGACACATAACTGGGAATATACATCCAGCTTGGGTAAAAGAGAAAGTGGCATCACAATTAGGGAGATGCCTACCTTTTCTAGTGTGGGGTTCAAAAGGCTGAAATTACAGGGCCATGATAAGAAAAAAGGGAAAGAAAATTGTACACATCAGAACTATCTAACGGCAGGGAGAAATAACTGAAAAGGAAAAAGCTACAGGGGTTGCCAGGAAACTCTCCGAAGGTCGGCAGGTGCCTCACGCTAGGTGCGGCTAGCAAGCCGAAGAATACTGCTCTGATAAACTACAGTTTAGTCAAAGAGTAATAGCTTTAGAAACATAAATAGAAGATCCTTACATGAACTCTCATCTGTATATTCCTAGAACGTCAACCTACTGATATTGTTCTCGACTTGGTCCCTATTAGCATCACAGCTTCCTATCCTTACTCAATCGAGTCATCGCAACTTCCTATTCATACTCAATTCTAGTCACATCCCTGGCTACGGGCAGTGCATAGCAACCTTTGCTATTGCCGTCTCAAGCAAGTTCCGGTTCAAACCTACCATGTTTTCTGTTGTTTCTATCAATTGCAACTACTCCCGTCATGCTTAGCAGGCCTTGAAGCCCTCTCCTGAAATGAACCTAGTCTACCTAAAAGTGTTGTAACTGCATGTTTTCACAAAAAAAAACTGTGAAGGCAACAAAGGTTCTTGTAAAAGAAACAGATTAGCCATTTGTCAACCTCTAGCAAATAAACAATATGATGACGATTATTGCTGGAGAATTAATGAGATTATAGCTAAATCAAAGAAACTGCATGTTTTGACATCATAATCATGTAAGATGATCTTTTCACCAATTTAGGAAAAAGGTAGTTACCATCTCATTCAAAAGATGCAACAATCCCTGCTCCGCACATCAATAAAGAATGCAGCCATAGTATCTCTGAAACCACTCAAACCTTCTAATATCTCTGATGCAGCCATAGTTTAAAATCATTTTAGAGTGCAAAAAAAATTACCAGCGTCGAGAAGCTTTGCTATTTAAAATGCTACTACTTGCTCAACTCATAGTGACAATCACCCACGGCAAGGCTCCCATCAAATTAATTTACAGCTAAATGAGCAGGGACACTTTTCAATATCGGACTTCCATTTATATGTCCAAAGCCCATATTCAGTGCTAAAAACCAACTCAAATTAAGGACTAAGTTTACCCGGGTAGTGTTTCAGAAAATGGAATGCTGATAGATTTCTCAAGTTAAATTGCAACAAAAACTATTACCAAAGAAAATAGAGGAAGAATACAGTGTTCCTCTTCATAACAGAAACTATCACCAAGGTTCACGTTCCGATAAGGCTTCACAACAATGGAAGAGAACAAAACCAAAAGACCTCTTTTCACTTCTACAAAAGATAGTTTCAGGAATCAAAGTCTATATCGGAATTTACAATGGAGTGTTAAAGTTTTAATACAACCAATTCAGGCAATTCATCAATTACAAGTGTTCTAGAGATGGACACAATGCAGAATTGGAGCAAGTTCTAAATCTTACCTTGGCATTTCGGCATATAAGTCCCAACGTGGAAGATTGTCGTACCGCTGCTAGTCGCTTGTGTGATTTATAATTTCTCCAGACTGATGGGCATCCAACACCGTCACCTTGAAGGACAGAGGGACGGTGGCAATTAACAGCCTCTAGTTAGAAATAATAGAGGTGAGTAAACTTTAACGTCCTAGGGCAGACATTGCATGGCGGAGGGAAATCAAGGTGGCGCAGCTTCCTCACCCGGAGCACCCCACTGGGCGGAGAACGGGCATCGGGAGTCAGAGCAGCGATGCCGACATCAGAAAACTTGTGGTACATGCCGACCTGGGGGGTAGCAGGCGGCGCCTGGACACGGCGGCGTGGATCTCCCGAGCAGCGCCATGAACTCATCGTCTAAAGTATCCCGCTGAGCGCGGACGCCTGGAAGAAGAAGAGCCCCTTCTTCTCAGCGTCTTACCACCTCGTCGGCCTCCACCTTCCGGCGCCCCGTAAGGCCGGGATTTTTGCCGACACGGACCTCGGCGGCCGTGCCACGGGTGAAGTCGTAGACGTAGGCGTTGTTGGCCGCCCTGCTCGGCTGCTCCTGCCCGGCGGTGTCCCTGATCTGGGCCTTGACGCCGTGGTAGCACGCGATGGGGGAGGATAAATCTGGGAATGGTTTTCATTTACCGGGTCTATTGGTTTAGTTTCCTTACGTGGGCTTATTTGGTTTGGGTTTTAATGGGCTTCTCTGAGAATAGTTCGGTTTTAGTTCGGTTCCTCTCGAAACTGGTTTGGGTGTGGTCAGGTATGGGTCCAAACCGGTTCCAGTTCCAAACAGTTAGCAACCGAGTGGGTTCCTTAGACCGGCTCCTTAGGTACGGGTGTGTACTGGGTTTAGATCGGTTTAGGTGGAAAACCTAGTGGGTTTGGTTTTGGTTGGGCTGAAAATGACGTTGAATAGGTTTAGGTGGGGTTCGGGCTGATAGAAATATTGAACGGGTTTGGTTGAGGGGGAGGCCCTATATATCGCCTTCGGCGAGTCGTATTGTACGACTCGCCTGCTACTGCTCTTCGTCGAAGGCCCATTAAGCGCGAAGGACCGTTTGCGGTAGTTGATCGAATCGTTTTCTTTCCTTTTCTTCTTTCTGCGGGGAAAGTTGTTGCGCGCGTTGGTCGTGAGTTCGAACCCTGCTCGCGCCTCGTTTCTTTCCTTTTTTTTTCTTTCCTATTTTATTCTTTGAACCATCCCGCATTCTGTTCATTTGTCCGTGTTAGTTATTCGCTATCGCTTCTTTTTTTTCTTCCATCTGCAGACTCGTTTGGTTCTTCCAACTATACAAATGTGTTGTTGGTGATGAATTAATCTAGTTTAATTCAAGTGGACTAGTTTTTTAAATGATTCCCAAAAAATCTAAACCATTTTCAAAATACCAAAACCATTTTTTTCATTCGGAACATTTTCAAAAATCGGAAACATTTTTTCGGTTTGGAACCATTTTCAAAAAGGAACTATTTTCGAATAATTGGAATTTTTTCATTCGGAACCATTTCAAAAATCGGAACCATTTGTTCGGTTCGTAACCATTTTTTCGGTTCGGAAACATTTTCAAAAAAGAACCATATTTTTCATTCGGAACCATTTTTCAGTCCATAACCATTTTTCAAAAAGGAACCATTTTTTCGATTCGGAAACATTTTCAAAAAGGAACCATTTTTTTCATTCGGAACCATTTTCAAAAATCGGAACCATTTTTCAGAAAGGAACCATTTTCGAAAAAGAACCATTTTCGAAAAATCGGAACCATTTTAAAAAAGAACCATTTTTTCATTCGGAACCATTTTTTCGGTTCGGAACCATTTTAAAAAAGGAACCATTTTTTTGGTTCAGAACCATTTTCAAAAAGGAACCATTTTTTTCATTCGGAATCATTTTAAAAAATCGGAACCATTTTTTTCGGTTCGGAACCATATTCCATTTTTGCGGTTTGGAACCATTTTCGAAAAGGGTACCATTTTCGAAAATTTGGAACCATTTTTTTCATTCGGAACCATTTTAAAAAATCGGAACCATTTTTTCGGTTCGGAACCATATTCTACAAGAAACCATTTTTTTGGTTCGGAACCATTTTCAAAAAGGAACCATTTTTTTCATTCGGAATCATTTAAAAAATCGGAACCATTTTTTCGGTTCGGAACCATATTCCATTTTTGCGTTTTGGAACCATTTTCGAAAATCGGAACCATTTTTTTCATTCGGAACCATTTTAAAAAATCGGAACCATTTTTTTGGTTCGGAACCATATTCTACAAGGAACCATTTTTTCGGTTTGGAACCATTTTCGAGAAGGAATCATTTTCGAAAATCAGAACTATTTTTTAAAAATAATTATTTTCTAAAATATGAACCATTTTCAAAAATGCGAAAATTAAATCATAAAAAGGAAAAAGGAAAAAGTGAAACAGAAAAAAAAAGAAAATAAAACTGAAAAAGAAAACATAAAAGAAAACGGGAAAAGAAAAGAAAAAGAAAAAGAAAACGGAAAAGAAAAAGAAAACAGAAAATTAAAAAGGAAAGGAAAAAAAAAGAAAACAGAAAAAAGAAAACGGAAAAGAAACGAAAAAGAAAACGGAAAAAGAAAACAGAAAAAGAAACGGAAAAGAATAGAAACGAAAACTAAAAAATATAAACAATAGAAGGACGAATAGTACTACGTGAACATAAGCACGTTCGTAGTCCAGTGGCTACGCCGTCGGTCTTGGTGCGTTGAGGTGCGAGGTTCGAACCCCGCTTACCGCATCCCATTTTCCTTCACTTTTCTTCGATTAGTGATACTAAATGGGCCGGCCCAGCTGGAAAATTTCCACAGGCGAGCCGGAAGTAGAGCTCGCAGAAGGCGATATATAGGGTTTGCCTGGTTGAGGTACGGTTCAGTTTTGAAACCATTCTCATATATTTAGGCCGGAGGAAGGTGGCGGCTCATGGACGAGAGTGGTGACTAGCAAAGTCTAAATATCCGGCTATAGCCTCCTCGAAGACCTCACGCTAAACAAGAAAAGCCGCTAATAGCGCCGCTAATCATGATTTAACATTAAAATTGGACCCCTTTTTGCGCTAAATCTACTGGGCCGAACAATTTGGGACCCGAACTGTGTTCACGTGGCCCAACTTTTTTGACCGGTAACCCTAGCCTTAATTCCCCCATTCCCACTACTCTTCCCCAAAACAGAGCAGGTGCGGCCATGGCGGCGGTGCGCGCTCAGCTCCTGACCTCGGCCGCGCTCCGCTACTGCCCCCGGCCCTGCTCGCCTGCTGTTGCAGCCCCGGCCATGCTCGGTCCATGGCTTGCTGCGACTTATTCTCCTGGCCACAGCCACGATTGGCTGGCTGCTGCTGCTTCCCGTCCAAAAGTCTCAGTCCCCAAATTTATGCATGTTTTCGATTTTTTTCAAGAATTTAGCAAAACCGTGTCATGTCCCAAGGTGGACATGATCAAATAAGTACCAAAACAACACAAACGAGGGATACAAGTGTTCCCGGTGTACGAATCAGATTCGCCAAACCAAGGTTCACCAAGGGGATACAATCCAGAGAATAGAATCAAGGACTGGGAAGAGCAAAGACTCTGGGGTAGAGGAGCAAGAGATGAACTCGTACGGAAACAAGGGGTGGGAGGTATCTGGAGGAGGAAGAAAGCCGAAGCTGGTTCTATTCTGTTCGATGCCCATCTCGTGTTGACGTCCTGTTCTTTTATCCCCTCCTCTCCAAGCCTTGATCCGTTGGGCCGAGCCCACACCAGCAGCCCATCACTCAATTGAGGCCGAGGGGGTATGTGGGTGTTACACTACCGCCCCGGCAAAACATTGCTTGTCCCCAAGCAATGGCGTGCTCATGTAGCAGCAGAGTGTAACTCCGTCTTTGGCGTTGAGGTCACTTGCCCTTGACCCAAACTGGTACAGCTAACGCATAGATTGAGACTATACCTGGATCCCAAGGTGCTGGCAAGTCACCCAAGCCTATGATCAGTATGTATCCTCGAGCACCAATACTCTGCATCCTCCATGATAGTTCAGTATGTTTTGGCTCTTGTTCACCATTCATTGTCGACAACAACTCGCCAGGATCCCATTGTACGTGTGAAAGGACAAGGATGTCGCCTAGAGGGGGGGTGAAAAGACGATTAAAACTTTTCCGGTTTAGGCTTGATAATTGCAGAATAAAAACTATGTGTTTAAATTAACAAGCCAACAACCTAAATAAATTAGGCTCACCTATGTGCACCAACAACTTATGCTAAGCAAGACAAGCAACAAGGTGATAGCAATATAGAATACTTCAAGCACGAAGGCTATCACAATGTAAAGTGCATAAGTAAAGAGCTCGGGTATAGAAATAACCGAGGCACGCGGAGACGAGGATGTATTCCCGAGTTCCTCCTTTTTAGGGGAGTACGTCTCGTTGGAGAGGTGTGAACCAACACAATGGTTCAACAACCACAAAGGTTTCACCTTCTTCTCCGATGAACCGCACCACAAAGGTTTGGTTCACCTTCCACTATCGGAATCCTTCGAGGCGGAAATCCGGAGCCTTTCAAGAACGATCCGGGCACAACCCACAACAGGATTGGGGGCTCCCGAACAGCTACAAGTGACCACCAAGGGTCTCAACCACCACACGGGCGTCTAGGGTCCAAAGACCCAAGAGTAACAAGTTCACAAGCTTTCAACTTCCACGAATCCTCGTGGAGAGCACAAACCGATGCACAAAGCAATGGCAAGAACACAAGAAGTGCTCAAGTCCTTCACTCTCAAATTCCAACAAAGCAAAAATGCTTATGGGGGAATAAGAGAGGAAGAACAATGGAGGAGAAACACTAAGAACTCCAAGATCAAGATCTACTAGGTTCCCCTCACAAAGAGGAGAGATGGATTGGTGGAAATGTAGATCTAGATCTCCTCTCACTTTCCCTCAAAGATAAGCAAGAATCATGGGAGGGATTGAGAGGAAGGCAAGCTTTTCCAAGGTCAACAATGGAGGAGAGAGAGGGAAAAAACGTGCTCAAGTTGTTGGGAAACATTGGGGAAGAAGGCCCTTAAATAGGTGCCCGAAATTCTGCCCGTTGGGCTGTTTTTCCGCCCCGGGTCGGTACTACCGACCCCGGCCCGGTACTACTGACTAAAACGCGCCGTAATACAGTACCGAAACTGGATTCAGAGAGCACTACCGCCCTGACCGGTACTACCGGATTTGTAAAACTGCAGAAAACACGACACCAATATGGGCAAAACTTTCGCATACGAACTGTTTTTGATGATCTTGTGCTCGTTGGAATCGCAACGAAGAGCTTTACAAGATTATGCAGAGAAACATCATAGTCCAACTATGGAGGATAAAACCAAATTGAAAAAGGTTAGACCTCTCGATAAAAGAACAACCGATAAACCTCCAAACCAAAACCGCAATATGTTTTTCATCCGGACTCCGTTTTCTATGATCTTGAGCTTGCTAGAAGATACTCACAAGCTCTACAAGATTATGCATATACACATCATAGTCCATCATGTGAGGAGGATAACACAAGAGGAGAGTTTGACCTCTATACAAAGACGAACCGGTAAAACCTTCAACATCAAAAACACCACAAGATATCCAAATGAAATCCGTTTTTGATGAACTAGAGCTTGGTATGGAGATGAACACAAGCTCTAAATTCTCACATGGATAAAAGCCAAATAAGAACCAAGAAAGATGATATGCCAAGTATGCAAAGGTTTGAGCTCTCCACAAAGATGCGATCAAGTTACTCACTTGAGAGCCCTCTTGATAGTACGCCGTCTATCCTATAACCCGGTCTCCGAACTAACAACATGAGACCGGTAAAATAGAAACCCTATCAAGATAATACCTTTGCCTTGCGCATTCCACTTGAGCTAGATGATGACGATCTTGTCTCCCTCAAGTTGGAACACCTTTCTTGATTGTGCTTGCTAGCACATGCTTGATCAAGACCTCTCCAAATACTCCCCCATACACCATGATGGGAGAGCCTTGCTAAGCTCAGTCTTCATGAATCCACTTGCACTTCATCTTCTTATCTTGATATATATGATGATGGCTTGAGATAACATGAAAGTTCACTCAATCTTCTTTTCCAAGCCATTCTTGCAATAAGCTCAACTCTTCACATGACCATTCTTCATATAAACCCTTGGATAGAACCTTGGTCATCATGTAATCTTCTAGAGTTCAACACATGAACTCCAATCTTTCCTATGGACAAGATCTACAAGAATATCTCAATACAAACATTAATCCATAAGGATTGTCATTAATTACCAAAACCACGCATGGGCAACACATGCACTTTCAATCCCCCATTTTGGTAATTGATGACAATCCCTTTTACGAGGGTTTATATAATGAATTAAGCAACCATGCAACACATAAGCAAGGATGCAAGAGAACAAAGAACAAAACCATATTCCCTTAAACCCTCTAGACTTCTCTCCCATTGGCATCGATTGCCGAAATAGGAGGAAAAATTTAGATGGCCAATATAGTAAGAGCTCCCCCATAATGTGTGCATTTCTCATAATATGAGTGAAATCAAATGCACATATCCAATGACGAATAGATGGAAAGGAGATCAAACTATATTGAGGATCCAAAGATTGCAAAAGAAAAACAAATTGAAAGATACTTCGACAAAAGAAAGTAACCAACCAAAGGATCCGAAAAACAATGTTCTAAACAACAAGAGGGAACTCCCCAAGGTACGTGCACAAAGTAGGATTTGCAAAGCAATATGGAGTGCACAACATGGAATCCTCACTCCCTCCTAGATAATGTAGAACACGAACCAAAGAAGATGTAGCAAATAGGTCCACAAGCTTATTAAGATGCAAAAAATATACCAAATGAAAAACAAAGCTTGTGCCTTTTAGAAACCACCAAAGAATCAAAGGCAATAAAAAAGGTGGTTACTAAAGAATTGGAATACCAATTAAAGATGTAACTACTCTCATGTGTATAAGTTTCTAATTAGACATCAATCATGAAGATATAAGTCCACAAAGAAACATGCACACACAAAGTAGATACAACGTGAAGAACATGATATCCAACTGGAAGTCATATATATACCAATAAGATCATTGCTTAAAAGCATAGCACAAAGCTCAATTTTATCTTAGAAGGATATAGATGAACTTTCAACACAATCTCATCATAGCATCAAAAATATCCACAAGGGAAAAAGGTAGATGGGATGCTCCGAGAAAGATAACAAGTATCACAAGAGGCAAATGATTTTGAAAAATCATCAATGTTGCACATGCGAGACATGGAGAAGAAAGAGCTAGATTAACATATTTGGGATTGGTGAATCATGAAAATGATTATATATATATTCCCCTTGATATGTAATCATCCCGGCTTGCCCACATTTGCAATAAAGATATTTTGCAAGTACCAAAAGAATTGCAACAAAAGAGATTCATGTCAAGAAACACTACACAAGGTTGAAAGCTAGAAAAGTATGCATGAGGTAGATACTTGTTACCGAGATAGCATTGGTGATGTAGAAGATAAGAGTTCATGATCATCCGAGCTTGGCTCCAATAAGCACATGGTGATAACACCTTCCTTGTAAATGAGACAAGCTTCCAATGCATCTCCAAATGTACCTAAAACAAATTCAAGTACAAAATGGTACCCAAACTATTGGGTCCAAAGTAGTTAGAGCAACTACAATACATAGGACAAACTCCACATAAATATGTGCATATTGATATGAAATTGAATTTCATGCACATCTTAGCCATTTAGGATTTGATGGAGTTTATCCTATATATTGGATCAACGAAAGTAAGCATGCCATAAGATATACATATAGTAAATATGCATGCACAAGACTTTCAAGAACCAAATGAGATACAATTTGGACAAAACACCAATTAAACCAAGAAAGCACACATAAGTGTGACAAGAAAAACATTGTCCAAATTATATCAAAAACAAATCAACACATGATTGAAGATACCATTTTAAAAGATCCAAATGAAAAAGATACCAATTGATGAAATATCATCAAGGAATAAACCACACCTCTACACTTCTCATGATGGCACAAAGACCAATACGAGAAATGTTTGTCTTCCAAAGAGACACGTCATCGGGATCAAATGCCAATTGAAGACAACTAATGTTCAAAAGCATATAGGATAGCTCCCCCAAGATTTGTGCATTATTTAGATCTTGCATTTGAATACAAAATGCACACAAATGGGATCATCACTCTCCATACATATTATTCAACACTAGTCATGTTTCAAGGAAAGCAATAAGATACAAAACCAATAAAGAATGATGTTCTACTCAATGTAGGATAGCTTCTCCAAGAATGGGATCATTGCTTTTCCTAACAAGAAAGAATAAAGCAACTTTTGAGTAGAGCAACAAGGATCCAAAAGAAGCAAGGAAGACAAATGAGAGTTAGATCAAAATAAATTCTTGGCGATAAAAATAAGGCAAATTCAAAGCAAAAAACAAAGTGAAGATGGTCTAAATTCTACCACAATTATGAGTATCACTTGTCATGGACAAGGAGTATATGGAGATAATTCTTTGGTATATAGAAATGATATTGAAGACCAACTTCACAACAAATAAGCATATGACAAGGATAAGATTTAAAGCCATGCTTAGAAATAGATATTCTTGATAGCTTCAATATTCACGCGATCATGCAAAGCAACTCTAAAGAGTAGCTTGAAGCAATTGGTTTCCCAAAAGATATATGAGAACATATTTAGGGAAAAATACCAAGAAGTCCATCACAAACAAGATCCAAAAAGGAGTGATTAAATAAAATCATTTTAGCAAATATGGAACTTGTTTGAGCAACATGCCACATAGGAATAAGATTTAACAAATCAATTCTAGGTGGCAATACCTCACATGTTCACATTTTCTAGGTTTGTAATATGCACATAGCTTATTACTCCCCCATAATGTGATAATCCAATTTTTTAACAAGAGGCAAACAAAACCAACTAGAGATAATTAATGGACATTTAGAATTTGAATTTCTCATGAGATGATACCACATAGAGAGTAGATAATATTAATATATCAACACTAAGTGGTATTCCTCATGTATACACAATTTTAGGATTGTGAAGTGCACGAAGCATATCACTCCCCAAAATAGGATAGTCCATTAATCTCTCAAAAGAGAGCCAACAAGATAAGATATCAAATAAAAGCAATAAGGCTCAACACAAGTAAATGGTGTGCAAACCATAACATATTGATTACTCAAGATAAGTAAGTAGAGAGCACACACATACAAACACTAGCAAGGTACAAAACCTAACACATGCAAGGGTGCAAGCAACTTTCAATATATATATGATTTAAATAAAAGTTACCGCAAGGAGGAACATTGGATATGAGATAGAACAATATAATCCAAATGACTTGACTTGAGAGATAATTGATGAAGATCCCTTAATTCTTCATGATGTAGCCAAGTCTCCAATGCCCTCCAACAACACCTATTGATCAAGTTTTAGCTTGTTGGTCCCCAACCAAGTTGGGTCCTAAGAGGTTAGTCACAATAGGTTTGGCAACCCAAATGGTTCTTTTCTTGACACCACTTTGAGTACCAACATATTTGGCAAACACATTGCCAACCTTATCCTTCGAAGAGAATAATCATCATCAATAATGGGGTTGGATAAGGTACCATTTGTGCATGAAGAAGCAACGTGACCCTTCTCACGGCATAGGTAGCAACATCTACTTCCTCCTCTTCTTAGTTGGAGTCTTGACTTGAGGAGGGGTAGCTTGATTCTTCTTGGGAAGAGGCCGTTCTTCAACTTGAGGAACTTGAGTTTGAACTTGAGGCTTCTTCCCTTGTTGCTTCTCACTAAGAGCTTCTTCTTCAAAGGGCAAGATCTACATGGTGCCCTTCAACTTTGCACTTGAAGCAAACAATCTTGGCCGAATCTTTAACTTGTTCTTGGCCCTTTTTCTTCTTGATATTGGAGTTGAATCCAAGTCCACTCTTGTCATTGGGGCGTCTTTGAACACTCAACATATTGTCAAGTGTAGAATCCCCAACATGACGCTTTTCCAAGTCTTTCTTCAAAGAAGTGACTTGGGCCTTGAGCTCATTTAATTCCTCTACATGGTTAGTATCAACAAAACACTAGAGGAGTAGAGGCTTCATTGTTAGAGCAACAAGGCATGGAAAGTAATTCATCACAAGATGTAGCAATATTGTGAGTGGATGAATCACTAGGACTAGCACATGGCAATAAAGCATTTTTAGTCGAAGTTGTGCCTTTGTCCACATGAGGCTCACAAGATGTTACCTTTGTAGAGTAGCCTCATGAGCTAACTTTAGCTAGCATAGGATGCTAGAAGATCATCATTAGAGCTAGATAGCTTTTCATGACTTTCTTCCAATTTCCTATACTTGCTAGTTAGCAACTCAAGTTGAGCCCTTAGCTCAACATTCTCCTTCAAAATAGATGCTTCACAAGAAGTGGAGTTAGTAGCACAAGCATCATCAATATTAGAAATGGAAGAAGACAACTTGGCAAGCTCATCATTTTTAGATAGTTGAGTTTGGAGTTGATCATGAGACTTGATAAGGAGAGAGTGTTCACTTTCTAAAGCCTTGTGGGCTTTGTCAAGTCTCTCTATATCCTCAATTAGTCTAGCATTGCCAACACCAAATTCAACTTTTTCCTTTTTAAGCACTTTATATTTAGCAATAGCATGATCTTTTTCCTTAATGATTTTAGCAATAATAAGATCATTTGATTCATCAAGAGATTCAAGTTTCTCTTCAAGAGACACTCGAAGCTCTTGCTCTTCCTCAAGGGCATTCATTAAGGATGCCTTTTCATCGGCATCCTCTCTCTCAATTTGACATTTCTCGAGAAATTGAGTTTCCAAGTCCTCAATGATTTCCCTACTCTTAATAGCATAAACAATGATTTCACTTAGAGGAGGGATAGCTTTGCTACCTTTGGGGAGAGCACAAATACCATCTCACCCTTCTTTGTTATGGATTCAACATCCATAAGCGTCCATGAGAATCCTCATCCACATCACAAGATGTAGAGGGTTCCAAAGGTGGAGAAACCTTTGAATCCATAGCCATAAGGCAAAAATGAGTAGTGGGCAAAGATGATGAAGAGATACTTGAAGCACCATTGAGATCCACGTCTTGTTCCAACAAATGTTGGGATTCCTCTACATTGTTAGCCACACAAGAAATAGAGGATATGGGTATTGTTTTCATGGCAACAAGACAAATGAAGCATATCATCATGAGTTTTAGTTAAACAACTATTACATGATATGCAAGGACTATCAACACTAGCATGTAAACATTTGGAGTGCTAGAAGTGTTTAAGTCCAAAGATAGCATTGCAATGAGATAGAGATGAAGTATAGTCAATAGAATATTCACCATCAACAAAGCAATTTCTATCACCACTCACCATATCATTACCTTGTGAAAATCACATGTTGGTGAAGTGGAGGAAGTTGTGAACTCGTCACGGCCGGAGGTGGAGGGAGAACAATCATCCTCAATAATATTGGACACTTTATTTATCTTGAAGCTTCGTCCAAAGCTCATGAGCGTTCCGAAAAGGCATGATTGATGCAAGAACTACATCGCTCAAAACACACATGAGACAATTAGATACACGAGTATCGAGATAAGAGTTTTCCTCATCCTCTAAAGATAACTTTTGGGAATCCTTTGGAGGAGAAAAACCCATATCTAAATTCTCTTAAAATTTGGGTTTATGTCCCTAAGAAGGTTAAGCATGCGAATTTTCCAAACATCATAATTTGTGCCATCGAATATAAGAGTGGGATCGTGCACTAATTCTCTATACGACATCTTTACTCTCTAGGCGGTAAAGCCCAATAAAGAGAGCCCAGGCTCTGATACCATTGAAAGGACAAGGATGTCGCCTAGAGGGGGGGGGGGGGGTGAATAGGCGATTAAAACTTTTCCGGTTTAGGCTTGATAATTGCGGAATAAAAACTATGTGTTTAAATTAACAAGCCAACAACCTAAATAAATTAGGCTCACCTATGTGCACCAACAACTTATGCTAAGCAAGACAAGCAACAAGGTGATAGCAATATAGAATACTTCAAGCACGAAGGCTATCACAATGTAAAGTGCATAAGTAAAGAGCTCGAGTATAGAAATAACCGAGGCACGCGCGACGAGGATGTATTCACAGTTCCTCCTTTTAGGGGAGTACGTCTCGTTGGAGAGGTGTGAACCAACACAATGGTTCAACACACAAAGGTTTCACCTTCTTCTCCGATGAACCGCACCACAAAGGTTTGGTTTCACCTTCCACTATCGGAATCCTTCGAGGCGGAAATCCGGAGCCTTTCAACAACGATCCGAGGCACAACCCACAACAGGATTGGGGGCCCTCGAACTACAAGTGACCACCAAGGGTCTCAACCACCACACGGGCGTCTAGGGTCCAAAGACCCAAGAGTAACAAGTTCACAAGCTTTCAACTTCCACGAATCCTCGTGGAGAGCACAAACCGATGCACAAAGCAATGGCAAGAACACAAGAAGTGCTCAAGTCCTTCACTCTCAAATTCCAACAAAGCAACAAATGCTTATGGGGGAATAAGAGAGGAAGAACAATGGAGGAGAAACACTAAGAACTCCAAGATCAAGATCTACTAGGTTCCCCTCACAAAGAGGAGAGATGGATTGGTGGAAATGTAGATCTAGATCTCCTCTCACTTTCCCGCAAAGATAAGCAAGAATCATGGGAGGGATTGAGAGGAAGGCAAGCTTTTCCAAGGCCAATAATGGAGGAGAGAGAGGGAAAAAAACGTGCTCAAGTTGTTGGGAAACATTGGGGAAGAAGGGCCCTTAAATAGGTGCCCGAAATTCTGCCCGTTGGGCTGTTTTTCTGCCCCGGTCGGTACTACCGACCCCGGCCCGGTACTACTGACTAAAACGCGCCGTAATACAGTACCGAAACTGGATTCAGAGAGCACTACCGCCCCTGACCCGGTACTACCGGATTTGTAAAACTGTAGAAAACACCGACACCAAAATGGGCAAAACTTTCGCATACGAACTCTGTTTTTGATGATCTTGTGCTCGTTGGAATCGCAACGAAGAGCTTTACAAGATTATGCAGAGAAACATCATAGTCCAACTATGGAGGATAAAACCAAATTGAAAAAAGGTTAGACCTCTCGATAAAAGAACAACCGATAAACCTCCAAACCAAAACCGCAATATGTTTTTCATCCGACTCCGTTTTCTATGATCTTGAGCTTGCTAGAAGATACTCACAAGCTCTACAAGATTATGCATATACACATCATAGTCCATCATGTGAGGAGGATAAGACAAGAGGAGAGTTTGACCTCTATACAAGAGACGAACCGGTAAAACCTTCAACATCAAAAACACCACAAGATATCCAAATGAAATCCGTTTTTGATGAACTAGAGCTTGGTATGGAGATGAACACAAGCTCTAAATTCTCACATGGATAAAAGCCAAATAAGAACCAAGAAAGATGATATGCAAGTATGCAAAGGTTTGAGCTCTCCACAAAGATGCGATCAAGTTACTCACTTGAGAGCCCCTCTTGATAGTACGCCGTCTATCCTATAACCCGGTCTCCGAACTTAACAACATGAGACCGGTAAAATAGAAACCCTATCAAGATAATACCTTTGCCTTGGCGCATTCCACTTGAGCTAGATGATGACGATCTTGTCTCCCTCAAGTTGGAACACCTTTCTTGATTGTGCTTGCTAGCACATGCTTGATCAAGACCTCTCCAAATACTCCCCCATACACCATGATGGGAGAGCCTTGCTAAGCTCAGTCTTCATGAATCCACTTGCACTTCATCTTCTTATCTTGATATATATGATGGCTTGGAGATAACATGAAAATTCACTCAATCTTCTTTTCCAAGCCATTCTTGCAATAAGCTCAACTCTTCACATGACCATTCTTCATATAAACCCTTGGATAGAACCTTGGTCATCAGTAATCTTCTAGAGTTCAACACATGAACCAATCTTTCCTATGGACAAGATCTACAAAGAATATCTCAATACAAACATTAATCCATAAGGATTGTCATTAATTTACAAAACCACGCATGGGGCAACACTGCACTTTCAACCGTGTCCATCCCAGCCTCGATGCAAAGTGATAATGCATGATAGGTATCCATAATCTTGAAGTTTACAAACAGCCATAAGATCATGCCTTGTCGTTGTTGAAGCGGGCAGTAGATGTTCAGGAAGTACACCACTAGCACCTTAGTGGTCTGCCCATGGTCATGTATACTGTCATTGCTCTGAAATTCTAGTAGCTCACTACATTGGGGAATCCAGCTTGTAAGCTCTAGGAATAAGCAGTGTTTCTCCTATCATGAATCGGTTTTAGATACATGACTGGTAATCAGAAACAGCCAATACAGCTCCTCAATGTTCGTGTGGGTCATTTCCGACATCTGTCTGACTTAGCGTGCAAATCGCCACAGAAAATAATTGCTCAAGAAATGGGTATGGTGGTGTCAGCAGCTGCACGTGCATCAAAGCATACAAGGCAACACTGCTCATCACCTTTGAGACAGAAACATGAAAGTATTCAGCGTCAGCTCCATCAGCTGACATAGGACTTCTATCAGCATCAGCTTCCCCCAAAAAACATTCCATGTTTCTAACAATATATCTAGAGCATCTGAACCCCAGGTTTCTTCCTCATTCTGGTTTCAGAACGGACTTGACAGCTTCAGATGTCAAAGCAGAAAGAGAAAGCGGTTAATTGTGCCATATTGCCTTTATCGATTTTAGGAGGTTGTCAAAAAGTGAGATGCTAGTCAAGATGCCACTGAAAGCAGGGCATGACAACCATCTATGAACTCACTTTCGCTTCCTCCACTTCGAATTGATTCAGCAATGACATTCGGAGGTTCAATCCCAGGATAACAGCAGATTAGTATGTGAATAAAGTGTTCAATCTGTGCATCACCATTTATCATTAGTAAAAACAGCGCATGCCAATCTGAATGTCTTTTCAAATAGTATCCTGGATCCCATTGTTCATAGAGCTTTGCCCATCATTTTTCATCATCTGTAGTTTCTCTTGAATCCAGAAATAAAAACACTTCGGCAACATGGTTGTGTGGATGCCAGCACAAGATCTCGAACAAGGACACACCATTATCATG
>CAMZMU010000099.1:12124707-12391647 GCA_947311845.1 Poa pratensis | reverse complement strand
CATTATCTGCTTTGACATAGGCCGCAACTCTTGGTGAATCATGTATGATATCGCTGGGCATAACCGATTCTGCTCCATAGACCATAAATATGGTGTGTATATATGTGGATCTCTTAGGGGTTGTTCTTAAAAACTCCATTAGTACGGCTGGCAGTTCCTCCACCCAACATCCTGGAGATGCTTCAACCTTTTCAATGAAGGCGCGGCTTAATCCATGGAGAATTTACTGGTTAGCTCCTCTGCATGTCATTGCTCTGCGGATGTGATACTGACGTGAGGTCAGCCTTATCCATTGTTCGCACAAAAATATTGTGTTAGCTCCTTCAGAGGTGTTGCTTCCGTTGTCTGTAATGATACTATGGGGATATCCAAGCGGAATATGACCTTCTTCAAGAACTTGACTGCTGTTTCAGCTTCACAATCTCCCACGGGTTCTGCTTCTATCCACTTTGTGAATTTGTCCACCACGACCAGGAGGTGAGTTTTTCCCGTTGGGACCGTCTGAAGGGCCCTACCATGTCAAAACCCATACGGCGAAAGGCCATGTGATGGGTATTGTACGAAGTGCTTGAGCTGGCATATGATCTTGCCTGGCGTATCTTTGACATCCATCGCAAACTCTTCTGCTCAGCGTCTGCTAGCGCCGTTAACCAGAAGAAACCATGTCTGAACGCCTTTGCCACCAAAGATCTTGACGAAGCATGATGGCCACAATCGCCTGCGTGAATTTCGTGCAAGATTTTTCGTCCTTCTTCTGGTGATACGCATCTTTGGAATGTCCCGCAACGCTGCGCTTGTATAGCTCATTGTTTATTATTGTGTAGGCCTTGGATCGCCGTGTTATCTTGCGCGCCTCTACTTCATCCTCTGGTAGCACTCCGCGACTTAAATATGCCATGTATGGCTCTGTCCATGCCGGCTGTTCATGCAGGGCTGCGACTAAAGTTGATCATCTCTGGCTCTGCGATGTCAATCTCTGCTGGAGGCTTAACTGATGGGTTATGCAACTCATCCAAGAAAACATTGGGCGGGACTGATTGCCTATTGGATCCTAGCCGAGACAAGGCATCTGCTGCTTCATTTTGTCTTCGATCAACATGTTCAACTTGGAAGCCAGTGAAGTGTCCAGCAACTCTGTCCACCTCTCTCTGTATGCAGCCATGTTTGCATCCTTACTGTCCCATGTTCCAGAAACTTGTTGAGCTACCAAATCTGAGTCTCCAAAGCAACGGATGCGACTGACATTCATCTCCTTTGCTATACGGAGTCCGTGAAGCAATGCCTCATATTCTGCTACATTGTTTGTGCAATTGAAGTGTATTTGGAGCACGTATCTTAGCTTGTCTCCCTTGGGGGAAGTAGTACAACTCCAGCCCCCGAGCCTTGTAGCTGTCTTGACCCATCGAAGTGCATGGTCCAGTATTTTGTTTCTGCCATGGTGGGAGCGACTTGAATTTCTGTCCAATCATTGATGAAATCTGCGAGAGCTTGCGACTTAATTGATGTGCGCGGCTCGTAGCTTATATGGTGTGGACCCAGCTCGATCGCCCACTTGGCTACTCTTCCTGTTGCTTCTCGGTTGCGGATGATGTCTGCCAGTGGTGCCGAGCTGACCACAGTTATTGGGTGTTCCTGGAAGTAGTGCTTCAGCTTGCGACTCGCCATGAATACTCCAAACACTAGCTTCTGCCACTGAGGGTAACGCTGCTTTGAAGCCGTGAGCACTTCACTTACGTAGTATACTGGCCTTTGGACTGGGTACTCCTTGCCTGGCTCTTGTCTCTCTACAACCATCACGGCGCTTACGGCACGAGAGTTTGCAGCTATGTACAACAGCATGGGCTTTTATCTTTGGAGCTGCCAGAACTGGAGCATTTGTCAACTGAATCTTCAGGGCTGTTAAAGCTTCGTCGGCTTCTGAGTCCCAAACGAAGGTATCTGACTTTTTCAGCAATCTGTATAAAGGCAGGGCTTTTTCTCCCAGTCTTGATATAAAGCGACTTAACGCCGCGACGCAACCGGTAAGTCGCTGTACGTCCTTGATCTTTTCTGGTTTTTGGAGGTCCATTACAGCCTTTATCTTGTCAGGGTTGGCTCGATGCCTCTTTCTGACACTATGAACCCCAATAGCTTCCCCGCTGGTACTCCAAAGACGCACTTCGTCGGTTGAGCTTCATGTTATATCTTCTGAGATTTGTGAAGGTTTCTTCCAAGTCACTGATGAGATCCTGGCCTACTTGCGATTTAATGACGATATCGTCCACATAGGCGTGAACGTTGCGACCTATCTGCTCATGCAAGCAACTTTGAATGCACTCTGGTAAGTCGCACCTGCGTTCTTCAATCCAAAGGGCATGCTTACATAGCAAAAGGCCCCAAAGGGTGTGATGAAGGATGTCTTTTCCTGGTCCTCCTTCTTCATCTTGATTTGATGGTAGCCTGAATAGGCGTCTAGAAAGCACAACAACTCGCATCGGCTGTTGAATCAATCACTTGGTCAATCCTTGGCAAGGCAAATGGGTCCTTTGGACAGGCTTTGTTGAGACTGGTGTAGTCAATGCACATTCGCCATGTGCCGTTCTTTTTCATAACTAGGACTGGGTTTGCCACCCACTCCGGGTGATATACTTCTGTGATGAATCCTGCGGCCAATAGGCGAGCTATTTCTTCCCCTATCGCTTTTTCCTGTCGTCGTGGAAACGCCGCAGCGGTTGCTTTACTGGCTTGGCCAGGGGGTTCACGTTAAGCTGTGTTCTGCCAATTCCCTTGGCACCCCTGGCATATCTGATGGTTTCCATGCGAAGATGTCCTTGTTTTCCTGAAGGAAAGCGATGAGTGCCCGCTCCTGTTCTTTCTCCATGTGGGCTCCGATGCTCGCCTGCTTGGATGAGTCGCCAGGAACAAGATCTATCTGCTTGGTGTCTTGGGCCGCTTTGAATTTCATTGGTGGTTCGGCAGATGGCGTGGTAACTACGCTCATATCATTGGGATCCACCTGCGACTTATAACTCTTTAGCTCTTCAGCGGCACAAGCTGATTCTGCGAAGGCTGCATCTCCCTCCTCGCACTCTATTGCTTTTTCTCTATCGCCGTGCACTGTGATGACCCCTCTTGGTCCTGGTATCTTCAGCTGTAGGTAAACGTAGCATGGCCTGGCCATAAACTTGGCGAAGGCTGTTCGTCCGAACAGGGCGTGATATGGGCTCTGGAATTTTACCACTTCGAAGCATATGAACTCGCTTCTGAAGTTTTCTTCCGTCCCAAAGGTTACTCCCAGGGTTATCTTTCCCACTGGCTGTGCTGACTTTCCTGGGACGATGCCGTGAAATACGGTCGTCGTGTGTTGCAGGCTGGAGTCCATGAGCCCCAAGCGCTTGAACGTATCGTAGTACATGATATTTATGCTGCTTCCCCGTCCATAAGTACTTTGGTTAGCTTGTATCCTGCTACATAAGGTGCCACAACTAGCGCCAGCTTCCCTGGCTCTCGCACTTGCGGCGGGATGATCGTCGCGACTCCAAGTGACTGCATGTTCTGACCATTTTAGCCAATTGGGGGTTGCTGGTATCACAGCATTTACCTGCTGGCTTCTGCGACTTAATTTCTCTTCCCTCTTGGAGGTGTTGATAACTATTGTATGGTACTGCCCCACCTGCCTGGGGTTACTCGCATTGTGCGGCCGGCGCCTGAACCATGAGTCGCACCAGGGCTTCCTTCATGGTGGTTTCCCCTGTTGTGTTGGCTTTCTTCTTTCCACTTCTTGTAATAATTACATTGCGCCTTGGTATGGTCTCTGGCCGCCCGTCGCCTCCCGTGTGAAGATCGCACGGCCGATTAAAAACTTCTTCCATGTTAATTGGACGAGAGCCGATTCCTCGGCCTCTTCCTCGTTGGCCCCTGAAACCTCCACGTGTGTGGCGACAAGCCCAGAGTTTCCTTCTTCACTCTTGCGCTTGTTTTGATTCGCGTTGTTGTGGCTAGTTTGTTGCTGTTGAGGCTTGCTGGTTTTTTTTCCTTCAACAGCGGCCTTCTCTCTTCTCCATCTGACGCATCTCGGGTCTTGTCTGAGCCAGCGTATTTGTTAGCCGCAGCCATTACCTCGCTGAGACTCTTGACTTGCCCTTCATGCGACCTAACTTATGGATCAGTGGTTCGAACTTACAATTTTTCTCCATGACTAGGACAGCTGAGCTTGGAGGTATGTTGTCTGAGGAGTGTATAATTTCTGCCACCCTCCTCATCCAGTGGCGACTTGACTCGCCTTCCTTTTGAACGCAACGCTCTAGATCTTCTATATTGCAGAGTCGCTTGCAGGTTCCTTGGAAGTTTTTGACGAAAGCGTCTTTCAACTCTTCCCAGGTATTTATGGAGTTGGGGGGTAGATTTTGTAGCCATATGTGCCGCGCCCTCCAACATCATGTTGAGGTACCTTGCGCATATCTCTTCTGAAGCATTTAAAATACTCATCCCCATCTCGTAGTTGTTTAGCCAGGTGGTAGGGTCCATGCTGGCGTTATAGTTTGCCACCTTGCGTGGTCCTTTGAAATCTTCAGGGAAAGGTTCCGATCTGATCTTCTCAGTGAAGCATGCCGGACCTTTGAGTCGCGAGGACAAAGCTGTGGATGTGCCCGTAGGGTTGTTAACTTCCACGAGCCGCGTCTGCATCGTTGGCATGATAGCCTGTGCTTCTGCGGCTTGTTCCTGCTGCCTCTGCGCGACCCTTGATATATCCTCCGGTGGCCTGCTTTGGACGCTTCTTTCTGCCGCGATCCCGCGGCCGGCCAGTACGGGGGGCTGCTGCCCCTCGGCTTCTGCCCTGTTGGCTGTTGTAGGACAGCAGTGCTCAACATCTGTATCGCACGCCGTGCTTCAGTGTTGATTGGGTCGTCGCCTGTTGGTACCATCTGTGTCAAGATATTAGCCGCTGCATACATGTTATCGACCGGGCTTTGGTAGTGGCCTTGTGGGGTATGAAACCCCTTGGTTGTTGCGATGGTAGTTGCTGGGCTTCGTGGACAATCGATGGTTCCAAAATCCTTGCGACTGGTTGGTCTCCAGCAGCTGGAGTGGGTGGAAGTTCTATTGTTGGTTGAGTCGCGCGCGCTTGCGCCTGCGAGTCAACTTGTCTTTGAGTCGCGGCGCGCGGCTATCCTTTGCCGTTCCTGTTGGATTCCTTGGTTCACCTGTTCGAGCCTGCAGCGCTCTGCTTCCATCCTCCGAACCTCGTACAGGAGTTCGGCCTCGGCGGCCTCAATTTCTGTTGCGCGGACAGGCGTTTGCGGCTGACACCGGGATAAGTAGTGTGGGTTGCCGGGAGGTGTCGATCTTTCGGCTTCTCCCGCAGTTCCTGACGTACTTGCACCTCCGGCCATGTAGACTCCAACTGGTGCCGCCTCTTGTTTCTACCACTGGGCGGTAATCCCAGTAACTTCCTCAAGAGCTGGTATGATGGACCCAAATTCTTGCGAGTCCATGCTCTCCAGAGCTCTTCTCCGTCACTGGCTCCTTCTGCTGAGTCGCCTTCTTGGACTGAGCTAACAGATCCGCCGCCAATGAAACCGACGAAGACTTGATAGATCCAAACGGGATGATGCGACCGGTCTCCAGGTAATCAGCTTCTGGTCCCCAGCTTGAATCGTCAATGAGAGGCGTGCCATCGACCATGATGATGTGGCCAATGGCGAGATCTTCAGCTCCTTTCATCGATCCTGCGGAACGTGACGCTCTTGACCGCAGGCCCCACGGTGGGCGCCAACTGTCGTGGGTTTGTCACGTCAGATGTCATGGATGACTTCGTAGGTGTGGGATTTGCGCGAGTCAATCGTCTCCGAGCTTGGGATCGCAGGAACAAGGACGAACACAGATTTACCCAGGTTCGGCCCCTCAATGTGAGGTAAAGACCTACTTCCTGCCTACCCTAGATTGGTATTGATATGATATATGTGGTGTTACAATGGGCGATCCGATCTGGGAACTGCCGTAAGAGCTAGGGTTTTAGGGCTTGATAGCTTGACCCTGTCTAAGTCCTGCGAGTCTTATATACACAGAGTCGCTAGGTTACAAGAGTTCTACACGAAGCCGATTGCAAGCTTGTCATCCAAGGCAAGTTTTACCACCGACCTTCTGGAGCCTTTCCTTGGCAGGTCGCGATCCTTGACGGCCCATCTTTTACGTGGCCCAATAATAGCGTGATCATGAAGTCGCCGTTTTGGCCTTGAATAAGTCACGGGTTAATTATTCCCCGACAGGAGGTACTCCTTGATCTCGTCGATCCACCCTGTTTCTTGATGTGTCATGGCAAAGCAGGCGATTTCCTGAGGGAGACCGCAGTTTGGTGCTCCAGATGTGGTGGTGGGGGGAGTTCTTCGTCTGACGTCCATGTCAGCTGCCTCTCGAGGCTGCTTTACTGACACCTGGTGTAGCCTTTCCTCGAATACGCCTGCCTGCTGGGCCTCTCGCCGAGATGCTCGCCTGGCGATGTCATCTCCTCCTGATTCTCTTCGGGGATGTGCCTGAGCTCCAATTCCCCTTGAAGTGCTTCTCGAGCTTAACGGACTCTCGAGGTAAGCGGCCATGTGGCCGTCCTTTGGCGTGTAGCTCTGTTGGAGAAGTTGACGAGGACTGGCGAATCACCTGATAAGCAAGTGCTTGATGCCTAGGGCGGTTGCGGCTCAGAGCCCGGCGAGGAGGCCTTCATATCAGCAATGTTATAGGAGACCTTGTCAGTCGTGAAGCACAGCTAGACGGCGTAGAAGAGCTTGTCGCCATTTTGGTGAGGTCAGGACGACGCCAGCCCCCGCGCTCTGCATGCGAATGCCCCATCGAAGTGCATGGTCCAGTGGCTTGGCATTGCCTCTCCGAGGGCGTGGTCTCTGCTCTCGATGGCTTTCCTGCTGCGTGTCTGTCCATCAGCGACAAAGTCTGCCAACGCCCTTCCTTGATGACCCTGGTGGTGTCGAAGCGCAGGCCAAAAGGCTGCAGCTCAATGTTCCACCCTGCGACACGATCAAGTAGCGTTTGGGTTGCGCAGGATTTTGCTCCAGGGGGAAGGATGTGACCACCGTGATGGGGTGACCCTGGAAGTAGTGGCGCAGCTTCCTGGAGGCGATGAGGAGCGCGGAGGGAGCTTCTGCTGCATGGTAGCGCTCGCGAGCATCCCGCAGCACAGTGCTGCCGAAGTAGACGGGGTGCTCGACAAGCGTTGTCGATGGGAGTTGCAGCGTTGGGCTCTTAGGGGCCTTGTCGAGGTTTACTTGGGGCTCGGGGCCTGAAGAGGGTATTCCCTTGTCGGGAGGCTCGGGGCTTGGTGTTGCGGTGTCCTTCTTGGCGAGGACTGGCTCTTCCTTTCCGCCACCAGGATGGCGTGGCTGTTTGTGGAGTGGCTGCTAAGTAGCTTCAGATGTTCGCCAGGCCTTGGGTGGACCATGACAGGTGGCTGGCCAAGTACTTCTCCAGGTTCTTCAAATGCCTTGTCCGCCTCTGTGTCCACTTGAATGTGCCAGTATCTTCATGATCTTGAAGAATGGCAGGGCCCTCTCGCCGAATTGGAGATGATAAACGGCCTAGGCTGGCCATGCATCCCGCCAGGCGTTGCATGTCCTTGAGGCGACGAGGTGGCTGCATCTCTTCTATGGCCTTGATCTTGTCTGGATTTGCTCGATGCCGCGGTGGGACACCAGAACCCGAGGAGTTTGCCTGATGGTACCCGAAGACGCACTTGGCGGGGTTCTGCTTGATGTTGACCTTGCGCGGGTTGGCAAAAGTCTCCTCGAGGTCCTCCATGAGGGTGTGCTCTCGCGAGTTTTGACCACAATGTCATCGACATAGGCCTCGGCGTTTCTCCCCATCTGAGCCCCCAAGGCCGTCCTCATGAGCCTCTGGAAGGTGGCGCCGGCGTTCTTGAGGCCGAAAGGCATGCAGACGTAGCAATACACCACAAGGGGTGAGAAATGCTGTCTTCTCCTCGTCCTCCTTCGCACATCTGATCTGGTGATAGCCTGAGAAGGCATCCAGAAACAGAGGAGGTCGCAGCCGGCGGTGGGAGAGTCCAGATCTGGTCGATCCTGGCATGGGATATGGGTTTTGGGGCAGGTCTTGTTGAGTCGGTGTAGTCAATGCAGAGCCTGCCGCCCCCAGTGTGCTAGGGGATGACCACCGTGTTGGCGAGCCACGTGGGGTGCGCAACTTCCCGAATGATGCGCGCTTCTTTTAACTCTCTACTTCTTGATGATGAACTCTTGTTTCTCTAGCGCCTGGTGCCGTGCTTTTGCTTCACGGGGGTGCGTTTGGACACACGGCTAAGTGTGCCGATCACCTCCCTCGTGACTCCGGCCATTTGACGGTTGTCCATGCGAACATGTCAGAGTTTGCCCTAAGGAAGGCGACGAGCGCTTTCGTATTTGGTAGGCAAGCCAGCACCTATGGTGACGCTAGCCCCCGAGCCGCTGGCGTCCAGCACACCTGCTTCGTTGCTGCCTGCTCCTGTGGAGAACAGCTGCTTCTTCTTCGCGGGCCTCTCGAGGGGGCTCCATGTCCTCTCGGCAGGGAATGCCACGGCAGCGGCCTTGTAGGCGGTCTCGACAGAGCGCATGGCGTCCTGGGACTTGACCGTGGATGGTGATGGTGCCACCGCAACCTGGAATCTTGATGATGTTGTAGGCGTGGTGAGTAGCAGCCATGAACTTCGCGAGGGCAGGATAGCCGAGGATGGCGTTTGTACGGCCAGGCCGATGTGCGCGATGTCGAAGTCGACTTGCTCGGTGTGGTAGTTCTGCGGCGTGCCGAAGGTGACTGCGAGCCTCATTGCCCCAGTGGTGTAGTGGAGCCGTCTGTCACCCCCGTGAAGGCCTGGAGGGCATCAGCCACTCATATGGCACTTGAAGCTGCTCGGAAGGTCTCGACAGAGATGATGTTCAAGCCTGCACCCCCATCTATGAGCGTCTGCTGACGGCGATGTTGTTGATGATGGGAGTGCACACTAGAGGGATGGGTGCCTACGGCTTGGTCGACTTCGGGTGGTCCTTGGAATCGAAGGCGATGGTTGTACTGCGACCACTTGAGGGGTTGGGACACCTCAATACCTGGGAGCGCAGCATTGACCTCGCAGAGAGAATCTTGAAGTGGCTGTTGGATTGGGCACCTGAGAACCGCCGAGGATGCATGCTACGGCCCCCTTAGGGGCCTGATAGCCCCCAGGGTTCTCGTCGGGAGATTGTTGTTCTGCCCGGCGAGGTTCACTGAGCCCCCTGCTGTCGATAGTTGCTGCGGCGCCCGCCCCGTGGCCCGCCACGGCCTCCGCCGTGGCCGCCGCGGCCTTGGTTCTTCTCGCGCTCCTTGCTGAGCTGCTTGAGCTCCCAGCAGTCTTCGGTGGCGTGGTTGTGCCTGTTGTGGTAGATGCAGAACGGGCGATTGTCTGCCTTCTTCTCGTCCGCCTCAGGGGAGCCCTCTCGAGGCTGCTTGGCGCCTGGCTCCGCTGCAAGGACGGCGGTGGTCTTACGCTTCTCGGCAGGCTTTTTCTTGCTTCTGGACCCCTCATGAGGCTCGTCCCTGTCTCGTGCTTGACGAAGAGGAGGCCCTCTTCAGCCTTGGCGCACTTGTCCGCCAAGTCGAAGAGCTTCACCACTGAGGTGAGTGTGTTCGTGGATGCCGAGCTTCTCGAGCATCCGGCGGTTCGTGACGCCCTCTCTGAAGGCGGAGATGACGTGCGAGTCCGGATGTTCGGAATCTTGTTGCGAACCTGACTGAAGCGCTGGATGTACCTGCGGAGGGTCTATCGGGCTTCTGGCGCACCGCGAAGGTCGTTGTAGGTGAGAGCGCGCGCTCGTACGTGCCCTTGAAGTTGGCGACGAAGACCTTGCAGAGCTCCTCCCATGAGTCGATGGAGTTCTGGGGAGGTTCATGAGCCACGAGAGCGCGGAGTCCTTGAGGGCCATGGAGAGCCAGTTGGCCATCACCTTGTCGTCGCCTCCCGCACTTGGATGGAGACGAGTAGAGCTGTAGGAACTCCAGAGGGTTGGTCCTGCCATCGTAGCGCGGAGGGAGGTCTGGCTTGAACTTCACCGGCCAGACGACGCGGCGTAAGTTGCGGGGTGAGGGCGGTGCAAATGGTGGCGTACGTCGTGATGCCGCCGGCGAGCACGTTGCGGTCTGGCGGCCTGCGGGCGCAATCTCCTGGACGACGCGGTTGTGGCGGTCCCGCTGGCGCTCGATCTCCACGCGCGCGTCTGGAGGGGTGCGCTGCACAATCTGGCAGTCGTGCGGCGAGGACGCGTGCGACGCGGCGCGGCGGTTGCCCGTCGGAGCCCCCAGCGGAGGTGGTGCGGAGGCGAGGAGGAGGAGGAGCGTCGTGCGCTATATCCCCTCCGCGTCCGGAGTGGTGCACCAGCGAGCGAGAGGGTGCTGGCGCTGGAACAGGCACGGCGGCAGCGTTGACAAGCTCCTCGAGGCGGTTGAGCCATTGTCGTGGTTCGCCTGCGTGGGGGGGTAGCGGAACAACTCCTGCGCCATGAGCAGCGCCGTGGCTGGGTTGGGCGCCGCCCGACCTGCGAGGAGGAGACCTGATCCTTGGACGGGTGCAGAGAGGAAGCTCCCTCGCCGTCGTCGTCGTTGCCGCCGTCGTGGCCGCCATCGTCCTCGGGGTGCTCGACGTGGGGCTCGGGGTTGCGCCCCGTTCTGCGGCTGGCGCGCGAGCGACCGCGCGAGCTGTTGGCGGCAGGCTCGGTAGTAGCTCTGCCTGAAGTCCGTCGAGCGAGACGCTCCGAGCGTGCGTCGGCCATGGCGAGGTCGAAGAGGTTGAAGACACGCCTCAGCCCCCTACCTGGCGCGCCAAATGTCGGAGACTGGTTCCCAAGGAACCAGGGATGTGTCTCGCAGATGCCAGGAATCGAGTAAGGGGCTGAACACGGAGTCAAACAATCCTCAACTACCTCGGCGACGATGCTCGTCGAGCTCGGTGAGGAACATCACGGCAGAGATGGACACGAGCACTTACCCAGGTTCAGGCCCACCGAGAGGTGTAAAGGCCCTACGTCCTGCTTGGTTGTATTGCACTGCTTGTGGAGGTTACAGTACAATGGTTGTGGCCGAAGCTCAAAGCTGCTAAGGGAGAACTGGAGTGGAGCTTGGTTCTCCTCTGCTATGGTGGAGGTGAGCTCTTGCTAGCTTGTGATTTGAATGAATTGGGGATCCCCTCCTTCGTCGTACACTAGCTCCTTATATACCTGCCTCGGTCCTCTTCCCCGAAAACTCAAGGCGGGAAGGGATACCACACAGTGGCAATCATGGAGCGTGGTGCACGGCGTCGGGTTGTCCATGGACGCGGTCCATGGCAGTGTTAGCATCACCAAAGCTGGAAAGCCACCGTCCACGCAGAGCGATAAGCTGGCGCTGCAGAGGCCCGTGGGGTGCCCCACGGTGAGTCCGCCATGCGCGTAGGAGCCACCGGTCTCTTTATCACCGAAATGGCAAGCCTCGTAGTCCGCTTGCTTGGTGCAGCTTTGTTGACCACCTTTAATCACCAAAGAGGAAACTGTGGCGCGGTCGTCATCGCGCGTAGTCGCGCGTCACTTGCGGCGGCCATGTGCGCTCTGCAGCGGGTGCAGAGCTTGCTTCCACTTGAAGGAACCCCGCGAGGGCTAGATGCCTCTCGAGGCCCCGAAGCACTTGACGCCTCGCGAGGAAGGCCTCGCGAGGGAGGCGCAGACGTGCGCCAAGACTTAGCGATGTTCCAGGCGGGAAAAGCCCTCTCGAGGGAAAGATCCTCTCGAGGCTTGCCAGGTCCTTAGCAGAAATCCTCGGTGTCGAGGGCTGTGGAAGGCCGGCCCATGGTACCCCGGTTTCCACTGGGCCGACAACGTCAGCAGCTGTTGTGACGTGGTTTACACACTAAATTGTTAGTGTTCACAGTTTAGTGAAATCTAATGCTTGTATTCAGTTTTCACAGCATATTCTTCGTGAAAAGAACTGGAATACTAACCGTGAATCCGTAAACATGCATATTACGTGCGTATATAAACATATACCTGCATGATGTGTTCTTTCTTTCCTGCTACGACTAAAGTTTCCAGATTTGTATTCGTAACCCGACAAAGAAAACTTGAAGCATTTCTGAAATTGGGCATCATAGTTTGACTGGGAGAATCTCAAAACAATATGGTTCTAGACTTGAGCTATCTCACGGCAACTTTCTTCTGTCAACTGGAAACAATGAATCAAATAAATAATACAAGTTTCCAAAGACCGCTAAACCAAATATGCACCACCAAACCATAATTTGAAAATAAATACTATAACCATCGAGTATGATTTCGCAGAAGGAATGAATATATTCTGGACATAAGTATTTCGGATGTACAAGAAAAGAAAAATCCAATATCATGATTTTGTACAACTCCTGAATACATGGCGCAGCATAAATAGTCAGATATATGCAGATCCTGAAACTGAATTTCACATGATTTTGGCTTGGATTTGTTCGCTGAATATGCATTGATACATCTCTTGGGCTTCGCTGTAGCTATCCAAATAACAACCTCTTATTGACAAAAACATAGAAGAAGCATAACCAAATAGGCCTCTTTCACTTCATGGAAGATTACAAGAATATTACGCTGAACACAGGAAATTTGAAACCAGGGGGACTAACTACTTGCTCGTTTTGGAAGATTCCTTCTATTTATTTCTTTCGCCATGTTCGAAGAAAAAACCAAGTATATGGAGCCTGTTTTGCTCCTCTCACCAGTGACTTTTGTTGTCAGTTAGCATTCTCCACCAGTAACAAATAATGCATTTCTGGGTTCCCTATAACCTGCACATTTATATATAGCTAACCAAGCAAACAATTTTCACTTCAGAAAGTAATTCTACAACTGTGAAAATAAGAAATATCTACTACACAATTTCATAGTTTTCATTTGTACTGAGCTCACATTCAGAGAATGCACCTAATAACAGTACATATCAAAACTTCGGACATCAAACAGAGGGAATGATGTTACAATTGTTCCTCAACGGATATCAAAACTTCGGAGATTGCGCATATCTCATAATACATTGGACTGATGTCACAAATTAGATTACTTCAGACAGAGGGAGGAGCGCTTTTCCTGGTTTCCTCAACGGATGGCTCACTGTCTGAATCCCTTCCAAACAGAGGCGACGTCTTCAGACATGGCATCCACTTTTTCCCCTTCTCCTTCACCAGCGTTGCCACCTTGTCAAACGACAACAGGACATGAATGACGATGTAGATGAACACGGCATCACGAGAGCGAAAATGTACGCAGATGTCTTGAACTTCCTGCAGCTGCCAGCGGCATATGCTCCAAGCAGACCGAGCAGGTCCAGTACCATCGCTGTCTTCATGGCAAGGAGCGATCTCTTGTACTTGCTTATCGTGTTGTTCAGCAGGAGGATGACCATGACCATGGAGGCCATGAATGCCGTGGCGTTGCAATAGAAGAATACCCTGTATCGTGTCCGGTTGGTATCATGGAGGATCGGGTCACCTGCAAAATGGTTATCCCTGTCATCAGGCCAAGCTCCACCTGGCGGTAGCAGCCCGGCTTGGTACGTGACAGTGATTGCAAGTGTTCCAATCAGCATCAAATCTTTGCGCCATTTGCGCTCTCTGCTCTTCTCCCTATCCTGTTGCTATTCCTCTGATCCACAGACGTACCCTGGATGCTATTCCTCTGATTCACAGATGGAACTTGGCGCACGAAAGACTTGGATATCCCCTCCCGGAGGCGATTCAACTTTTCCTTTGCAAATGTCAGGACTAGGACTTGGATCATGACATAGACAAACACCGCAACGACGACAAGAATCACGTACACAGATGTCGACAGTTTCCTGCAGCTTCCAGCAGCAAAAGCACCCATGAGGCTGATCAGATCGACCAGCACGCACGCGCACAGCGCATAGCACTTGAGACCTCTGTGGCATAGCCTCTTGCTGACAAGCAACAAAATCACGGCCAGGGACGCCATGAAAGCGGTAGCGTTGAAGTAGAAGAACACCCTGTAACGGTGTCGGAACTCGTCACGGAACACCGGGTCGCCTGCTCGGTGGCCGTTGTTGTTGTCAGTCCAAAAGCCACCTGGTGGGCTTATGCCGGCTTGGTATGTGACAGAAGCTGCTAGAATCGCGAGCAACATCAAACTTGCGCCTCTTCTGCAGATCTTTCTGTTCAACATCATCCACAGTCTCAGAAGAACCAGTAAAATAGTGGAGGAACTCCGACGTGGATTCATCTATGTTCTCTATTGTGCTCTTCAACCGTGTCTTGAGAGCCACGTATAGCAGGGCATGCAGCACGACATAGGCAAAGACCAGGGGACTAGGACGAACACGTATATGGACGTTGAGAACTTCCTGCTGCTTCCAGCAGCATAGGCTCCCATGAGACCAAAGAGGACCAGCGTCATCGCTGTCTGCAGCACATAGCGCTTCATGGCGCGCATAGTGATCAACTGACTCTGGAGCAGGATGATGATGACCAAAGAGGCGACGAACGCCGTGGCATTGCAGTAGAAGAATGCCTTGTAGCGCTTCGGGTTGACGATCGCCAAAATCGGATCACCGGCAGTATGTCCATCGCTGTTATCTGTCCAGAACCCTCCTGGCGGATTCAGCCCGGCCTGATAGGTGACCGTGGCGGCGAGAATGCCAAGCACAGAAGGTACGTGCGCAGCTTCTGCAGATCATTGTTGTTGTTGCTGGATCCATGATTTTGCAGATCGTTGTTGTTGCTTGATCCATCCTTGAGACCATCGTAAGCAGTGCTAGGCATATCGTTGTTGTTGCTGGATCCATGCTCTGTTTTAGGCTCATTCAGCTTCTTGAACAATTTTTTCTTCTTCTCTTTCACACATTTGATGGCGCTCTCCAAACACTTTGGCTTGGGCACAACAGGCTTGATAAACTGAAGGACAATAGGTCCAACAAACTGAACAACGAGGTAGAGCAGGACTGCGCCGACAAGTGCGAAGACATAGATCGACGTGTGGACCTCCCTGCAGCTTCCAGCAGCATACGCCCCCATGAGCCCAAAGAGGCTGACCAGCACGCACAGCCGCAGAGCATTCGACTTGACGACGTGAGACACCGCCGTCTCGCTGAGGATCATGATGATGATGACAAGTGATCCAGCAAAAGCAGTGGCATTGCAGATCAAGAACGCCTTGAACCGGGCGGGTAGTGGTCTCGCAGCACCGGATCACCGGCGATGTGGTTACCGTCATAATCAGACCAGAAGCCACCTGGAGGGCTCAGCCCCGCCGCGTACGTCACCGTTGCTGCCAATGTGGCGAGAACCAGCAGCGAGCTGCGGTTTCTCTCAAGTTCTTCTTCTTCCGTCTGATCATTCGCTCTTGCTCATCTGCTACCACGCCGAAAAGGCCCTGAAGAGTCTCCTTCCAGCGCTTACGGACACCCGAGAACGCGGCGCGCAGCCGCTGGGGCGCGAGGTGGAGGAAGAAAACCACGTGGAGCGCGACATAGGCGAAGATGCCGAGCATGAGTACCCAGATGTAGACGGAGGTCCTCACCTCCCTGCAGCTGCGGCGGCGTAGGCGCCCATGAGCCCGAGAAGGCAGACGATCATGGCAAGCTGCAGCGAGCGGAGCCAGACGGCGTTGCGGCTCAGCTCCCGCCTAGGAGCAGGACGAGCACCATGAGCGAGGCCACGAACGCCGTGGTTGCAGTAGAAGAAGACGAGGTACCGGCGGGGGTAGCTCTCCTCAGCACGATGTCGCTGGCGACGTGACTGTTGCTGTTGTCCTGCCAGAAACCGCCCGGCGGGACCAGCCCCGCCTGGTAGGTGATGGCTGCGACCAGGATGGCCAGCAGCAGGTACTTCCTCAGCTTCCACAGCAGCTCCGCCTCGTCGGCGGCGCCTTGGACTTCTTCTTCCGGCGGTGCTTGCTGCTGCTCGTGGTCGGAGATGTTGGCACGGCCATGGCCATTGTTGTTTCGCTCCTCAAAATCTGCCATGGATTTGAACTCAAAGATTCCTTCCTAGTTCTTCTCTGAAGACTGTATCATCTGCAGCAGGCTTGGGGATGGAGGCGAGCTCTATGGCGGCCGGCGGCTGGTCTTTGGTCTCCGGTACGCCTCACGTACATTCCAGGAAAGAGAGAGGGAAGTGCACAAGATTAACAAGTGGACCTCAAAGTCACATCACTTGGACAAAAAAACATGGACCCTTTCATACTGGCAGGCAGCTTCTCAGCTTCGTCTAATAAATGTAGTGGACTGGAGCAGCACTGACAGGTGTGGGCCCAATAGATGCCTGTGTTCACATCACACAGTAGATTTTGCACATCAAATTATTGGGGACATAGATTCCAAACAATGGAAAGAAGATCTTTCTACCAACTTGAGAGCATCTTCACGGGGGCCTCCAAGTGACCCCCAAAGGCCATTAGGGATCCGGACAGCCAAAAAAACCACCAGTGGCACCCCCAAAGGGTCACACGAGCAAAAACATGTCCGGCACCTCGAAGAGGCCACCAAATTTGGGCTCTGACATGAGTGGCCGTCCGTCATAGAGACAGCGCCCGCCTCGCCATGGGTTTAAGGCGCGTGCAAGAGGCCGTTCCGCCCGCGTTAATGGCGACGCGTTTCCGCAGGCGACGAAGGGACGGGGGGACGGCGATGCGTCTCCCGCACGCCTCGCATTTACGGCGGCGCCTGCTGAGCGCCCAGCCTTTCCCGGCTTCCCAAGCGGCGCAGTGGCGGAGACGTGTCGCCGCCATTAACTCCGACGCGACGCGTGCTCACCCACCGACGCTTCCGCCCTGAGCCACGCTTCCCGCCGAGACATTGGGCTGGCTATAAAGAGGCCCCCCGGGCAGCCATTTCGCCACACCAGCACCAACGCTGCCGGTAGCCATTTGAGCACATAGTCCAGCGTAGCCAGTTGAGCACATAGCCATGCCTCGCCGCCTCGCCACCTCATGGGCCACGCTCACCCAGGCAGCGCGCCGCGCTCACGGCACGGCGAGGAGGACGACGCCGCCGCCGACGAACAGCCGTTCGACTGGGCGGATGTGGACGACGTCGACGTTGATGAGCAAGAGGAGCAGGAGCCGGTGCAGGACCCGTACCCGGCCAGGAGCCGCCGCCGGAGCTCGACGAGTAGGTAGCCGCCGCCGCAGCAGCCGCTCCCGCCGCCGCTGTGGCCTGACCAGGTGGTTGCCGCCAACTCGTTTGAGAGCTGGCGCAACGAGCAGGCAAGCCGCCAGGTCAGGCTTGGCTACGAGGCGGCTGGGGACGCCGTGGAGGCCGCAATCGTCCAGGCCTCCATCCTGACCGCGGAGCGCGACGAGCGTTGCCGCGCCTTCATGGCGCCGAGCGGGCGGCATACGAGCAGCTCAACGCCCAGGCGGAGGAGCTAGCGGATGCGGCCTACGGCTGCGCGCCGAGGGGGGCGCACGAGGAGCTGAACAGATGCGCCGAGCGGACGCGCACGACGAGCTGAACCAGACGCGACCGAGAGGGATGCCATGCGCCGGGCGCGAGTCAGCTCCGGCAGGAGAGACGTGTGCGCTCCCGCTTAGCCAAGGCACGCACGACGACGAGGCTGGCCCTTGCGGCGGCGTTTAGATTAGGCTTTAGTTATCGTTTTAGTTTTACTTTGCAAACGTGTTAGTCTAAGTTTGCAAACGTGTTAGCCTAAGTTTGCAACTTGTATCGGTTTAATTTAAATTTGTATGTTTTAAAATAGTTCGAATGCCGCGACTGACACAAGTTTCCACCCGCAAGGTGTTCGATGATTTGCTCGCGTTTGGGGGCCGGACGTTTGGGTGCGCCGCCTGTCGTATAAGCCCTGCTATACGGAGGCCCATTGGGGGGTGCCGGACACGAATTTGGAGGCCCCCGGTGGAGATGCTCTCATAGTGATATACTAGTCCATATACAGCTGTACCAACCCAGAGGCATAAAAAAAAGATATACTAGTCCGAAAACCTAAATGAAGCCGGGGTACATGGAGCCCTTTTTTCAAAAAATCGAAATCGACATTTTTGAGCTTACAAAAATCGAGAAAAAATTTCCGGATGTAGATAATGTCGAGATCTACAATCGTGCAATTTTCAACTCCAAATTCGTAGTATTTTTGGGCTGCACAAAAAAGACAAATGGGTGGATCTGGGTGTGTGAACAATACACAGTTTTCAAAATTTTGTAAATTTTCCCGATTTGTCTTTTTTGTGCAGCCAAAATATACGAATTTTAAGGTAAATTTTGCACGCTTATAGATCTCGACACTATCTACATCTGTGATTTGTTTCGCGATTTTTGGAAACTCAAAAATGTCATTTCGATTTTTTTCAAAAAAAGGGCTCCATGTAGCCCTTAAGCTATTTTAGTAGCACCATTAGGATCTCTAACTATTTTAGTACTGCACAGAGGTTGTTGGAGTGCTCTTTGACTGTGAGTCCTGCGGGGCTCATGCTAGATCCGGAGTACAGTTTTTTTTTAAAGTGCCGCTTGCATAGCCTCCTTCCAAAGAAAGTAAATAAATAATACTAGTACCAAGTTGCATTATTACAGGGCAAGCTAATAAATAATACTGCCAGACCGCCAGAGGACAAAGACTTAAGACTTATTTGTGTTTTAGTGGTAGAAACCGCATGCAGAAGCCTTGGAAGACTTTGCAACCTCAAGTCTTTCTTATTTTTCAATGCATATTTCGTCAATGCATATTTCGTCAAGACTGTCCCTGGCCTCGATCCTAAAACTGAAACAGACAGCAACTGTTCGATTTTCGTATATTTTTCAATGCATATATTTCGTCAATGCATGTAACAAAAAAAAGTTCATGTCCAGAGCAGCACAACATAAATGTCCATGTCCAAGCAGGTGAGCTGGGCACATACCTGGTACAGTCGCCGGCGTCTCCAACTCGCGAGCTGGCAGGAAGGTCGCGCGCGTGATCGCCGTCTTGCAGGTCTTCTGGACACCCGATCCAATACATGCACGCATTACCTCGAACACCTGCTGGGCAATGCAGCGGCATTTCGTCGAACAGCTACCAAGCGATCCCGTCACCGGCCACCTCCTGCACGAGGCGTCCCTTCCGACCGAGGTGGTCTTGTGTGACGACCTCGTCAGCCGCCGTCGATCTGTCAAAACATAGGTGATACTCCAGGAGGGTAATTCTGACAGAGATCAACAAGAGATGAAATTGGTTGCTACTGAGGTACAATGTACTCCGATCTCACATGCTATCTAGGGACAATGCAATAGAAACAATAAATCAAGAGAGATACTGAGCTGGATAAGTATCTGCAGGCAGGCAGGATCTATCCCGCAAAGTTTTGGTAATATGAAATAACATGGGAATCAAGTCTTTTAATGCCTGAAAATGAATTATTAAATACATTCGGTTACCTTGTGCAAGTTCTCCAGGCTTCTAAATCTTGGATCATTTGCTTCATAAGTTGACATGGGTATACATCTCGGGTATCCTATCATGAGGGTACCTGGTGCACGTGACGACTAAGGCCCAATAGCGAAAAGCCTAATCGAAGCCCAAGACAAGAGGCCAAGAAGATGGAGTACCCTCCAAGATTAGACATAGGCATAGTCGGTTTAGATTTTCCTTACGTGTAAACTAGGTCGGTTACAAACTCCTGAAACTCAGCCTATTTAAAGGCTGGGAGGGGTGCCGATCTAGGGACAAGCCATACTCGAACCACCAATCTCTTGCGAGATCGACATCTCGCCGGAGTCCTTGTAATCGCATAATCTCACACGATCAATAACAGACAGGCAGGAAGTAGGGTCTTTACCTCACCGAGGGGCCTGAACCTGGGTAAATCTTTGCCTCTGCTAGTCAGCCGACGAAACCACCAGTACTACCACGTTCTCTCCACATAATCTCAACCCTAGGTCCTTAACCATGGGATTTGATGAGGGTACACTCGTCAATTGGCGCCGTCTGTGGGAAAGAATAGTGCTGAACTCACGGTTCTTTCGGTTCAATCGGGAACGGTGACTCGCCGATCGGATCTACAAACGGCAACTCGCCGGCTGCATCAACAAACCAGAACTCGCCTACTCGGGCAACACACGGCAACTCGCCGACGCACTCGACAAACGGCAGCCGCCAGCTTCACCCGCAAAAAGCATCATATCCTCTGATGGATTTCGAGCCACACTCGCCAGAATTCCAGGAGACCTTCTCCGATCTCGAGTCAGGTTTGGATTTAACCGTGGTTCGTTCAATTTTTTGTCAACAAGCTTGGTGTGCAGGACTTGACAGATCCACGTCAACTGCGCGACTCCCTCACCGAGGCTCCATCGGTTGCGGCTCCTTCGACTGCGAATCCATCAACTGCGTCCATACCATCGTCGATCCTCCAAACTTGCTCGTCTGCAACAACCATCTCAACTCGAGAACTTAACAAGCTCATGGAGGAGCTCGAAGGTGAGGAGGCCGAGTCAGCATACCGCATAAACAACCCGAGCTCGATCTACCACTCGACGATAGCTTCGATTGCGGGATCTCCCTCGGCGACTTCGACGAGCCCGAAACTCATATCGACAACAACGTCGACTTCGAGATCTGCACCGACAACAACCTCGACTCCGAGATTCTTAACAGCTTCGCCGACGCCGAGATGAGCATGGGCGACGAAGGCATCGACTGCGAGATCCATCCAGGAGGACTACTCGACGATCATATCGACTCCGACATGAGTCTTGATGACGACGTCGAGTCCATGACAGGACTCGAAAGCACATACACATACCCTCGGGTGATACCCCAACATGTTTACGTTGCCATCGCCGCAGAATCATCAGAGTGGCGGCCAGCCGCAGGCCTACAGAGTTCCCGTGCACAGTTACTATGCCAGACGGAGTCACAACTCTCATAATCACTGCTGAGATGGCAGCAAAAGCAGATAAAGTCATCAAGGAGTGCACAATGATGCCAGCAGACGCAACACAAGAGGAGATGTTGACCTTCCAGTACTTCAACTGGCAGGAATCACTTCGGCTGCGGCAGGTCAGAGCAACACTCGAAGAACGCAAAAAGCAAGCTAGCTTGTCGAGTGCGCGAAGAAGACAGCTCTCCCTGAGCTCCACCGGGCGAGCAGATACAAGACCCAGATCAAGGCTGTCACACCTCTCGCCAGAAGAGAGGGCGGCGCTCACCGCAACTTGGGCAACTCCTTCATGACATACGACGAGGAAGGAGTGCCAGTACCCAAAACAACGGCGGGTGCCCTCTTTACTGCCGCAGCATATCTAGAAGCAATCAAGCTCCAGCGGATGACCCCAATGCAAAACTGCATCGCCAACAATCAAATCGCTCGCCCTAGCAGCAAAGGCTATACGCCAAATTCCAAACACTTCAGGAGGGAGTCGAGATCGTGCCGTAGTTGACACGCGTCGTGAATAGCACAATCACTGTGGTCGCCGCCATCACTCAAAGGAAAGAAGCGGCTCGCGTAGGCGCAGGTCCAGAAGCAGATCAAGCAGATCTTACAGTAGCGATTCATACTCTGATCGAGAACCTGAGACACGGAGCTCTGTGCTTCACTCGACGCGTTCGCGAAACGCGGATGCCCAAAGGGTTCAAACTCACATCTGAACAGCCCAAGTACACGGGTCGACAGGAACCTTCCGGGTGGCTGGAAGACTATAGGCTGGCTGTCGCGTGCCAGCGAGGCACAAACACCACAGCCATGCAATATATATGACTCATGCTCGAAGGTACAGCCCGCGACTGGCTCAAATCTCTACCTCCATCAACATACGACTCGTGGGACCACTTCCGCGCAGACTTCATCAAAAACTTCGAGCCTCTATGTGAGCGACCAAAAACTTTCGAAGAACTGCGAGCCTGCGTTCAACGGTCAGGCGAAACGTTGAGGTCATACATCAGACGATGGACTGAGATACGCAACTCAGTCAGAGTAATTTCAGAAGATATGGCCATGGATGCTTTCATCATGGGCCTCGCCAGGCATGACTTCAAAGAAGCACTTGGTCGCAAAAAGCCAACCTCTATGGCTAACCTCTTGATGGTAGCGACTGAGTGGGCAGATGGAGAAGATATGGCGCGCACAACACGGGGTCCTCACCCCGTGACAATCATGAAAGCGTCGAAGCCGCAGAGACTCATACAGAGACGATCGAAGGCGCAAGCGTTCAAAATGTCACTACGACGACGACAGACCGAATTCATGGCGGCTGGGTTCTCTACACCACGCAATGACCAAGACAGAAGCGACGGTGGTCAGAAGATCGACGGGACAGTCGAGATGATCGACGGGACAGTCGAGATGATCGTCGGGATAGTTGAGATCGCGGCCAACGCAGTGATAACTACAAAAGGAAAGACTGGCGCAAGTCACGACCACAAATCCGAGCGATCATTCGAAGAAAAGATGGATGCTGATTGCAAATTCCACCTGTACAAGGGGGAAGACGGAAAACTACGCTCCAATCACTCGATGAGAAACTGCAGGGAATTCGACCAAATGGCGACTGATTACATAAACCTCAGAAAGGCAACAGCCGCAAACGCACACGTGCCTGCACATGTGCCTCAGCCAAACAATGTGCCCGTCCTGATGGCACCACCCTCCACCACAGCCTGGCGCAGGCGAAAGCCTTGCGGGTGCCATACAACCCGTACCTCGGGTGGAAGAACCTCAATACCCTCCGCCCCAAGGGCAGATGTACATGATACAGAAGGGTCGCCCTTCCAACAGAGAGCAAAAACTTCGCACTCGACAAGTAAACATGGCGGTCTTGTCACCTCCTGCTGTAACTGAATACTTGAAGGGATCTGAAACTACAATAAGCTTCAGAAGAGGACTACCCTCCATCGGTTGTTCGTCCAGGGCACTCTGCTCTGGTACTCGACGCACAAATTGGAGGCTACGCCATGTCCAAGGTCTTCATGGATGGTGGCAGCGGCATAAACATCATCTTCGCAGATACACTCCGCAAAATGAACAGGTCAGTCAAAAACCTGCCAAGATCTTCAAATACCTTCCACGGTATCGTCCCAGGGAAAGCAATAACCCAGAAGGCACCATACAACTCGACGTAACGTTCGGGGACAAGAACCACTTCAGGACAGAGTCGATTGAGTTCGAAGTGGTCGACTGGAATCACAATATCATGCTATACTTGGACGCCCGACGTTCGCTCGATTCATGGCGGTGCCACACTATGCATACCTCCAGTTAAAGATGCCTGGACCAAAAGGAGTAATCACAGTCAAGGGAAACTTCAAAATCTGACTCTTGCGAGAGAGTTTAGCAAAATCTCTGAGATGTTCGGCATGGAAGCAACACTCGCAGAGCTCACGGTCTCCAACGATCGCACACTTATGCCGGAGCACAAGAAGGTGGCAGTCGAGAGATCATTCAATGCCACCAATGACACAAGGTCGCATCAGGTGCACCCGACTGACCCGACCAAGACAGTCAATGTCTCGTCGAGTCTGCCTATCGCATAGGAAAGCGCGCTCGTCGAATTCCTCCGTGAGAACTGGGATATATTTGCGTGGTGTCCAGCGACATGCCAGGTATTCCCAGGGAATTTCGCCGAGCACTCTCTCCAATTATTTCCAGATGCTAAACCAGTCAAGCAAACAATGCGACGCATATCGGCCCGAAAAGAACGGCAGTCGAAGCCGAAGTCGACAGACTCGCAGCAGGTTTCATCAGAGAAATCAAGAAATCACAATGGGTGGCCAACCCGTACTTGTAGAGAAGAAGAACACAGATATCCTTCGGATGTGCGTGTAGATTTCAAGCACTAATAAGTGTTGTCCAAAGGATCACTTTCCACTGCTCGAATCGACCAGATCGTCGACTCCACCGCCGGGTGCGCTCGCTTGTCCTTCCTGGATGCTTACTCGGGTTACCACCAGATAAGGATGAAGGAAGAGGATGAAGAGAAAACGGCATTCATAACCCCACTCGGGGTCTACTGCTACACAACATGCCTTTGGGCTCAAGAACGCAGGCGCAACCTACCAGCGCATGATGCAAGACTGCTCAAGAAGCAAATTGGGCGAAACGTCCAGGTCGTCGATGACATTGTCATCAACAAGGGAGGAAAACACATTACTCGATGACTTGCGAGAGACGTTCGCAAACCTCAAACGCTTCCACATCAAGCTCAACCCGAAGAAGTGCACGTTCGGCGTGCAGCCGGGCAACTCCTCGGGTATCTGGTCTCAGCTCGAGGAATCGAAGCAGACCGGAGAATACAGGCCATCTTGACGATGCAAAGGCCTTCAAAGCTCCATGACGTGCAAAAGTTGGCGGGTCGAGTAGCAGCGCTCAGTCGATTCATCAGCAAGCTAGGCGAAAAGGCGCTCCGTTCTATCGACTGATGAAGAAAGTAGATAAATTCGAGTGGACGCCAGAAGCCAAAGTAGCCTTCACGGACCTCAAGCGAGTCCTCACAAGCCCTCCAATCCTCGTCGCACCAAGGAACGCGAGCCACTATACCTATATGTCTCCGCAACTAACAGGGTGGTGAGCACTGTTCTGGTAGTCGAACGCAGGGAGGAGGAGACACGCCCAAAGCATACAACGTCCAGTCTATTACTGAGTGAAGTGCTCTCCACATCAAAGCAGCGGTACCCGCACTATCAAAAGCTGGCCTACGCCGTGTTCATGTCCTCAAGGAAGCTGACGCGTTACTTCTCCGAGCACCCGATCACGTAATCAGCACCTCAGGGATCGGGGACATCCTCACAAACCCCAACGCAACTGGGCGAGTAGCAAAATGGCTCATCGAGCTAGCCGCGAGATATCAAGTATGATTACCCGAAGGCCATCAAAGCACAAGTCTTACCTGACTTCCACACGAGTGGATCGAAGCTCAGCTGCCAGGAGCACCAGATGTGTCCAACTCATGGACTATGTACTTTGATGGCTCGAAGAAAAACGAAGGCGCAGGCGCAGGTGTCATCCTCATATCAAAAGGCGACAAGCCGCTATATCCTGCAATGGGATTCGATTCCCATCCAATAACGAAGCTGAGTACGAGGCCCTGATCCATGGCATGCGGATGGCCAAAGCCTCGGGTGCACTCGACTGATGATCTACGGCGATTCGATCTGGTGGTGCAGCAAACAATGAAGGCCTGCGACGCAATCGCAGATAACATGATCGCCTACCGTGACCTATACAACCTCATGGAGGGCAGCTTCGAAGGGCTGCGAGTTGCGGCACATAGGGCGTGAGAGCAATGAAGAAGAAGATAAGCTAGCTAACATGGAGCGACCAAGGCACCAGTTCCACCTGGTGTATTCTTCGAGCGCATCGAGCACAGGTCCATCAAGAAAAAGCGAGCATCCCTACATCAGCCGCACCAGCCAAGAGCAAAACACCAGCACAGAGGACCCGCCAGTCGAGGTACTCCTCATCGAGCCAACATGGACTCAACCTTTTCTCGCATACATACTCCGCGGCGAGGTACCCGAAGACATAACAGAGTCAAGACGCGTCACTCGACGATCTAAAGCATACACTGTCATCAACGGTGAACTGTACAAACGCAGCATATCAGGTATGTTCCAACGTTGCATAGCATTTGAAGATGGCCAAGCCATCCTTCGTGATATTCATGCAGGTACCTGCGGGCATCACGCCAGCAGTCGATCACTCGTAGCCAAAGCCTTTCGCGCAGGCTTCTACTGGCCCACAGCACTCAAAGACGCGGAGGACATAGTCAAAAGGTGCATCGGCTGCCAAAAATTCGCCACAAAGCCGCACGCACCCGCATCGGCGTTGAAGACAATACCATTGGCCTGGCCCTTCGCCCAGTGGGGGCTCGATATGGTTGGGCCACTCAAAAAATCCTCCCATGGAGGGCATACTCACCTTCTGGTGGGTCGACAAGTTCACCAAGTGGATTGAAGCAGTCCCTATCACAAGTTCGACTGCCACTACAGCAGTCAATTTCATAAAATCCATCATATACCGCTTTGGTGTGCCAAGTAGCATCATCACTGATAACGGTACAAACTTCACGACTGAAGAATTTTGGACCTTTTGCAAAGAGCAAGATATCACGCTCAACTACACATCAGTGGCACACCCGCAGTCCAATGGCCAAGTTGAAAAGGCCAATGGACTTGTGACGAGTGGAATCAAGAAGCGCCTTCTGGTGCCACTCAAAAGGGCCGCGGGTGCTTGGGTCGAAGAACTCCATCTGTGCTATGGAGCTTACGCACAACACCCAACGCTTCAACATAATTCACCCCATTCTTCATGGTCTACGGTGCAGAGGCAATCCTGCCATCAGATGCAAGGTTCAATGCCCAAGAGTCGAAGCATACAACGAAGAAGATGCAGATGAAGCACTCGAAGACGCGTCGACTTGATCGAAGAAGCACGAAACACGGCGCTCGCACGCACAGGTTTATCAGCAGGACCTCCGTAACTATCACAGCCGTCGACTGCGTACAAGATCCTTCGAGGTTGGTGACTTGGTACTTCGACTGAAGGAAAAGAAGGTGCACAAACTCGCTTCTCCATGTGAAGGACCCTTCATAATCACCGAGGTCATCGGTGGTGGAGCATACAGACTGAAGCACGCGAAGAACAGGCGAACTCACGCATAATCCTTGGAACGTTGCGCAGCTGCACGTTTCTATGCTTAGATTGCTTAGTCGCAATGTAATAGGCACATATGTCGGATGGCTGCAGGTTTCAGACGCGCTCTTTTCCTTACCAGGGTACCTAAGGGGACTGGAAGGTTTTTAATGAGGCGGCCTGCAGCCTAACATTCATAAATGGAATATAGTCAATAAATTCCTCATATTTTTCCTGCTTACTACTCGCATAACTTATCAGCACAAACTTAGCCTCACCGTATGCTCGGGGGCTGAGCTACCCATTAACATAAAGCTTTCGCTCCTTCAAATATAAATCTAGCCACACTCGAAATACTCGGGGGCTGGATCATAAAACTCAATACATAAAGGAAAAAATTGCTCAGCCCCACTCAATTACTCGGGGGTGAGCCTGCAGGCATAAGTTGAACCTTCAACTCTCATAAAATTTATAGCCTCACTCGAGCACTCGGGGGATGTGCAATTCATGTTCCATATTAAGTAATTTCTCATAAACCCACTCGATACACTCGGGGCTGCATACATACACATAAACAAATAAGCACTACGTACAAGTGGCAAATTTACACTCGGGGGCTGTTCCCTATACATAAATATCCTAATCTTCTGGTTCGTCCTTGACTGGGAGAACAGGGCCCATAAGTTGAGTGTTATAACACTCAACCAACGTCCTCGCATGTTCGACTGTATCGTCCAGATCCGATTGGGACAAAGACGATCCAGGCACGGGTGGACGCAGCTGCATATTCGGACGCTGACTTCGGATGTATGCCATGTTGCGTTGGCTCCGTCCACAAGCTTCTGGGCGATAAAGTCTCGAATAGGAGCAGCACTCTGAAAGAGGCCGAGCAAAGCATGGATTCCTTGAGGTTGCGGCCCAGTCGGGAAAAGCGTTGGTTGATTCGACTGAAGGCCGATCTGCATAACTCAAGCAGCATAGTGCTCCGCAACCCCGATGAGTATGCGTGCTCGGTGCTTATCCAAGCGAAAGTGCTGACGACCAGTCGTGGGTTCGTTAGTCGCATTGTTCAGCTGCTCCTCTACACGAGCTGCTCTGCCTAAAATCTGGAACAAAACCTGCAACAACACATGTTGGGTAAACAAAAAGGACAGACTATGAACTCTTGAGATAAAGAGCAGTCATGCTTACACTCGAGTTGCCTGTTCACAATCTCCATTTCGCCAAGCACATACTCCTCACGTTGAGTGGGTAAAGCAGGCCTTGCCCTCATCCTATCCAGCTCACTTCGGGTACTCGCCAGCTCTTGCTCCTGTTTCGGAGTCGAGCCTTCATATAACGTATTACTGCGGCATCGTTTGCCACCTGAGCTCGAGATCGAGTAGGGGCATGATGCCGCGACGAACTGGATGAAGTGGCGGCTGGCCGTTTGTTCCAAGCATCATAAAAGTTTCATGAGAAACTAGTCACAAAGCTCAGATGAGCAACAACATAAGCCTTACAAGCAGGATCATAATGAGGAAATTATATTCATACAAAGGTAGCAAAGGCATGCATACTTGCATGCTCATAAGTTTAATTACAAGACATCAAAAGGCGCGGCTGCCCTACTTCTCGGACATTGACTCTGACCTCGCCCTACTCGCACGAGCGGCGACCTCTGCTGCGGCGCGCTCCATGGTGGTCATAAAAATTTTCAGCCAACTTTGCGGTGGCTCGTTCACATGCTTTAGGGACACCAGTTTCCGCTAGGCTTACGAGGGAAAGCAGACAGAGCGGCCTCAAAGTCACCCTCTATCCCATGACCTAAAAGGAGTTTGAGGGTGGTCTCTGAGCCGCGTACCGTCAAAGTGCGAGCAAAGTTTGCCATAGTCGAAGTTCCCGGGCCCAGGACATCTGCGAAGCCATCCACAGTCGAAGGAGGTTGGCTAGATGGGAACAAGTCCTTGAACACGGCGGAGGGTGCTCGTAGACTTGGCGAGTGCATCCTTGGCTTGGGTGGAGATGACGTCCAAATCGCCAATAGCGCGGTCAAGGGACAAATTGCCACTCGATGGTCTACACCAGCGGTGCGCCAACAGCTCCTGCAAAAATCAGATAGACACAAACTTTTACACAACCTTCAGTGCCAAAAGAAGGGACAAAAATTGGCAAATTCAACTTACCGCCCACGTCTCGGGTGAGGCTTGCCAAGCGCTCAGCAAAATCTTTCTCGCGCAGCGCAGCGGAGTTCTTGGCGTCATCCAAGGCCTTCTTCGACTCAGCGCGCTCCTTGGCGAGTGCATCTTCTAGCTCTTTAACCCGGGACTCAGCAGACGCCTTGTCACCTGAGATAGATGGCCAGATGTCATTCACATAGACAAAGCAAAGACATACAGAAACCCAACACACTTACGGGTGAGCTGCTCCATAACAGTGCGCAGATTATCCCTCTCTGTTCAACTGGACAAATGCTTTACCTGATTCCACCAGGTTGAGGTAGAAGGGCTGCACGCACACGAAACCAACATAAGCTATACAAATAGTCCCAGAAGGAAGACTCGACAAAAGACACTTAGTGTTCAACCAAGGCGCAGGCTTGGCAGCAGAAGTCCCAATTTGCGGAGTCGACGTACTCGCAATCTTGGCGGCCTCAATGGAAGGCCGTGGCTACTGTTTTCACAACCTCAGCCGCAACAGGAGAAGCTTCGGGCTGATCTAGAGTCGAAGCTCTCACGGTTGGAGGAGTTGGAGGTCGCACAGTCTCGGCACTACGAGTAACATAAGACATACAACATAAGCAAGGCTATTATAACAAGCAGAAACTTGAGTACAAGGAAGTTCAGCACATACTGTGCTCTTCTTCCTCTTTGCTATCGAGGTTGTCAAATTGGGGCCTCCAAAACATAGCTCTCCACCCAACTGGGAGGAGGAGCGAGCTCAAGGGCTCACGTCCAAAGGAGCATGTGGTCATAGGAGACGAACCCGAGTCTCCATCATCCCTCAAATCCTCCTTCGCGGGTGAGCTCATAGAGGAAGACACAACTTGGGCCGCCCGATGACGCTTGCGAGTAGGGACCTCGCTCACATCGTCAGTCGCGGCAGGCTCCTTGTCCTGTACTTCTTCAACCCCTTCCTCTTCGACCTCTTCTGTGGGAGATGTGGTAGCGAAGGTAGAGGCGATTCGTCTCCTCCCTTCGCGGCTACCGTCACCTCTGTTTCGTGAGTTGGGCCATCTTCGGGAAGAGGAGGAAGGGTTGAGGCGGTCGAGTGGCCCTGCATACAACATACAGTAGTCGAAAATCACAAAGATGCATAGCAAAATAACAAAAGCAGGAGATCATAAACTCGATAGATTCACTAACCTCTGGCAAAGGCTTTTCAGCCCCATAAGGATCGACAGGGCAGTCGACGTTGCAGGGCTCGCTGAACTTTGTGCTGGTGATGGACCACACGTGCGACACCAGCTCGTTCTTCGACAGCTCCTCCTTGCTCATTCGAGTGGCGTCGAGTGCAGCCTCGTATTCCCACATCGGGTGGGCGCGAGCGCGGAGCGGCCACACCCGCATCTTCACAAAGGTGGCAATTAGATGCACACCAGTGACGCTGTTAAGCAGTCCTCCAATCGTCTCCAGCAGAGGCGCCGCTTCCGCCACTTCTTCAGTCGGCAGCTCGTGGTCCCAGGCTTTTGTCCTAGCGGCTATACCAGCAGTCGAAAATGCTGGGACCCCTTTCTGGTCGACGCGCACATAAAACCACCTTTTCCTCCACCCTTGCGCCGAGTCGACTGGCTTTAGGGCAAAATATCGGGTGTCGCTGCGCACTTGGATTTGAAGGCCTCCGACTGGAAAGGTTGGCCGCCTCGGTTGTTGGGCCGGACCATGAAGATAGACTTCCAAAGTGCCCAGCTGGGAGCAACTCCCAGGAAGCACTCGCACAGTACATGAAACAGGCAATGTGCATAATGCCGTTAGGGGTGAGATCATGGATCTGCACCCCATAGGCGTACAGCAAACCACGAACGAAGTCGTGGAGGGGAAAAGATAGACCCCTAGGCAAAAACTCCGCAAAACATACGCGCTCGTTTGCGCGAGGCTCGGGGAGTACCTCTTTTGATGGCGCGCGGACGGTAAGCTGGTCCACGGAGGCAGCAATCCGTCCTCGCGGAACTTCTCGAGATGAGCTGCCTTGAGTGTGGACTTCATCCAGTCACCGTCGCTCTTCTTGAGGTCGACGGCGGCCGCAGATGCACCAGCCGCAGCTTTCTTCCCCTTCAGAGCGGCCGCGTCAGTCGTGGGCGCGTCGGTGGCAGAGGCTTTCCTTTTTGGCGCCATGGCAGTGGTGGCTAGGGAGAGCAGCAAGAACTTGGGCGCAAGAAACAATGGAGCAGGAGCTCGAGGAAGAAGATGGAACAGGGGCGGCGCGCAGAGCAAATGGCTAGTAAAAAACAATGCCAGCGCCGTTTCCCTATTAACCTCAAGTCAAGGGCAATCACAGCCATTCAGATCCAAACCGTGCGCTACGCGCGAAATCTTGCCGTACACGTGGCAAACGCGGAGGGCAACCGTCGCTGGCCACTCCGCCCACTACGCACGTAAAAAGAGGAGCCATCATCACGCCTCTGCAAAAAGTGGGCCCGTGTGGTCAAATCAGGTCAAAACGGCACCGTCTTCGGTCAGCTCTGCACAAATGGGCCCACCGATGTGTCATGTCCCATCCATCGCAGCATAACGCACGCCACGCGTGTCAGGAATCGCAGTCGAGGTAAACGTCACCCCTGACGTCATTGAAGCATCTGTTCAGAAATACATTCGAGTCTGCCCGACGCATAATGGTCACTCGATTGCCTTGTTTAGTTTGGGTGTGACAAATCCTTCTCAAGGCAAAATTGGTCACTCGACCGTTCCTTCGATTGAGTCATATTACTCCCATCGGGAGCGTATTCAAAAAATTCTTCGACTGAAGATGCTCAAGACAATGATTGAGATTATCCTCTATTTACAAGTAATACAGCTTAATCTCGGGGGCTACTCCCATCGGGAGCACTGTCGTGCACCCGATAGAATTATGGCACAAATTTCTTCGATTAACATATGCAGAGTAAGAGGATTTTGAGATTATCCTCCATTGCAAAGCAATAAAGCACAATCTTGGGGGCTACTCCCATCGGGAGCGCTGTCGCGCACCCGATAGCATAACAGCAAATATCAGTCGACAAAGGACACGACTCGTCCAACAAAGTTCAAAAAACATACTCGAAACATCCCCGAGTTGCGTCCGTCGCAAATACCTCGGATGCTGCACGCATAGTGCAAAGGTAAGACCCGCCGAACTTTCGAGCTGGGCTAAGGACCGTTCCAGCAACGTCAATCCTTATACTTTCCGTGTCAGCAGACATGATGAAAAATCCCGACGGACGCGTTGGGTAAAATTCAAAGTTATACTGCAGATCGACTCAGTAAGACCTCAGCGGCCTAGTCGAATCTGACCAGTTTGTTCCAGATTCGAGTCCGGGGACTCGAGTTTGATTGAAAGCTAGTAAAGTTTTACCTGAATGTGTAGTTAACCAGTCCCGATCCGTCGAGTGTACTGGGCCTGCTAAGCTATTATCCCTTGATCATCATAAGCAGAAACCACAGTCGATGAGATACTCGACATAGCCAAACATGTGCTATTCATACAGGAATTCCAAATTATATATACAGAATACAAAGCATATGACGTGCACTTACGAAAGAGTCCATGCCCGATTCTTCGAGTCAGCCAAGTACTCGGGGGCTACTGACATGGGTATACATCTCGGGTACCCTATCATGAGGGTACCTGGTGCACGTGACGACTAAGGCCCAATAGGGAAGAGCCTAATCGAAGCCCAAGACAAGAGGCCCAAAAAGATGGAGTACCCTCCAAGATTAGACATAGGCATAGTCGGTTTAGATTTTCCTTACGTGTAAACTAGGTCGGTTACAAACTCCCGAGACCCAGCCTATTTAAAGCCTGGGAGGGGTGCCCATTTAGGGACAAGCCATACTCGAACCACCAAAGCTCTTGCGAGATCGACATCTCGCCGGGACCTCCTTGTAATCGCATAATCTCACACGATCAATAACAGACAGGCAGGAAGTAGGGTCTTTACCTCCACCCGAGGGGCCTGAACCTGGGTAAATCTTTGCCTCTGCTTGTCAGCCGACGAAACCACCAGTACTACCACGTTCTCTCCCCATAATCTCAACCCTAGGTCCTTAACCATGGGATTTGATGAGGGTACACCTCGTCATAAGTCATATCAATATTGTTCGTCGATGATGAGCGAAACCAACTTTGCACGCAAAACAAGTGCTTCAGCCATCTTTGGCGTTAACAAGCTCCAGTAGGGATCGAGAATTCTGCGCCTGTTCTAAATGTCGACTCTGAGGCAACACTTGAAACTTGAACTGCTAACACATCCTGGTGCGGCATACCATGGGGGAAATCCTGTTAAGTTTGTCTCTAGTTAAAATTATCCGAATCTCACTTGAAAGACCAGCCTGCATCCAAGCGTTCCTGAATCCATAATTATACATAACTATATAAAGGATGAACCATAGAACAGGAGGTACACCTGGAAGGGCATCGCAAGGAAACTCGGCGAGACCGCGGCCGCCGAGCTGTGTGGGAGAAGGACGTGTGACGGGCGTTGCCGGGACTGCCAGTCTCTTGCAAGCATTTTGTCGAGCGTCGGCCGTGCACCCGCGTGGGGGGAGCATATACCGCCGGGCAATGGCCGTGCATTCGCACCGGGGCATTTCGTCGAGCACCAGCGGGGCACTCCGGCGTCGGTCATCTCCCGCTGGAGCTACGCAATCACCAGCCGCCGGTCGTTCCCGAATCAGCAAGGAACGGGGAGGCAGCCAGAGCGAGCCTGGTCGTGCCAGCGCCGGGGTCCATTTCGCACGATCGCGCCTCGTTCGGTTTCTACAGGCCCCGACGGCGGGTTTTTTATTCGATATTTACCTGGTGCGGTTTTTTCTTACCAGTACAAATCGTTCAATGACGATAACTTACATAGCTAGTCTCAAATGTTTGAGAATCCTACTAGTGAAGTTGTTAAAATAAGAATTTTAGATCAAATTTAAATTTAGTGAGGTCACTTCCATCAAGTATCAAAGCCAATGTGATAAATTTATTTTGGGTAATGATGGTACGAAAATATGGATTCTATTTCTTTTTTTTGAATGATTACGGTAGGGGAGTCCCCCACAGCCTTTTATTGAAATAAAGACTGTACACAAATTTACAAAGTTACAAAGAAAACTCAACGAAGGTTACTAAACAATGATTCTAGGAGGGGTAGAACAGAGCCCTTTAACCTATACCAGTCTTGTACTCACTCTGTTCCATATTAGATGACTTCTTTATATGTAGAAATGGATGTATCTAACACTAAAACATGTCTAGATGCATCCATTTCTACATATAAAAAAGTCATCTAATATGGAACGGAGGGAGTATTTGCTAGGCCAGTCTTGTATAACTATCATGATCACGAGGATAGAGAAGGTTTGGGGTCTCCACATGAGGGAGCAATATCTTGTATTAAAATCGCCACATTTCTCTAGCCCTAGATCTACTTAGAGGTCATATTTTTAGTCCAAGCATAAAATGGCAGCGACAGTCCAACCTTTGGGGCGCCAGATAGTCCGACGCTTGGTAACTTAGAAGTCCTTCTTATTGTTAGAATATTGAGCCCATTTGTGGGCAGCCCATATAAGCAAATCCTGAAAATCTCAAATTGGCCCATCTGCATGGCAGAATTTTGGAGGTGCAAGGTGGTGCTAAAGTTTAGTCCCGTACTGCTAGTTGGAGGAGACAAACACCACCTTATAAGGTGGAGTGTTGTGACACTTGGTGTGCTAGTTGAGAACAGAAGGCTCTCTCCCGCGCACTCCTCCTCCGCCGCCGCCGTCCGTCCGTCCGTCTCGTCACGACACGCCGCGGGTTGCGGGAATGAGCCGAGCCGATGCCCCGGATCGTGGGCTGCTATCCGACTCGGACGTGTGTGACGTGGTTGGCCCACGTTGTACCTGTTAGGGTTTCCCGAGCCGCACTATATATTTGTCACATCCCAAATTTAGAAACTAAGAAAAACTTAGTTTCACAAGACCCAAATTTCAGAACCAACAAAAACTTTTTGAAATGTTTCACTGATGATTGTGTTTTCCTTCCCATTGCTATGTTTGAATCTTGTGGTTTGATTTGTGTGGTCAGGATTGTGATGTTGATCTTGTTATGTCTGTTATGTGTGAGGACAATTCCTCAGTTGTGCTTAGTACTAAAATAAAATACACTTGGCAACAATTTGGAATGTGACTTAAACTTAAAGCAAACTCCTCAAATTGTTCAAAAATGGAAATTAAGATCATGAGTTAAAACAATGACCTTAATAAATAATTTTCTCTACTTAACTATCTATTTCCTTCAAGCAAATACTTTCTTATGAAAATAAAAAAAAATATTTGAAGTTAAAATATATTTATCAAGGAAGTTCCAAGAGTTCAAAAATAATATTTGAACTTGCTTCAAAATTCCAAAGGAAAATCATTTGGAAATTAGCAAAATTGCCATAATGAAACACTATGAACAAAAGTTGTGCAAAACATTTTATTTTAAAGCCCCAATTTTTGTGCAGCTTCTACATGTATTGGGGAGGCCACATGATTATTTTCAAATTTTTCTAAAAAGGTTTAGTGCCTCAATTTAATCACTGAAACTCTCTGGTTTTAAAAGAAACAGGAAAAAGGACCTAGTTGTAATTAGAAACGGAAATCCAGGGGGTTATCGGCAAAAGCGTCATCTTCTCTGTAGCAGCAGTGGCGCAGCGTCGCCGTGTCGTTCGCCTGACACCGCGCGCGTCCAGGCCCCCCCCCCGCCCCTCTCGCTCCTCTGCCGCGCGATGAAGTAAGGAGGCCCCCCTCCGAAGCTCCTCTGCCCTCCACAACTCACTCCCTCGCCAGTTCCCTCTCTCCCTCTCGTTTCCTCTCCCCGACCCGAAAACCTAGCCGGAGCTCCGCCGCCACATCGCCGCCGTTCCAGAGCTCCCAGAGCAAATCGAAGACCGCCATCCTCTCCGCCTCGACGTCCTCTACGTGCCTGTCCAAGGAATCATCGCGGGAAGCCGTGAATCGAGCTGTGCATCGGCGTCTTCTTCATCCCCGGCCGCCGAACATCCAGGAAGCTCGCGAGCGATGTAGTCCACCATTCGCCGCCATTTATGCTCCCCCGTGATCCCCTCCTCGCGGTCTAACTCCTGGACATCCCCTTTCCTTCTCAGGACCACCGGAGCCGCCGCGTCGACCTCGCCGCGCTCCTGCCGTGCCTCGCTCGCCGCGGTGCGCGTCGAGGAAGGAGACGACCCCCCCCCCCCGTACCCCTTCGCTTCGCTCTTGGGCCGCTGGCTGGGCCACCTCCGGCGTTGCTCGGCCAGGTCTGGGCCAGATCCGGCCCACCCGTTTATTTTTCCAGCAGATGTAATATATGATTTTATTCCTGTTAAAATTTGCAGTGTAGCTTTAAATATTTTGTGGTAGATCTGTGGTAGATATTGGAGTGCTTCAAATTTTGTAGCATTCATATGTGTTTTCTTAACCATGTGGCACTGGCCATTTTCCAAAATGTGTAGTTATGTGTGTGCTAGAGTTAATCTAGTAAAAAGTATCTATTTCACTAATTATTCAATATCTAGAGTTTTATGTATCCAAATATTGCAAACTAAAATTCTCTGGATAGGTTGAGATGATTCCTTTCCAGATCTGTTGGCCTTGTATGCAAATGAAACCTAGAACAAAAGATCTATTCTTTTTACTAAACACACCAGTGGCACTTTAGTGATTTTTGTAGATTTTTGTGAGATGAATTTTGGAGTAAATCCAATTGGATTGTCTTCTATATGTATAGGAGAACATATCCCTAGCTTGGTTTGAATTTAGGAGTCACTGATTGACTGTGGTGGTAATTATAAAGTTTAGGTCATTTCTGCATATTTTTGTTAAGCCTTTATTAATTGTTGTGTTATAACTTTATTGATACAAATGTGTTTCCTAGCATGTGTAGGGTGGTAATTCACTGTGGAGATGTGTTTCCTTATTTTACTAGCATGTTAAGGGAACTACATGTGAGTCATGTGTTTGTTAGGGTTTTATTCCCTGCATAGATTTCTCCTAGTAATTAGGAATTACTATGTTTGTTTATTTTGATGTGAGAATATTGTGTGGGATTAATATGTATGCCTTGCTGGTTAATGATTGTTGTGGTACTGTTGCTTGCATGTTATTATAGTTTAGCAGGTTATAATATGTTAGTACTGTTAGTGGAATTTGTTAGACAAATTGGTATGAGTAATATAATTGCATGGCTAGATGAACTTGATGGACTTGAGTTGAGTACTAGCTTAAATATCTTGTTAGTGTATCCACCTTAGCTTGGTGAGATATTTTGAATTACCAAGATTAATTGGTAGTTTAACTTTTGTCTGAAGTATTTTCCTGATCAGAGGAAAGTGGTTGTCGAGTACCTCTAGTTGAGGATGGCTTGGTGATCTATGTTTTTAGCAGGTGCTGGGTGTTATACTCCTGTGAGTATAATGCCCTGGTAAATATAGATTTAGTTTGTTGCTTGATTAAACTAGTGCTATGTTTGTGGCTTGAGTAATTAGTTTGATAGTTGTGGTTTGTTCCTTGGTTGTATACCACTTGTGGTTTGGTTTGCTTATTAAGTGTGCTTTATTTTCATGTACGCGACGCTAGATTTAAATGCTACCGGAGTGGTATTTGGAGAGGATTTATCGAAGAAGGATGGGATTTATTTCTTTGATCAGTGAGAAGAAGCCCAGGAACATCATACTGGAATCAGGCAAGCTATTCTCTGAGCTTGCACCTAAATATATATGCATCTACTTTGACAACATGTTTTACTTTTAAAGCAAAGATTTACAAAACCTTTTTCCAAAAAGTATATGGAAACTATTTTGCCACCCTATGTATAAATATAAGATGAGTTTATATAAAATTATAGGTTTGGAAAAAAATAAACATGGTTTGTTCAAAACTCCTTTGAAAATACTTGTGTGGATATGGAATACGGAGATGTCGGTGTTGAAGTGGAGAAATGGTGAATGGTGATGTTTATGAAAAATGCACATTGTGTCTTTGTACTATGACGACCAGCCGATAATCTGTGCGACCACATTTACCCCCATATGGGAACGGGGCTTAGTCATATAATTTGCTCTTATTAGTATGGGATACATCATCGACGGAGATGACTCCGTTATGCATGAGGGGATGGTTGGTGAACTCCCCTGACCCAGGTCCTCGCTCAAACTCTATGGAAAGATAAGGAGGAGGATAGAAGGTTTAATAGACCGCCGGAGAAAACATATGAGTCCTCACACTTAGGGTTGCCGACGGGGACCGGACTGAGTGTGGTGGGAATTATCATATGGGCAGGATCCTATACTAGCATGAGCAAAGGAGAGGCTATGGTCGGTGGCTCAACTTCGCATACACCTGGTATGGCGGGACGTGGCTGACACGATGAGCTGCCGGATGGATGTGGGCTAAAAGCGTGCTACCTCTACAGAGGGTTAAAACTATTCGAATAGCCGAGTCCTCGGATATGGACAGTTGGGAGGTTGTCCTCTGACCATGTGCAAGTTTTGGAAACGTTTTAAGATTTGAAAGGAAATTGGAGATGTTGTTTATGTGCAACTATACCGATGAGTCGGTATGAGGTTACTGGAAAAGAAGAGTACCCTGAGGGGCTTTGATCGAGAAGTGCAAAGTTTTGTGTCCTGAAAGTGGAAAATGTTTTATGCAACTATACCAAGGGGTTGGTATAAGGTTGTTGGAAAAATGATTTGGCCACGAATAGTTTGGTCGGAAAAGGAGGAGTTTTGGAAAAATAAACAAATGGTGATTTTAGGGAAAATGTTTATTAAAGAGACTTCTTACCTTTTTCAACAAAGATGTATTTTCGGGAAAAAATTTTAAAAGAGAATTCTTACAAAGACAGATTTATGGGAAAAAGTTTTCAAAGCCTTCTTTTCTTTTCAATAAAGATATAGAGATGTTTTAAAATAAATAAAAGTTTGAAAATTAAAAGGGTGCTGTTGCATGCTCATGTCGGGGGTAGTTTGCGAGTACTTAAATGTACTCATGGCTGTGTCCCTGGATATTCCCATGTCCAGAGTTCAAGAAGAAGTATGCTGAAGACCGAGAGATCGATGACGTCAATGCGAACTAGGGCGCTTCCCAGTCAGCTGCCCGTGGGGTTATGGCAAATGACTTGGGCTCCACGCAGTTTGATGGTTTCCGCTGCAAGTATCTGTTGAAGTTACTGCTTCAATCAAGTAAGTCTGTTTTTTTCGGTATTTATGGATGTTCTTTTGATACCGGTTTAATTGTGCTCAGCAACACACTGATCACGGGATCGCTGATGTTGTAGGCACAAGGGTATTTCAGACAGCTAGTCCGGGGTCCCCACAAGACTTGGTATCAGAGCCATCCTGACTGTAACAAACCTTAGTTAGCATGGACATTAGTTAGGAAAGAAATATTTTGTTAAAAATATATTGTTACCAAAAACATAATTTTTATCTAAGGAAGTCCGAAAATAACTTCCACTCTTCTCACCTTCTCAAATATTTCCGAGTCTCATCCCTCTATTTTAAGATTTTCCAAGGATTTCTCTAATCCCTCTTACCCGTTCAAAATACTTGACGATGAACCCAAGTGAGACCTAATTAGCTAGCACCCACAAGAAAAAGCTTCCATCCCAAATACTCGACATTCAACATCAAGGTGATGGATCCGCAAATACCAATATTATCGATATCAACAAAGCAAGGGACCTCCGAAGACCTCAACTCAATATCAACAATTCCACTCAGTTACTACCTCGACAATCTCAATTTCTCCGCTGAAGTCTAATGTGACAAAGTGAAGACTTCACCAACCAGGTTTAACCAAGGCCCATCGGAAAAACATATGATAGGAACCTCGGTTGTACTACCCGACTACCACGAGTATTAGACGTCCTTTGGTACTAAATGTACCTTGTGTGCACTTTGCTTGTGTGCACTCTGCTTCTCTGTTGTTTGTTCGAGACTTCTCTGTTTGTGTGTTGTTTTTCTTGTGCGTTCGCAATCACGCCTTGATGGCAACACAAAGTAACCCAAAGTTCTCTTTTTTATAAAACTCCTTTCGTCACCCAACAAAAACTAATTTTGACCTCTCTGCCACAGTTGCACTTTGTTGCAGATGTAAACCCGCTTAGGAAAATCTTTTCAAGATATTTTCCTCTTATCTAAACCGTCTCCCGATAAGAACTGACAGTTTCGCAAGATACAAACGACCCCCGATCCTTAACCAATGGCCTGAGATTTTTGCAACCTAATCGGCAAGTCAGACAATGGTCTTCAAGCACCATCTGGAACAAGTACGTCAAGATCTCGAAGGAAACTGCAATTTTACTTCAACCTCGTGAAGACTCGAGCCTTACCTCGCAAACATTAATTGTGAAATTACAAGAATACCACACTAACTTATCGTATCTAACTTCAGGTTAACATCTGACATAAGTCCACGATAGTACTAACTAGTCTTCTAGGACTGCAAGCCTTGACCAGAAACGAGGACATAAGGAGACTCACTTAGGATTGGTAACTAGAGGAACTCAAGGAATGTATAAGAGTTGCTATGAAGATTTGAGCTCAGAGACCGCAAGAAGGAGTAATTGCGACAAGAAGACTTTGCAGAGAGATTTCTTAAGTTGGCAAAGAAGTAATATACCAGACTATCCTTGAGTATTTGGAAATTCTTATGTCAGGATCTATTATTATTAACCTCTCTAGAAATAGTGTGATATTCCAATGTTCATGTTATATAGAAGTAGTTTGGTAACAAGCCTCATGAACTTGTTAACAAATCGCTTTTGTATGCTCAAACAATTGAGTGTCATATGTAAATAAACGGAACGTCAGATGATCCAGTACATCTTAGCCCTGGAATATGAAAAGTAGTTTGATGACAAGACTAGCTACCTTGTTAGCAAATTCTTCTTGTATGACTAAGGCAATTCGATGTTATAAAAGGCACCCACATTCTTATACAGCTAACTAATAGAAAGCTCCGCTCTGACTAGTGGATGTCGTCACCACAGGGGTGAGGCAAATAATGTTAGATCTCAAACAAAGGACAATAATAATTTTCTTAAACCAAGTGTATACCTTAGGAAATACTCAAGTTCTAAGTGGGAAAATCACATGAAAATTTATAGTGTTTCCCAAAGGTTATGATTTCCGAAAACAAGAAAAGGAAAAGGTAACCTTTTGAAAAACAACTGGTGCGGAGGTTCCTCACTAACTTTTTTTTTAGAAACCATTAAGAGGTGCCAGAGGCCGACTCAAAACCTGTTGGTAGAAAGGAGACTTTAGGAAGATATAAGAGTGTTGGACTATAAGATTATTAGTCAGCAGAGCCCCTTGAGAATCTAGTGATGAGATCAGAATTTGGTGGATGGTGTTGGTGATATCAAAAATTTGGGGTTTGGAATAGAAGTGAAAACTTGGAGTGGATCGATAAAATTAATTGGGATTGCACAGAGGATATATTTGATTAATACTCTGGGGCTAACCAGTTGTGGTCCCCAACCATTGATGGTTACCTAGAGCTAGAAGATGTGACCCTTGATTTAAGGTTTAGAAATAAAAGTGAAAGTTATTGGATTTTTAGGAAGCACTTGCTGATAAAATGATGTTTGGATTGGTTAGAAGCAAGTTAATTAAGAAGAATACTCCGGTATTGGAATGTTTAGGGGATTCCTAGCGCAAGTGACCTGGTACTAAATTCTTATGGAATTATAGGAAGTGTACAAAGATGAGTTAGCAAATGAGTAGATCGTTGTATGCGAGAAATAATTGGTGGAGGACAAGTGAATGTTTATCGGATTCTAGGAATCAATATGACTTGGTCTAGTAGCAAGACATTTTATGTGAGATAATAGTTTTCAGAGCTTGTCACGCTCTGTTTGGTTTATTCTTGGAAAGATCTTTTATCTTTGATTAAGAGATCAAGGCCCAAAAGTGTTGAGATAAAATCTGAATTTGGTTAGGAAGTGGGGAAATTCTTGATGGAATGATCACATGACTGCTGGATGCTTTATTTAGTTTTGATGATATGATCGTGGGAAAATGGCAATCTGAAGGAGTCAGATAATTTGAGATATGCCTATCTGGGGAATAAATTAATCAAGAAATAATTGGTGGACCACTACGATTTTTGTGATAGAATATAATGGAGACTATGCCTAAAAAAGTTTGATGGATATCAGATAGATTGAAATAAGATATGATAAAGAGTTTATGCCAAGGAAGGTGATGGTGGATTAATAACTTTAGCTTGGGCAAAAGCCATGATTCAATTAACTAGTTGATAGTAGTGGCCTTACCAGAGATATTGGAATGATATTTTGAAGACTCGAGAATTAGAGGCCTATGTAATGTTGGTTGTTTTGGACCTTAGGTATAAAAAGTTTGGTGTTCAAAGTATAACACCCAACTCCCTTGAAAACTAACTTAAGCCCCTCAACCAGAAAGTTTTCCCGGAAACCCTAACTATTCTGGTGTACTCTAACTTACTTGTGAAGACCCTGCGAAGCTTCGTGAAGACCCAGAACCAAAGAAGCCTTTCAGGATCAATCTTTTTCTAGCCAAGCCGAAGGAAGAAAAGCGTGAAAGAGATCTACCGGAAGTCACTAAGAAGAATCAAACAACGAAAGCACCTGGTGTTGGCGACATCAACCACCAAGCAAGTTCGGACGCCCTTAGAAGTTTATAACATCCCTCTACTAACTAGAACCGGAGAGAGTCGAGTGCTCAGACTTGGCGCATCCTGAGAACAACGCGTCCCCACCTGCGACCCTCGTAAGACGACAATATCAGGAAGTGATATCTGCACCAACTCCAAGCACCGAGGAATGACACCCAAGACAAAGATCGTCAAGCTACCTCGGAAGAATAATACCTCCAAATCAACTCCAGATGCAACCCTCTTCATGACCGTTCAAAAACCCCTTTAAGGGGGAAGACCAGCAATAGGTATATAAGAACGTGGTACTAACTAGAACCGTGCGCTTTAACCCTGTAGAATCTGGAAACAGCCGACCAAGACTATCCATCAGTGCCGATCGTCAAGTCAACCCCATCATCGAGGATCTGAACTCAGCACAGAAGGTCATCGAAAAAGAAAGCCTCGCAACATCAATTTGTCAAGATCTCATATGGCAACCTCACTAAAGAAGCAACGCCCTCGGAAGTATAGCCAGCCAAAACTCGTGCCCTCGTACTCCCCTGTTGCCACCGGGCAAATCTCGAGGACGAGATTTATTTTTAAGGGGGGAAGAGCTGTCACATCCCAAATTTAGAAACTAAGAAAAACTTAGTTTCACAAGACCCAAATTTCAGAACCAACAAAAACTTTTTGAAATGTTTCACTGATGATTGTGTTTTCCTTCTCATTGCTATGTTTGAATCTTGTGGTTTGATTTGTGTGGTCAGGATTGTGATGTTGATCTTGTTATGTCTGTTATGTGTGAGGACAATTCCTCAGTTGTGCTTAGTACTAAAATAAAATACACTTGGCAACAATTTGGAATGTGACTTAAACTTAAAGCAAACTCCTCAAATTGTTCAAAAATGGAAATCAAGATCATGAGTTAAAACAATGACCTTAATAAATAATTTTCTCTACTTAACTATCTATTTCCTTCAAGCAAATACTTTCTTATGAAAAAAAAATATTTGAAGTTAAAATATATTTATCAAGGAAGTTCCAAGAGTTCAAAAATAATATTTGAACTTGCTTCAAAATTCCAAAGCAAAATTGCCATAATGAAACACTATGAACAAAAGTTGTGCAAAACATTTTATTTTAAAGCCCCAATTTTTGTGCAGCTTCTACATGTATTGGGGAGGCCACATGATTATTTTCAAATTTTTCTAAAAAGTTTTAGTGCCTCAATTTAATTACTGAAACTCTCTGGTTTTAAAAGAAACAGGAAAAAGGACCTAGTTGTAATTAGAAACGGAAATCCAGGGGGTTATCGGCAAAAGCGTCATCTTCTCTGTAGCAGCAGTGGCGCAGCGTCGCTGTGTCATTCGCCCGACACCGCGCGCGTCCAGGCCCCCCCCCTCTCGCTCCTCTGCCGCGCGAAGAAGTAAGGAGGCCCCCCTCCGAAGCTCCTCTGCCCTCCACAACTCACTCCCTCGCCAGTTCCCTCTCTCCCTCTCGTTTCCTCTCCCCGACCCGAAAACCTAGCCGGAGCTCCGCCGCCACATCGCCGCCGTTCCAGAGCTCCCAGAGCAAATCGAAGACCGCCATCCTCTCCGCCTCGACGTCCTCTACGTGCCTGTCCAAGGAATCATCGCGGGAAGCCGTGAATCGAGCTGTGCATCGGCGTCTTCTTCATCCCCGGCCGCCGGACATCCAGGAAGCTCGCGAGCGATGTAGTCCACCATTCGCCGCCATTTATGCTCCCCCGTGATCCCCTCCTCGCGGTCTAACTCCTGGACATCCCCTTTCCTTCTCAGGACCACCGGAGCCGCCGCGTCGACCTCGCCGCGCTCCTGCCGTGCCTCGCTCGCCGCGGTGCGCGTCGAGGAAGGAGACGACCCCCCCCCCCCGTACCCCTTCGCTTCGCTCTTGGGCCGCTGGCTGGGCCACCTCCGGCGTTGCTCGGCCAGGTCTGGGCCAGATCCGGCCCACCCGTTTATTTTTCCAGCAGATGTAATATATGATTTTATTCCTGTTAAAATTTGCAGTGTAGCTTTAAATATTTTGTGGTAGATCTGTGGTAGATATTGGAGTGCTTCAAATTTTGTAGCATTCATATGTGTTTTCTTAACCATGTGGCACTGGCCATTTTCCAAAATGTGTAGTTATGTGTGTGCTAGAGTTAATCTAGTAAAAAGTATCTATTTCACTAATTATTCAATATCTAGAGTTTTATGTATCCAAATATTGCAAACTAAAATTCTCTGGATAGGTTGAGATGATTCCTTTCCAGATCTGTTGGCCTTGTATGCAAATGAAACCTAGAACAAAAGATCTATTCTTTTTACTAAACACACCAGTGGCACTTTAGTGATTTTTGTAGATTTTTGTGAGATGAATTTTGGAGTAAATCCAATTGGATTGTCTTCTATATGTATAGGAGAACATATCCCTAGCTTGGTTTGAATTTAGGAGTCACTGATTGACTGTGGTGGTAATTATAAAGTTTAGGTCATTTCTGCCTATTTTTGTTAAGCCTTTATTAATTGTTGTGTTATAACTTTATTGATACAAATGTGTTTCCTAGCATGTGTAGGGTGGTAATTCACTGTGGAGATGTGTTTCCTTATTTTACTAGCATGTTAAGGGAACTACATGTGAGTCATGTGTTTGTTAGGGTTTTATTCCCTGCATAGATTTCTCCTAGTAATTAGGAATTACTATGTTTGTTTATTTTGATGTGAGAATATTGTGTGGGATTAATATGTATGCTTTGCTGGTTAATGATTGTTGTGGTACTGTTGCTTGCATGTTATTATAGTTTAGCAGGTTATAATATGTTAGTACTGTTTGTGGAATTTGTTAGACAAATTGGTATGAGTAATATAATTGCATGGCTTGATGAACTTGATGGACTTGAGTTGAGTACTAGCTTAAATATCTTGTTAGTGTATCCACCTTAGCTTGGTGAGATATTTTGAATTACCAAGATTAATTGGTAGTTTAACTTTTGTCTGAAGTATTTTCCTGATCAGAGGAAAGTGGTTGTCGAGTACCTCTAGTTGAGGATGGCTTGGTGATCTATGTTTTTAGCAGGTGCTGGGTGTTATACTCCTGTGAGTATAATGCCCTGGTAAATATAGATTTAGTTTGTTGCTTGATTAAACTAGTGCTATGTTTGTGGCTTGAGTAATTAGTTTGATAGTTGTGGTTTGTTCCTTGGTTGTATACCACTTGTGGTTTGGTTTGCTTATTAAGTGTGCTTTATTTTCATGTACGCGACGCTAGATTTAAACGCTACCGGAGTGGTATTTGGAGAGGATTTATCGAAGAAGGATGGGATTTATTTCTTTGATCAGTGAGAAGAAGCCCAGGAACATCATACTGGAATCAGGCAAGCTATTCTCTGAGCTTGCACCTAAATATATATGCATCTACTTTGACAACATGTTTTACTTTTAAAGCAAAGATTTACAAAACCTTTTTCCAAAAAGTATATGGAAACTATTTTGCCACCCTATGTATAAATATAAGATGAGTTTATATAAAATTATAGGTTTGGAAAAAAATAAACATGGTTTGTTCAAAACTCCTTTGAAAATACTTGTGTGGATATGTAATACCGAGATGTCGGTGTTGAAGTGGAGAAATGGTGATGTTTATGAAAAATGCACATTGTGTCTTTGTACTATGACGACCAGCCGATAATCTGTGCGACCACATTTACCCCCATATGGGAACGGGGCTTAGTCATATAATTTGCTCTTATTAGTATGGGATACCTCATCGACGGAGATGACTCCGTTATGCATAAGGGGATGGTTGGTGAACTCCCCTGACCCGGGTCCTCGCTCAAACTCTATGGAAAGATAAGGAAGAGGATAGAAGGTTTAATAGACCGCCGGAGAAAACATATGAGTCCTCACACTTAGGGTTGCCGATGGGGACCGGACTGAGTGTGGTGGGAATTATCATATGGGCAGGATCCTATACTAGCATGAGCAAAGGAGAGGCTATGGTCGGTGGCTCAACTTCGCATACACCTGGTATGGCGGGACGTGGCTGACACGATGAGCTGCCGGATGGATGTGGGCTAAAAGCGTGCTACATCTGCAGAGGGTTAAAACTATTCGAATAGCCGAGTCCTCGGATATGGACAGTTGGGAGGCTGTCCTCTAACCATGTGCAAGTTTTGGAAACGTTTTAAGATTTGAAAGGAAAATGGAGATGTTGTTTATGTGCAACTATACCGATGAGTCGGTATGAGGTTACTGGAAAAGAAGAGTACCCTGAGGGGCTTTGATCGAGAAGTGCAAAGTTTTGTGTCCTGAAAGTGGAAAATGTTTTATGCAACTATACCAAGGGGTTGGTATAAGGTTGTTGGAAAAATAATTTGACCATGAATAGTTTGGTCGGAAAAGGAGGAGTTTTGGAAAAATAAACAAATGGTGATTTTCAGGGAAAATGTTTATTAAAGAGACTTCTTACCTTTTTCAACAAAGATGTATTTTCGGGAAAAAGTTTTAAAAGAGAATTCTTACAAAGACAGATTTATGGGAAAAAGTTCTCAAAGCCTTCTTTTCTTTTCAATAAAGATATAGAGATGTTTTAAAATAATAAAAGTTTGAAAATTAAAAGGGTGCTGTTGCATGCTCATGTCGGGGGCACTAGTAGGAAAAGGGTTATAGGTAGGTTGACATTCTGTGGCGCACCCTTAATTGGTGCGCCACAGAAATATTTCTGTGGCGCATGGAAGGTGGTGCGCCACAAAATATTTGGCCTTTCTGTGGCGCATATGGTGGCCATGCGCCACAGAAAGTTGGTTTTCTGTGGCGCATGGACACCCATGCGCCACAGAAAGTCAGACTTCTGTGGCGCATGTGTACCCATGCGCCACAGATATCCTGTGGGTCCCACGTGCAATCATTGGACTAGGTCCATCTGGGCAATTTCTGTGGCGCAGCGTGGCTGGTGCGCCACAGAAAACAAACATTCTGTGGCGCACCCGTAGCCATGCGCCACAGAATGTTATCTTTCTGTGGCGCACCAGAAACCATGCGCCACAGAAAGTGAACATTCTGTGGCGCACGGTGGGTGGTGCGCCACAGAATGTCGGCCAGATCCACAAAAAGGTGGCAACACCCACTTTCCCCATGTGACCTTCTTCATTCTCCCCCCATGCATCTAGCTCGAGCTCCTCCTCTCTCCCATGGCATTTTGACCATCCTATTATCCATTATTTGTTGTTAAACCTAATTTGTTTGACATATAATTGGTGAGGGCTTGGGGAGAGCCTCCATATATATTCTCCTCCTCTCTTTTTGTCCACTATTTTCTCTCCATCACCACACACTCTCTCTCATCGATCACGGTCACGTCTCGGCAACGGATCTAGATCTACTAGGTGAGTATTGTTGGATGAATATGTGTGTACATGAAGCTTGTGTGTGTTGTTGCCTTTTGTTGTTGTGTTGCGCCGGCGTGGTGCATGGATGTTTGCCGAAATGTTGATTCATTTCCATTTCGGTAAATTTTTGCACCACATATGTCCTACTTCTAGGGGAAGTCATGCCGAATTTTTTCGTCGAACATTTCCGACTTAATAACACATACTCTATATGTATACCGCGTAGGCGACCATGGTCATGAAGATGAGCTCCAGTCGAATCAACAACTACAAGGAAGAAGCGAAGGCGGAAATGATTCGGTGCAACAAGCGCCACATACGATGTCCGTGTAGAAGTTGCAAATTTGTGAGATGGATCGACCCTGATTCCGGACACTTGGAGGAACACCTGCTCAGGCGCGGTTTCATGGAAGGCTTCAATGAAGCGCCGACAGCAAATGTTGCGCCGACAACAAATGTTGCGCCTGAAGACGAGGGCGGGCAAGATGATCGTGACGAAGGAGATGCCGACGGACATGGTCATGATGAAGGAGTAGATGGTGGTGGAGAAGACGCGAACACGCCGCAGAGCTCGCTAATGTCGGCCTTGATGGAGTCTCATGTTCAAGAACTGCTCCTCAAGGAGGCGAGGACCGTTAGAGAGAAAGCCAAGCTGGCGCAAATGGAGATAGACGGGAAGACTCCGTTGTATCCAGGGTGCCGGCCACAGGATACGCGCTTGCAAGTAACGCTTGATGCTCTGGAGATGAAGTCGGGAAACAAATGGACCGACGTGAGCTTCAACAAGAACATGAAATTCTTCCACGAGCGTCTTCCCGAGGGGAACACATTGCCAACTAGTATCGAGGAGGCCAAGAAAGTCGTGTGCCCTCTTGACCTACCGCACGTTAAATACCACGCCTGCATCAATGATTGCGCAATTTATCGGGGCGAGTACGAGGACAGAACCACATGTCCGGTGTGCGGCCAAGGACGATACAAGAGCCATGGGAAGAAAGGTCCTCACAAAGTGGTATGGTACTTTCCTATCACTCCCCGTCTGCAGCGGTACTTCGTGGACCCTAAGGAAGCAAAGCTCATGCAATGGCACGCGGAAAGGGAGAAGCCTGAAGAAGATCCGGAGAAGGGCAGGATCCTTACACACCCTTCAGACGCTGGCCAGTGGCAAGAGTTGGACGCCGTCGGAAATTTCGGAGGCGACGCAAGGAACGTCAGGCTCGGTATGAGCACCGATGGACTCAATCCGTTCGGCAACCAGAGTAGCACGCATAGCACATGGCCCGTGTTTGTATGGCCTTACAACCTTCCCCCGTGGTTGTGCACGAAGCAAAGGTATATTCACATGAGTCTTCTCATTCAGGGGCCGAAACAAGCAGGTGTCCACATACATACGTATCTCGCGCTGTTGGAAGAGGAGTTAGCCACGTTGTGGGCGACCCCAGCCCGTACGTGGGATGCCTACACTGGAGATTATTTCCCAATGAGAGCCGCGCTGCTCACGACGGTGCAGGACTATCCTGGTTGCTCATATGTATCGGCCCAGGTAGGCCACGGATTCTGCGCATGTGTCAGGTGCATGGATAAGACCCCGCATCTCCAGCTACCAAGGAATCCCGGGTCTTCGAAAACCGTGTACCCAGGGGCTCGAAGGTGGCTTCGCATGGATCACCCGTGGAGGAAACGCGGTGACCTGTTTAATGGTAAGGACGAGCCCGAAGGACCCCCGATCCCGAGGAGCGGCACAGAAATCGACGAGCTGTTGAATAATTGGGAGGAGTGCCCTGCGCCGGGAAAGAAACGACCGAAGGTAGATCCGCTGCTGGGTGTATGGAAAGCGAGGGCTGTTTTCCACAACTTGCCCTACTGGAAGTTCCTCAAGACGCCACATAGCCTCGATATGATGCACATTACGAAGAATGTCACCGAGAGTCTGCTTGGCACTCTTTCCAACATGCCGGAAAAGACCAAGGATGGGACGAAAGCAAGATACGATCTGAAATGGCTTGGTGTCAGGAAAGATCTTCAGGCCCCCGATAGCGATGACGATGATGATGATGATCAGACGGAAGGGACTCAAGGTCGCGGCAAAAGGGTAAAGAAGAACACTGTGGTGCTTCCCGCTACGTGCTTCACTATGAGTCCGGAGGAGCTCGAGCAATTCTACAGGTGTCTTCTAGGAGTCAAATTTCCGAATGGTTACGCGGGACAGATAAGCAGATATCTGGACGGAAAGAAGAAGAGGTTTAGCGGGATGAAGTCTCACGACTGTCACGTGTTGTTGACGCAGATACTTCCCGTTGCGATTCGAGGGATAATGGACGAGCACGTCCGTGATACGCTGCTTGCCCTTTGCAACTTTGTCGACGTCATCAACAGGAAGTCGATCGGGGTGAAGCAGCTCGACAGGCTACAAGAAGAGATCGAGCTGGTACTATGCGAGCTCGAGATTTACTTCCCGCCAGCATTCTTTGATATATGCGTGCATCTCCTTCTCCATGTCGTTGATGACATCAGGCAGCTAGGGCCAACGTTCATGCACTACATGATGCCGTTCGAAAGGATGAACGGTGTCATGAAAGGATACGTTCGCAACAGGGCCCGTCCAGACGCAAGCATGACCAAGGGCTTTCTAACCTACGAGTGCATCTCCTTCTGCCAGAATTATCTAAGCAACGAGAACCAGGATGCAGGTCTGCCCACGAGGAAACACTTCGACAGGCTCAATGGATATGGTCACCGAGAGGGCGCCAGCTCAATCTTTGTCAGCATGCAGGGTCGAAAGGACGACTACGACAGGGCTCACCGGGTCGCGCTACAACACTTACAGTTGATCGAAACTTGGGTGGAACAGCACAAATGCTTACTCGAGCAACATTACATCAAACTGGGCCGGCCGAGGAAGAAGGGAGACGTAACCAGAGAGCACAACGCCAGCTTCACGCGTTGGTTCAAGCAAAAGCAAATGGAGCTAGCAAAGAGGAAACCGCCATCTACGGAAGATGAAAAACTCATATTCTCCTTATCACGGGGTCCCTCGCATAACGTAAAGACCTATCAGGCGTACGACATCAACGGCTACAGATTCTACACCGAGGAAAAGGACAAGATGTCGGAATATCAAAACTCAGGAGTAACTATGCTATCATACGGCGATGAGGAGGCTACTGTCAAGGAAAGATACTTTGGAAGGATTGAGGACATATGGGAGCTCAACTACTGTGGAGAGGTGGTGCCAATGTTCCGTGTAAGATGGGCCAAGGACGTCGTCAAAGAAGGCCGGTATTTCACCACCATGGTAATACCCGATGCCAAATCGAAGAACGCCTCCGCGAAAAATGAGCCATGGGTACTCGCTAGCCAAGTTGAGCAATGCTTCTTCATTACCGACCCGTCAAAGCCTAGCCGTGTTGTCGTGAGGAGGGGCAAGAGGAGCATCATCGGAATGGAAGGAGGCGCCACCGAGCAAGACTTGGACAACGAGCCAAAGATCGAGGAGGAATTCGACAAGTTCTTCGACATGCCTACTACTAGTACACAAAGAAGGAAGACCTCCCTACCTAAAGGTTGTCCGTTCACGCGAAGAAATCTCAAGGTCACCGGCCTAAAGTTTTCAACCGCGAAGAAGGGAAAGAAGAGAAACTAGCTCGCGGAACCGAGACGAAGAAGAGACTTTTTTGGTGTATTTTAATTTGTATGTGTGTGTGAGAGACAATGGATGAATTTATATGTATGATCATGAATATGTATGAGACATTGTATGTGAGACAATGCAAGACCATATATATGTATTCAATGAATTGAATATGTACCAAAGACATTGTGTGTATTTTTTGAACCAAAAATATTTTAAAGAAAAAAAATTAAAAAAGTGAGGCAGCCAGGATTCGAACCTGGCTGCACAGGTTAATTCAAGTGGTTGGAAACCACTGGGATGTGTTGTGTGTTTGTGTAATGAAACAGCAGCAGAAATTTTTAAGTTCCAGGCCAACTTATTCTGTGGCGCACCACTCCAAAAGATGCGCCATAGAATCCTGACAATTCTGTGGCGCATCCCTCCCACGGTGCGCCACAGAAATACGCTGCGCCCACTTACATGTGGGCCCGCCCCTCCCTGCCCCAGTTCCAGGCCAACTTATTCTGTGGCGCACCCTTTGGGCGATGCGCCACAGAATCCTGAGAATTCTGTGGCGCATCCCACCGACGGTGCGCCACAGAATTTGTTTACTCCCACTTACATGTGGCCCCGCCGCCGCGCCTACCTCTTCGTTCCAAATTTCCCCAAGTCACAACGCGCCCGTGCTCCGACGCCGCCGTGCTCCTCGCCGTCGACGTCCACCACGCGCCCGTGCTCCGACGCAGCCCACCACGCGCCCGAGCACCTCGCCGACGCTCAGGGAGCCGAGAAACACATGAAGCTTGGCGAATGCGGGCAGTGGATGCTGGAATGGCCGAAGACCCAAATTCGTCTTGGGGATGTTCTTCAAGGGGCCAGGCGCACCGGCGGCGCCACCTCAAGGCCCCGAGCCCCGATCGTTCGGCCCCCGCCGAGGCGGACAAAAAAAGATGCTGCGGATGAACCGGCGCCACAAGCAGCCGTCACCACCACCCAGACGGAACCGCCGGTCGCCGCCACCGCCGGCCGGAAGCTACCGTCGGTCGCCCCCACCGCCGGCCGGAAGCTACCGCCGCCGGTCATCGCCGCCACCAACCGCCACAAACAGTTGTTGGGAACGTCTTCCCCGCAACCGTCCAAGGTTAGTTCTGACTTTCCGAATTCCCCGACTTTCCGACTTTCCCGACTAACGGATGTGATATTGTTTATGTTTTAGGACAAAGCCATTGCACCTCAACTTGGTGGCAACGACGACAATGTTGAGGAGGATGATGATAATGATGTAAACGTCGATGACTACCTCAACACTGGCGCCGCCGCGGATGATATGTTCATGCCTCTTATGGATGAAGAACCCTTCCGCGACCACCACATTCAACCTGCTCGTCCCACTACATGCACACAGTGCCTGGCCTTCACCGACACGCCTCCGGATGCCGGCGATCATCAAGCTCAACCGGGTACCATTTTCACCCCTACCACACTGAAAGAAACAGTTAAAGCGGGGTTCACTGCACCCCCACCCCCACAATCCCCAGAGAAGAAGAAAAAGAAGAGTCATCAAAGGAAGAGAAAAGCATACTCTGCGAGCCAGCAAGATCCTAAGATCCGGGGTCCTGAAGACACGAATCCACAAGGCTACTCCAGAGTTCATGAAGCTGGTAAATCTATCTTGTCCGGGGACATGCTCCGCCTTGCAGAAGGACCCATGATTACTTTGCAGAATAATATCTTGTATGTAGAGGAGACCCTTCTTAAAGAGAAGAACCCAGGTTACCCGGCGTTCTCGGTCAAGGTGCCAAAAGAGTTGGTGGACTTCGTCCAGGAAGACCCCGCAGATGTGTTCTTCATAGCGTACGAGGACATCTTCAACCTGTATCACTCCAAACGGCTGGACTATAACATGGTCTGCCTATATGCTCTCGATGCGGCGATGAAGATCAGGAGAGATGATACCCCGTACATCGCGATAGTGGATCCCTACTACATGCGCGACAGCCATCTGGTGGAAGGATCAACAACACGGGAAACGACCAAGGAGTACCTCGTTAGGGTCTTCCTGGCCAACAAGGAGAAGACCGCCCTTCTTCTGCCTTACTTTTTCGAGTAAGTACACATCTGCTCGCCACCGTCCTATCTTATGTCTTCTTGTACATTTCTTCCATCGCTGATCCTTTGTCCAACATTCTGCTTCAATTGTGTTGAGCAGGGACAAGTACTGCGCACTCATCCACGTATCCCCGAGGTGGTCCGTTGCCACTTATTTGGACTCAGGGAATAAATCCCAGCCGAGATCATACAACAGAATAAAGGGTGTTCTCGATGACGCTCTCGAGGCCTATGCCAAAAAGGGCGGCCCCTTCCATAAGAAGTCGGAATTTTTCACGGAGGACGACAACACACACAAGTTCTTGCATGGGACCGGATTCCATTGCGTCAAGCAACTGGATGGCAGTGTGATGGAGGCCTACTATGCCCTCCGTCACCTTAAAACGATTGTCCGGGATTGCGAGAAAACGAAGATTGCATCTAATCTCGCAGAATACACCAAAATGGCGGAAGGTCTCACCGATGCTGATTATAGACAAGACTTCCATCGCATCCGGCTGCAGTTAACAAATATCATCCTCGACGATGTCATGCACGCCTCAGGGTCCTTCCACTTCCGCTTCGGTACGTAGGATGTATTATAAAAGATAGCCTTGCTAAGCATTACTAGCTAGTGTGTACTTTTTTGTAGAAGTGCATGTGTAGGGTTATATATTATATATATGCTATGCTATGAAACCCAAATAGGATAGCCATATGATTTCCAACCATGACAACATTGATTGATCGTCTTGCTTCTATACTTAGATGAACAAATTATACTCTATTGTCGGCCCAGTGAAAACCAGGGTGTCATGGGCCGGCCTGCCACAGCCCTCGAACGCTCCACAGGAATTTCTGCTAAGGACCAGGCGTTCAGCCTGGCAAGCCTCGCGAGGCATTTTCCCTCGCGAGGGCTTACTTGCTCGACCAAGCATTTCTGCTAAGGACCAAGACGATCGGCCTGGAGGCCTCAAGAGGGACCTCTGCCTCGAGAAGGCCTCTCCTAGGAGATCTTCAGGACCTGGCGCGTCTCCGCGCCACCCTCGGGAGGTTTTCCCTCGCGAGAAGTCAACGGCTACAGAACCTCGGCGAGGGTTCAGGCCTCGCGGGGTTCCTTCAAGAGGAAGCAAGCTCCTGCGCCGCTGCAGAGCGCACATGGGCTCTGCGCCCGCCGCAGAGTGACGCGCGCACCTGCGCGTGATGACGAAGACGCCGCAGTTGCCATTCTCGTGTATAAAGTGGTCAAAGGAGCTGCGGCAAGCAAAGCGGACTCCAAGACTTGCCAAATTGGTGATAAAGCGGCCGGCCGCCGCTACGCTCCAACTGCGACGTCACCGTGGGGCGCGCCCCAAAGCTCTGCAGCGCCAGCCCACCGTCCTGGTTGGACGGTGGCTTTTTCTGCCAAGACGACGTGCTCCCTGCCATGGACCGTGTCCATGGACGCCCCCGACGCTGTGCGCTGTGCTCCAATTCGGCGGCATTGTGGTATCCCTTCCCGCCGGAGGTTTTCGGGGAAGAGGACCAAGCCCAGTATATAAGGAGCCAGTGTACGACCTAGGAGGGGATCCCGCATTCACAACTCATTCCACAACCAAGGAGCTACGTCTGAGAAGAAGACGGAGCTCATTCCACCATAGTCCACCATAGCCACAGCGTGCCCTCGGCAAGCACACTTGTACTGTGAACCTCTCCAAGCAGTGCAATACATCTTAGCAGGACGTAGGGCTTTTACACCTCACGGTGGGCCTGAACCTGGGTAGCGGCTCGTGTTACCTCTCTGTCGTGATGTTCCTCACCGAGCTCGACGAGCACCGTCGCCGAGGTTGTTGAGGATTTGTTTGACGTTGTGTTCAGCCCCTTACTCGTTTCCTGGCACTTGAGAGACACCCCTAGTTCCTGGGACTAGTCTCCGACATTTGGCGCGCCAGGTAGGGGGCTGAGGCGCGTCTTCAACTTCTTCAACCTCTCCGCGCCATGACTGACACGCGAGCTGCGCGTCTCGCGCGACGGACGTCCGGCAGGGCCAACACCGAGCCCGCCGCCAACCACAACCCGCGTGGTCGCCCACGCGCCAACCGCGCTTCAGAGCGCAACGCCGAGCCGCGCGTCGAGCACCCTGAGGACGACGGCGGCAACGGCAGCGGCAACGACGGCGGCATCGACGGCGAGGACGAGGGAGCTTCCTCCTTGCACCCATCCAGGCGCGAGAGCGCCTCCACGATGGGCCGAGCAGCGCCCAGTCCAGCCACCGCGCTGCTGATGGCGCAGGAGCTGCTGCGCTACCGTCCCACGCAGGCGGGCCATGACAACTGGCTGGGGCGTCTCGAGGAGCTCATCAACGCCGCCGCCGTTCCTGCCGCCACCACTGCAGCACCAGCACCCTCCCGCTCGCTGGTGCGCCACTCCGGACGCGAGGGGAACATAGCGCACGGCGCTCCTCCTCCCCCTCCGCCTCCGCCACCTCCTCCAGCTGCAGCTCCGGCAGCAAACCACCGCGCCGCGTCGCACGCATCCTCGCCGCACGACTGCCAGATCGTGCAGCGGACTCCGGCGGACGCCCGCGTGGAGATCGAGCGCCAGAGGGACCGCCACAACCGCGTCGTGCAGGAGATCGCCGCTGCAGGTCGCCAGAACCGCGGCGTACTCGCTGGTGGCGCCGTGACGTACGCCACGGGCTGCACCGCCTTCACCCGCAACCTGCGCCGTGTCGTCTGGCCTGTGAAGTTCAAGCCAGACCTCCCTCCACGCTACGACGGCAGGACCAACCCTCTGGAGTTCCTGCAGCTCTACACCGTCTCCATCCAAGCTGCAGGAGGCGACGACAAGGTGATGGCCAACTGGCTCTCCATGGCGCTCAAGGACTCCGCGCTCTCGTGGCTCATGAACCTCCCCGAGAACACCATCGACACGTGGGAGGACCTCTGCAAGGTCTTCGTCGCCAACTTCAAGGGCACCTACGAACGCGCGCTCACCTACAACGACCTTCGCGCGGTGCGCCAGAAGCCTGACGAGACCCTCCGCAGATACATCCAGCGCTTCAGCCAGGTCCGCAACAAGATTCCGGACTCGCACGTCATCTCCGCCTTCAGGGAGGGCGTCACGAACCACAGGATGCTCGAGAAGCTCGGCATCCACGACACTCTCTCCTCTGTGGTGAAGCTCTTTGATCTGGCTGACAAGTGCGCCAAGGCTGAAGAGGGCCTCCTCTTCGTCAAGAAGGAAGTGGAGGAGGACCCTCCAGAGGGGTCCAGGAGCAAGAAGAAGCCTGCAGAGAAGCGCAAGACCACCGCCATCCTCGCGGCAGAGCCTGACGCAAAGCAGCCTCGCGAGGCCTCTCCGGCGGCTGAAGAGAAAAAGGCGGACAATCGCCCATACTGCATCTACCACAACAGGCACAACCACGCCACTGAAGACTGCTGGGAGCTCAAGCAGCTCAGCAAGGAGCGGGAGAAGAACCAGGGCCGCGGCGGCCGCGGCGGAGGCCGTGGTGGCCGCGGAGGTGGACGCCACAACTTCCAGCACAGGCCTCGGGGGAATAACGCTGGGCAAAACGGCAACCTCCCCGACGAGAACCCTGGGGGCTACCAGGCCCCTCAGGGGGCAATAGCCTGCATCCTCGGCGGGTCCCAAGCGCCCAAGTCCAACAACCACTTCAAGCAATTCTCTCGCGAGGTCAGCGCAGCGCTTCCAGGGCTTGAGGCTTCCCAGCCCCTCAAGTGGTCACAGTACACCATCGCCTTCGACTCCAAGGACCACCCCAAGTCGACCAAGGCTAGGCACCATCCCACTGGTGTGCACCCCCATCATCAACAACATCGCCGTCGCCAAGACGCTTATAGATGGGGGTGCGGGCTTGAACGTCATCTCTGTCGAGACCTTCGAGCAGCTTCAAGTGCCCTACGAGTGGCTCATGCCCTCTAGGCCCTTCACGGGGGTGACAAGTGGCTCTACCACACCTCTGGGGCAGGTGAGGCTCGCGGTCACCTTCGGCACGCCGCAGAACTACCGCACCGAGCAGATCGACTTCGACGTCGCGCACATTGGCCTGCCCTACAACGCCATCCTCGGCTACCCCGCCCTCGCGAAGTTCATGGCCGTCACTCACCATGCGTACAACATCGTCAAGCTTCCAGGCAGCGGCGGCACCATCGCCATCCACGGTCAAGTCCAGGACGCAATGCGCTCTGTCGAGACCGCCTACAAGGCCGCTGCCGTGGCATTCCCCGCTGATGAGGACATGGAGCCCCTCGAGAGGCCCGCGAAGAAGAACAGCTGTTCTCACAGGAGCAGGCAGCCACGAAGAAGGTGTCACTGGACGCCAGCGGCTCGGGGCTAGCGTCACCATAGGCGCTGGCTTGCCTCCCAAATAGGAAAGCGCGCTCGTCGCCTTCCTCAGGGCAAACTCTGACATGTTCGCATGGACACCGTCAGAGATGTCCGGAGTACCGAGGGAGGTGATCGAGCACCACTTAGCCGTGTGTCCAAACGCACGCCCCGTGAAGCAGAAAGCACGGCGCCAGGCGCCAGAGAAGCAAGAGTTCATCATCAAGGAAGTAGAGAAGCTAAAAGAAGCGCACATCATCAGAGAAGTTCCACACCCCACATGGCTCTCCAACACGGTGGTCGTTCCCAAGCACACCGGGGGCGGCAGGCTCTGCATCGACTACACCGACCTCAACAAGGCCTGCCCCAAGGACCCGTACCCCATGCCTCGGATAGACCAGATCGTGGACTCCACCGCCGGCTGCGACCTCCTCTGTTTTCTGGATGCCTTCTCAGGCTACCACCAGATCAAGATGGCGAAGGAGGATGAGGAGAAGACAGCATTCCTCACCCCTTGTGGTGTGTATTGCTACGTCTGCATGCCCTTTGGCCTGAAGAACGCCGGCGCCACCTTCCAGAGGCTCATGAGGAAGGCCTTGGGGGCTCAGATGGGAAGAAATGCAGAAGCCTACGTCGACGACATCGTGGTCAAGACTCGCGAGGAGCACACCCTCATGGAGGACCTCGAGGAGACCTTTGCCAGCCTGCGCAAAGTAAGCATCAAGCTGAACCCCGCCAAGTGCGTCTTCGGGGTACCGTCAGGCAAACTCCTCGGGTTCCTAGTGTCTCACCGCGGCATAGAAGCAAATCCTGACAAGATCAAAGCCATAGAAGAGATGCAGCCACCTCGTCGCCTTAAGGACATGCAGCGCTCGCGGGATGCATGGCCAGCCTCGGCCGTTTCATCTCCAAGTTCGGCGAGAGGGCGCTGCCATTTTTCAAGCTCATGAAGCGGTCTGGCACGTTCAAGTGGACGCCTGAGGCGGACAAGGCATTTGAAGACCTGAAGAAGTACTTGGCTAGCCCACCTGTCATGGTTGCCCCAAGGCCGGCGAGCATCTGAAGCTGTACCTATCAGCCACTCCACAAACAGTGAGCGCAGCCTTGGTGGCAGAAAGGGAAGAGCCAGTCCTCGCCAAGAAGGACACCGTCACGCCAAGCCCAGATCCCCCCGACAAGGAAACATCCTCTTCAGGCCCTGAGCCCCTTGCCGAGCCCGCGCAACCAGAAGGCACCCTCGTCGAGGGTCCACTTCTCGAGAGGCTCGACAAGGCTCCCGAGGAACCCAGCGCGCGTCCCATCGACAGCCCTCGTCGAGCATCCCGTCTACTTCGTCAGCACTGTGCTGCGAGATGCTCGCGAGCGGTACACTATGCAGCAGAAGCTCCTCCTCGCGCTCCTCATCGCTTCCAGGAAGCTGCGCCACATGACCGGTGGTCACATCATTCCCTCTGGAGCAGATCCTGCGTAATCCAAACGCCACTGACCGCGTCGCAGGGTGGAACATTGAGCTGCAACCTTTTGGCCTGCGCTTCGACACCACCAGGGTCATCAAGGGGAGAGACTTCCAGGGCCACCCCATCACGGTGGTCACATCATTCCCTCTGGAGCAGATCCTGCGTAATCCAAACGCCACTGACCGCGTCGCAGGGTGGAACATTGAGCTGCAACCTTTTGGCCTGCGCTTCGACACCACCAGGGTCATCAAGGGGAGAGCATTGGCTGACTTCGTCGCCGAGTGGACAGACACGCAGCAAGAAGAGCCTCATGAGGCAGAATCCACGCCAGCAGGAGACACGGCGCCAAGCCACTGGACCATGCACTTCGACGGAGCATTCGCATGCCAGAACGCTGGAGCTGGCGTCGTCCTGACCTCACCCAAGGGCGACAAGCTCTCCTACGCCGTCCAGCTGTGCTTCACGACAGATAAGGTCTCCAACAACATCGCCGAGTACGAGGGCCTCCTCGCAGGGCTCAGGGCCGCAATCGCCCTCGGCATCAAGCGCTTACTCATCAAGGGCGACTCCCAGCTCCTCGTCAACTTCTCCAACAAGAGCTACACGCCTAAGGACGGCCATATGGCCGCATACCTCGAGGAGGTCCGCAAGCTCGAGAAACACTTCAAGGAATGGAGCTCAGGCACATCCCACGAAGGGAGAACCAGGAAGCTGACGACATCGCCAGGCGAGCATCACGCAGAGAAGCACAGCAGGCAGGCGTTTTCGAGGAGAGACTAACCAGGGCATCGGTGAAACAGCCAAAAGAAGCCATTGAAATGAACATGGACGAAGAGCTCCCACCACCACCAACGTCTGGAGCACCGGGTTGTGGTCCACCCACAGGGGAACGCCTGCTGCTGGCCATGACACACCAAGAAACGGGCTGGATCGATGAGCTCAAGGAGTACCTCAGGGACGGAGTCCTCCCTGAAGAGGACGCAGAAGCAGAGAGAGTTGCTCACCAGGCCAAGTCATACTGCCTTCACGAGGGAGACCTGTACCGCAAGCGTCCAAATGGAGTTGCACTAAAATGCGTCCCCCCTGAAGAAGGCCGCCAGCTGGTCAAGGACATACACAGTGGAGAATGTGGCCACCACTCTTCGTCACGCACCCTCGCAGGGAAAGTCTTCAGGAGTGGCTTCTATTGGCCCTCAGTGCTTCAAGACGCAACCATCATCGTCCAGTCCTGCGAGGCATGCCAGTTCCACGCCAAGCAGGTCCACCAGCCTGCGCTGGGGCTCCAGACCATCCCACTCTCCTGGCCCTTTGCGGTCTGGGGCTGGACATCCTGGGACCTTTCCCACGCTCCAGCGGGGGCTACCGCTACCTCTACGTCGCCATCGACAAGTTCACCAAGTGGGCGGAGGTTGAAGTGGTGCGCACCATCCCGGCGAGATCAGCGGTCAAATTCATCAGAGGCCTGGCCTGTCGCTTCGGCGTGCCAAATCGCATCATCACCGACAACGACTCGCAGTTCACTAGCGGCATCTTCAGGGCCTACTGCGAGAGTCTTGGCACACGGCTCTGCTTCGCCTCGGTGGCTCATCCACGAAGTAACGGGCAAGCTGAGCGGGCGAACGCAGAAGTGCTCAAAGGCCTCAAGACAAGAAGCTTCAATCGCCTCAAGGCCCACGGCAAGAACTGGATCGAAGAGCTCCCCTCCGTGCTCTGGTCCATCCGCACCACCGCCACGAAGCCCACTGGAGAAACGCCGTTCGCTCTCGTCTATGGCGTTGAAGCAGTCCTCCCCACCGAGATCAAGCATGGGTCCCCACGGATCCTTGCTTTCAACGAGGACAACCAAGAGGAGCTCCACAACGATGACTTGCTGTTGCTCGATGGACTACGTCGCCGTGCCGCCCTCCGAGCGGCAAAGTACCAACAAGACCTGCGCCGCTACCACAGCCGCCACATACGGCCGCGCACCCTCGAGACAGGCGATCTCGTCCTCAGGAGGATCCTCTCCAGAGAAGGCCTCCACAAGCTCTCACCCATGTGGGAAGGCCCCTACAGGGTCGCGCACATCGCCAGGCCTGGCGCGGTGCGGCTCGAGACGGAAGATGGCGATCCGATCAAAAATCCATGGAACATCGAGCACCTACGCAAGTTTTACCCGTGATCACGTCGCGGCAGGCATTTTTTTTGTCTCAAGAGGGAAGCCCGCGTCTTCACCTCCCAGCTTCACCAAGCTTTCCCTCCACGAGGGCCATCTCCACTGAGAGCTTCCTACAACGCGTTGCCACGGGCCGCGGGAAGCCTCAGCCACTCCATGTGGAACCCCATGCCCAGACATGGCGGACTTTGTCTTGGCCTCGCCAAGTGTAATGAACAATTTCAGGTCATCATGAACCTATTGCGCTTCGGCGCCGTTATGTAATATTGCTTGGTGAGTTTGCTTCTTTACATTTCATTCACGCTCACATTTTTCCCCATGCGCACCTCGCGAGCGGGGGCTGAGCACGGTGCCTGTGTCTCGGGAGCATCCCAGCAGCGTCGAAAAATCCAAAGGATCCGAGCTCTAACTCGTGGCTCTCCGCCCACGACCGTTATCTCACCAAAGAGCTCTGACTCGTGGGTTAGCTCCCATGCACGTCACCTCACCAAGGACCTTGGTGCTTATTCTCCTCGTGAGATACCCATGAGGAAATCTATGAGCGCGCATGAGTTGTACAACTATGTTTTGCTTGTGGGTTCGCCTCTCTCTCTCTCTCCAACACAGGGAACAAGACGCCTTGCAGGGCTCCAAAAGCTCCAAGCCAGCCTCAGGCAGCCTCGAGAAGAAGAACACCTCACCAGGAACATAACACCCTCTACAAAGCAGGCGTCCCGCCAGAGCTAAGTCCAGAACTTACGCCTCATGAGCTCTTTTTCCCTCTCGCTGGTTTTGTCGCCCCTCGAGCCTCTCTTTTCTCTCTTACGCCTCATGGGCTGCTTGCACGTCAAAGGGGAGCCCCTGAGCATCGCGCCTCGAGGGCCCCTACCTCTCTAATGCCTTACGCACCCCCCGGCCTTGTCGAGCCCTGACTCCGGCATACCGAAGCGGCGGTGCTATTTGCGCTAAGAGCAGGGTCCTAACGACGTAGAGCGAAAAAGACATGAGGGAACAGATAAAAGGCCTCCCGAGGGGCACTCACACTTGCACAAATTTAAAGTGTCTTTACAAACCAGCACGAAATAAAAGCGACAAGCCTTAAGATAACTAGTGCCCTTGGCACATCTCTCTACAGGGGCGACCTAAGCAGCGGGGTTGTCGTCGTCGCCGTCGGCATCCTCGTCGTCCACCTCCTCAGCACCAGCCTCGTCGTCGCTCTCCTCAACCTCGACCCTCTTGAAGCGTTGAGTGTACTTCTCCACGTCGTCCCACACCGAGGCGTCCAGCTTCTCGGCGAGCTCCTTCTCCAGGGGCTCCATCACAGACGCGAAGTCGAAACCTGGGTGGAGGTGTGCGAGGTTGGCGAAGACTTGGCCGATCGCGACGCCAAGCAGCTCGCGGTTCTCGGTGTCGACCAAGTCCTTGGCCACCATCGGCCCGGTGAGGCCGGCCTCGCGGAGGTCCCTCAAGCGCCTCACCACAGGGCCAAGCGTCGCGCCCTTGAGCCCTTTGGAGGCCCAGCTCGCCCTCTTCGTCGGAGGCACTTCAAGCAGCTCGAAGAAGGCGCTCTGGCTCCCAAACTGCATGAGGAACCAGCGCTTGCGGAAGTCCTCCACCTTCTTCGTCACACTGGTCACGATGTCCTCGCCGTTCCGCGCGATGGGGATGTAGACGCCCTTCATGCCATCGGTGATGCGGAAGGACACGCACCCTGACCGCTCCTTGTTCGCCGTGAACCGGAGCGCGTAGAAGCTGCGGAAGAGGTCCACCGAAGGCGGAATGCCGATGTACGCCTCGCAGAGGTAGGCGAAGATGGCGAGGACGAGGATGGAGTTGGGGTGAAGATGGAGAACCTGGATCTGGTAGCGCTCCAGGACCGCCAGGAAGAAATCGGAGAAGGGAGGAACGAGCCCGGCGAAGAGAGAGTGCATGAAGATGGGGTAGAAGCTGCCGTGGGAGTTGCCCGCGCGCTTGAGCACGGTGGCGCCGTGCTCGTTGGTCTTCGAAGCCGCCATGTGGCGCACCTTGTCCAGCTGCGCCTCCGTCTCGAAGCGGGAGCCGCTCAGAGCCGGCTCGAAGTCGCCGTCTCGCCGCGCCTCGGCGGACTCGCCGCCCTGCGCCACTGCCTTGCCCTTCGAAGCAGCGGTGGCTTTCTTGGGCGCCATTGCAGCAAGGTCGCGAAGGAGGAGATTGGGGATTGAGCGCTGGGAGGAAGGAGATGAAAGGGGAACGAATGAAACGATGGCCGCCTGCGCGAGCTCTTCGCCTTATATCGGCTCATCGAGCCGTTACAGGGACGTGGCGGGACCCACCACCACGCCCGTTACTTCGGAGGAGATCGTCGGATCGTGCCCGGCCGTAGCGCTCCACGTGTCTCGGGCTTCGCAGGCTTCTTTGGTCCCACGACGATTCGCCTCCGCCGAGGAGCTCCAACGTGCCCGTCGCGGGCCCGGGGGCTACTGTCGGCCCAGTGAAAACCAGGGTGTCATGGGCCGGCCTGCCATAGCCCTCGAACGCTCCACAGGAATTTCTGCTAAGGACCAGGCGTTCAGCCTGGCAAGCCTCGCGAGGCATTTTCCTTCGCGAGGGTTACTTGCTCGACCAAGCATTTCTGCTAAGGACCAAGACGATCGGCCTGGAGGCCTCAAGAGGGACCTCTGCCTCGAGAAGGCCTCTCCTAGGATATCTTCAGGACCTGGCGCGTCTCCGCGCCAACCTCGGGAGGTTTTCCCTCGCGAGAAGTCAACGGCTACAGAACCTCGGCGAGGGTTCAGGCCTCGCGGGGTTCCTTCAAGAGGAAGCAAGCTCCTGCGCCGCTGCAGAGCGCACATGGGCTCTGCGCCCGCCGCAGAGTGATGCACGCACCTGCGCGTGATGACGAAGACGCCGCAGTTGCCATTCTCGTGTATAAAGTGGTCAAAGGAGCTGCGGCAAGCAAAGCGGACTCCAGGACTTGCCAAATTGGTGATTAAAGCGGCCGGCCGCCGCTACGCTCCAACTGCGACGTCACTGTGGGGCGCGCCCCAAAGCTCTGCAAGCGCCAGCCCACCGTCCTGGTTGGACGGTGGCTTTTTCTGCCAAGACGACGTGCTCCCAGCCATGGACCGTGTCCATGGACGCCCCCGACGCTGTGCGCTGTGCTCCAATTCGGTGGCATTGTGGTATCCCTTCCCGCGGAGGTTTTCGGGGAAGAGGACCAAGCCCAGTATATAAGGAGCCAGTGTACGACCTAGGAGGGGATCCCCGCATTCGACAACTCATTCCACAACCAAGGAGCTACGTCTGAGAAGAAGACAGAGCTCATACCACCATAGTCCACCATTGCCACAGCGGTGCCCTCGGCAAGCACACTTGTACTGAGAACCTCTCCAAGCAGTGCAATACATCTTAGCAGGACGTAGGGCTTTTACACCTCACGGTGGGCCTGAACCTGGGTAGCGGCTTGTGTTACCTCTCTGTCGTGATGTTCCTCGCCGAGCTCGACGAGCACCGTCGCCGAGGTTGTTGAGGATTTGTTTGACGTTGTGTTCAGCCCCTTACTCGTTTCCTGGCACTTGAGAGACACCCTAGTTCCTGGGACTAGTCTCCGACATCTATGTATATCACTAACCAATATATATCCCAATCCATCTTCAGCGTTGTCTCAGAAGGAAATGGAAGAACGACTAGCGGCGCAGAATGACACCAGGGAGTGGAGGACGAAAGGGGGCATTCTACCGTTCCCGGCGCCGCTCATGAAGAGGAAGCCATGATCATGCTCCATCATCGCGGCGGTGACAACTTCATTTGTACTAAGACTTGTGTGTGACATGAGATGAACCTTTGTACCAATTAAGACTTGTGTGACATGATCGAGATGGAACTTTTGTAGACTTGTGCTTTGGCACTTGTCACTATATGCATGTATGTATCTTGGGCTCTAAGTGTTTGTCATGACATAGTAATGTGTTTGTTTTCATATACCGTGTCAAAATATATTATTGTTTCTATTATTCCTGTATTTCCTGTAATATACTGTATTTGTACAGGAAATAAGAATTTCTGTATTTCTGGAAAAAAACTTTTGTGGCGCGTCATTTATTTTTTGTGGCTCACCACTTTCTGTGGCGCACCATAAAAAGGTGCGCCACAGAATTCGTCTGCATGTGGCCTACCCAGATATTTCTGTGGCGCACTCTTCTGGTGCGCCACAGAAAGTTGGTTTCTGTGGCGCATGCACGTGGTGCGCCACAGAAATAAATATTTTAGTGGCGAGGATTCTGTGGCGCACCCAGGAATTCTATGGATGCGCCACAGAATTCGATTTTGGTGCGCCACTGTTAACCATTTTCCCACTAGTGGGGTAGGTTGCGAGTACTTAAATGTACTCATGGCTGTGTCCCTGGATATTCCCATGTCCAGAGTTCAAGAAGAAGTATGCTGAAGACCGAGAGATCGATGACGTCAATGCGAACTAGGGCGCTTCCCAGTCAGCTGCCGTGGGGTTATGGCAAATGACTTGGGCTCCACGCTGTTTGATGGTTTCCGCTGCAAGTATCTGTTGAAGTTACTGCTTCAATCAAGTAAGTCTGTTTTTTTCGGTATTTATGGATGTTCTTTTGATACCGGTTTAATTGTGCTCAGCGACACACTGATCACGGGATCGCTGATGTTGTAGGCACAAGGGTATTTCGGACAGCTAGTCCGGGGTCCCCACAATATTGCCTTGCACTGCGTGCGCCGTCACACCTCGAACCAATCTAGGTTTTGCCACCTCGTGCCTTGCGCCGCCACCGTAGTCTACTCCATCCCGATCGACGGCGTGCACCGGCGTTTGGGAGAGCAGGTCTACGGAACCAGTCGCCTTTGTGATCATGTACGGGAGAGGGCGAAATAGGTTTTTGGGAAGCGCTTCGCGCGACTGCTCGCCGCTTCCACCATGGGTCGTCTTCCAGCCGGAGCTGCGGATCGTCTCCGCATGCGTCGTCTTTTCGACCCGTCATCACCAACGTCATCGTCAACAACATCACCGCTGATCTCGCGCGGTGAACCTATCTGCATCGACTGCTGCTTCCTCTACAAACGTTTGGTACGTGCGACGTATTCCGAACTACATGTTTACTATGGATATGTTGGCGTATATGTTGCTGCTATTGTTCATGTTGTTTAGTACGTCTAGTGTGTTCGTATTTCACATGTTAGTAGCTGCCGTATTCATGTTTAATATTCTGGAATTAATCATGGAATTATTGCCTAATTATCGAACAATCCAAAAACCTAATTGTAGGCAATTTCGTGATTCAACTATGGTTGGTTATACCGATGCAATGAAACCGGAAAAGTTCACCGGTGGTATGGGCTTTAAGAGATGGCAATTCAGTGCCAGCTTGGCTCTCGGCCATGGAAGTGTGGGAAGTTAGTAATGGTCTTCCTGAAGGAACTACATATGAGGAAGCTCAGAATAAGTTCAAGAAAGACACTACTATCTTCCGTGGCTGCGTTCTGAGTGTTCTTGATGGTCGTCTGTGTGATGTGTATATGCACATAGAAGACGGCAAAGAGCTCTGGATGCACTGAAAGCTAAGTTCGGTGCAACCGATGCAGGCAGTGAGATGTATATCATGGAGAGTTTTCACGACTACAAAATGGTGAATAACCGTGGCGTGGTCGAACAAGCTCATGAGATACAGTGCACTGCAGAGAGCTCGAACTCCTCAAGTGTGCTTTACCTGACAGGTTTGTGGCTGGGTGCATTATTGCAAAGTTACCTCCTTCATGGAGGAACTTCGCCACAGCTCTCAAACACAAGAGAACGGAGATATCGGTTGAAAACCTGATAGCGTCTCTTGATGTTGAGGAGAAGCTCGGGCAAGGACACTGCTGAGAGAGGTGGTGAAGGTCAGTCTAGCGCCAACATGGTGCAGAAAAACCATCACCACAGCAAGAGCAAAGGGAAGGGCAAGCCTGCTTTCAATATGCCTTCCAAGACTACTTCCTTCAAGAAGAAGAAGAAGCTGAACAAATCTGAGCTAGTGCTATACTTGTGGAGAGCTCGGCCACTTCTCTGTGGACTGCCCAGATCGTGCAGACAAGAAAGGGAAGAAGGCAAATGTCAACGTCGTGACCGCTAGCAATCTGATGGGTACGGTAATTTACCGATGTGCTTTCAGTATTTCAATCTCCATGTTGGTGGATTGATACGGGTGCTAATGTTCATGTGTGTGCTGACATTTCTATGTTCACTTCTTATCAGGTCGCGATTCATCCGTCCTAATGGGGAATGGATCACATGCTTCTGTTCGTGGTGTTGGCACGGTAGATCTGAAGTTTACTTCGGGGAAGATCGTGCAGCTGAGGAACGTGCAGCATGTCCCTACTATGAACAAGAATCTCGTTAGCGGCTCCTTCTATGCAGAGATGGGTTTAAATTAGTCTTGGAGTCCAATAAAGTAGTAGTGTCAAAGTTTGGACAATTTATTGGTAAAGGGTATGAGTGCGGAGGCTTGTTCCGCTTTTCATTATCGGATTTTTGTAATAAGTCAGTAAACCATATTTGTGGCAGTGTGGATTCGGATGCTAATGTGTGGCACTCTCGTTTATGTCATGTTAATTTTGGTTTAATGAGTAGACTTTCCAGTTGAGTTTAATTCCTACTTTCACCATTGCCAAAGGTTCTAAGTGCCATAGCTGTGTGCAATCTAAGCAACCTCGAAAGCCTCACAAGGCAGCCGAGGAGAGAAACTTGGCACCTCTAGAACTCGTACATTCGGATCTATGTGAGATGAATGGCGTGTTGACAAAAGGTGAAAAGAGATATTTCATGACTTTAATCGATGATGCTACTAGGTTCTGTTATGTATATTTGTTGCAAACTAAAGATGAAGCTTTAGACTACTTTAAAATCTATAAAGCTGAAGTAGAAAATCAATTAGAGAGAAAGATCAAACGTCTTAGGTCGGATCGTGGTGGCGAGTATTTCTCCAACGTATTTGATGAATTCTGTGAGGAACACGGTATTATTCATGAGAGGACGCCTCCCTATTCGCCCCAATCAAACGGGGTTGCCGAGAGGAAAAACCGCACGCTGACCGACTTGGTGAATGCCATGTTGGACACTGCTGGTTTATCTAAGGCATGGTGGGGGGGCTTTGTTGACTTCGTGTCATGTCCTGAATAGAGTTCCTAACAAGGATAAAGAAAGACACCTTACGAGGAGTGGTCTGGGAGAAAACCATCACTTTCTTATTTGCGCACTTGGGGATGTTTGGCGAAAGTCAATGTTCCAATTCCTAAGAAACGTAAACTTGGACCAAAGACAGTGGATTGTCTTTCTAGGCTATGCTCAGCGGAGCATTTGCTATAGATTTTTAGTGGTTAAATCTGAGATACCTGATATGCATGTTGATACTATTTTGGAATCTCGTGATGCAACATTTTTTGAGAACATGTTTCCTATGAAGGATATGCATAGCACTGCTAGAATTTCTTCTGAGATATTTATTGAACCTAGTACATCTGTTGATCATTTTGAACAACCACATGTTGAGGAAGTCCTTGAGAAGGATGACAATGAAGCTCCCAAGAGGAGCAAGAGACAGAGGATTGAAAAATCCTTTGGTGATGATTTCATTGTGTACCTTGTGGACAATCCTACGACCATTGCAGAGGCATTTGCATCTCCTGATGCTGATGACTGGAAAGAAGCTGTCCATAATGAGATGGACTCGATTCTTTCTAATGGAACTTGGGAATTATCTGAACGACCCTACGGTTGCAAACCTGTGGGTTGTAAGTGGGTGTTCAAGAAGAAGCTAAGGCCTGATGGTACTATTGAAAAGTACAAGGCACGGCTTGTAGCCAAGGGCTACACCCAGCGCGAAGGCGAAGATTACTTTGACACCTATTCACCTGTTGCTAGACTCACCACCATTCGTGTACTACTTTCCCTGGCTGCCTCCTATGGTCTTATCGTTCATCAAATGGACGTAAAGACAGCTTTCCTTAACGGAGAGTTGGAAGAGGAAATCTATATGGATCAGCCTGATGGGTTTGTAGTAAAAGGTGAAGAGAGAAAGGTGTGCAAATTGTTAAAATCTTTGTATGGGCTGAAGCAAGCACCTAAGCAATGGCATGAGAAGTTTGACAGTACTTTAACTCTGCAGGCTTTGCCATTAATGAGGCTGATAGGTGCGTTTATTATCGCCATGGTGGGGGCGATAGCGTTATATTATGCTTGTATGTTGACGATATACTTATTTTCGGAACAAGCATGATAGTGATTAATGAGGTCAAGTCTTTTCTGTCAAAGAGTTTTGATATGAAAGATCTGGGACAAGCTGATGTGATCCTGAACATTAAGCTGATTAGGGATGAGAGTGGGATTACGTTAACGCAATCACACTATGTTGAGAAGGTCTTGAGCCGCTTTGGCATATAGACAGCAAGCCTTCTCCAACACCCTATGATCCCAGTGTGACACTCAGAAAGAACAAAAAGGAAACGAGAGATCAATTAAGATATTCTCAAGTGATCGGTTCACTCATGTACCTTGCGAGCGCGACGAGACCTGATATCTCTTTTGCTGTGAGCAAATTGAGCAGGTTCATGTCTAACCCGGGTATTGATCATTGGCATGCACTTGAAAGGGTCATGCGCTATCTGAACGGTACAATGAGTTATGGGATTCACTATTCAGGGCACCCTGCGGTGCTTGAGGGATATTGTGATTCGAACTGGATCTCAGATGTTGATGAGCTCTACGCCACAAGTGGATATGCGTTTATCCTTGGAGGTGGCGCAGTGTCATGGAGGTCTTGCAAACAGACCATTTTGACGAGGTCAACCATGGAAGCAGAACTTACTGCTTTAGATACAGCTTCTGTTGAGGCAGAATGGCTGCGTGAGCTCTTGATGGACTTGCCGGTGGTTGAGAAACCATTACCGGCCATCCTTATGAACTGTGACAACCAAACGGTTATCATGAAAGTGAACAGTGCTAAGGATAACGCGAAGTCATCAAGACACGTTAAAAGACGTTGAAGTCTGTCAGGAAAATGAGAAACTCCGGAGTAATAACTGTTAGTTATATTCAAACTGACAAAAACCTGGCAGATCCCTTTACGAAGGGACTATCACGTAATGTGATAGATAGTGCATCGAGGGAGATGGGGTTGAGACCCGTGAGCGTTACACCATAGTGGTAACCCAACCTATGTGATCGGAGATCCCGTGAATTAGGACCTGGGAAGAACAAGCTAGTGGTTTAACAGAGGAGAGTTTTTTTAACCCTCTCCGTGGGAAGATGCATAACTCTCAAATTCTGTAAGGCAGGTTGGCAATATGCCTTAATGTGTTTCTGTTGGCTATTCGTAGCAAAGGTGCTATCCTACAGAGCGACCTTGAAAGAACACACCTATATGAGTCCGACTGTTAAACGTCGCAGTCTATGAGATTTGGGTGATCTCTAGTAAGCTCATGAAGAGACCAGGGAGTATGACGCATATGCTCCACCCGCGGGGTAGGCTACTGGCAGCCACGTACTGGTTATGACTTTGAGTGAAGTCTATTGGCACCAAACTTGCAATTCAAGGTTCGTCCATTGTTCAAGTTGCTGGTAGATGTAGCTTGAAGTTCTAGGCGGAAGTTCAACTTAACAGTCTCTGCTGAAACACTGGTATATAAACAAGAAACGAGGTTTGGCAAAATCTCTAAATGGGAATTTGAGATCTGGTGGGGGATTGTTAGAATTTGGGCCCATTTGTGGGCAGCCCATATAAGCAAATCCTGAAAATCTCAAATTGGCCCATGTGCATGGCAGAATTTTGGAGGTGCAAGTGGTGCTAAAGTTTAGTCCCACATTGCTAGTTGGAGGAGACAAACACCACCTTATAAGGTGGAGTGTTGTGACACTTGGTGTGCTAGTTGAGAACAGAAGGCTCTCTCCCGCGCACTCCTCCTCCTCCCCCACCGCCGTCCGTCCGTCCATCCGTCCGTCGTCACGACACACCGCGGGTTGCGGGAATGAGCCGAGCCGATGCCTATATTTTTGTGTTCGGGAAAAAACGAGTTTTTGCGTACGCGTATAGTTTTGCCAGTTCGGGTCGCTCCCGGATCGTGGGCTGCTATCCGACTCGGACGTGTGCGACGTGGTTGGCCCACGTTGTACCCGTTAGGGTTTCCCGAGCCGCACTATATATTGCCTTGCGCTGCGTGCGCCGTCACACCTCGAACCAATCTAGGTTTTGCCACCTCGTGCCTTGCGCCGCCACCGTAGTCTACTCCATCCCGATCACCGGCGTGCACCGGCGTTTGGGAGAGCAGGTCTCCAGAACCAGTCGCCTTTGTGATTCTGTACGGGAGAGTGCGAATTAGGTTTTTGGGAAGCGCTTCACGTGACTGCTCGCCGCTTCCACCACGGGTCGTCTTCCAGCCGGAGCTGCGGATCGTCTCCGCAGGCATCGTCTTCTCCGACCCGTCATGACCAACGTCATTGTCAGCAACATCACCGCTGATCTCGCCGCGGTGAACCTGTCTGCATCGACTGTTGCTTCCTCTACAAACTTTCGGTACGTGCGACGTATTCCGAACTACATGTTTACTATGGATATGTTGGCATATATGTTGCTGCTACTGTTCATGTTGTTTAGTACGTCTAGTGTGTTCGTATTTCACATGTTAGTAGCTGATGTAGTCATGTTTAATATTCTGGAATTAATCATGGAATTATTGACTAATTATCCAACACTTATCACCCTCAGCAACAAACTGTGCATCAAAGTTTGGATTAGCTCAACTACCATAAGAAAAATCACACCGCTGCAACGAGGAAAAGGGAAGAACTTGAATTTCCAACCAAAATCCATTCAAATCACAGTGAACGGGAAAACATGAAGAAGGGGTGCTGAAAAATTGCCATCCCACCCGGGTAGTATTAACCAAGGTGAAGAACAGTCGCTCATGGTTCTTGATGGTGTGCAACACCTTGAAAGTGAGGGGTTCGACCCTCCTTATAGTGCAAACAAATCAGTACCAGAAGTCCGATGCTCTCAAAGGATTGGGAGCTTCACGACAATTCTACTTGCCACAAACCTAATCGTCGCCGGAGAGGGACGCACAACTCGATGGAATATAGGCGATGTCGCGGTGGGATTCTATTGAGATGGGGACGAAGAGAAGGACTCTATAAGGCAAGAGAGAACGACTTGGCGACGCGAGGGGAGAAGAAGACGAGAGGGCTAGAGTTGGCAACGTCTCTCTACACTACTAGTAGGGCAGGTATAACATTTAGTCCTTAAGGGCCACCCGGACAACATTTGGGAGGCAATATCCATTGACATGTACAAAATTTGTCACAGAAAGGAGCAGTCAGCAGCATTCGTTACCACTGACTAGAGCTACTGGCTGGCTTTATGAGGCACCCATCAACGGTGGCCGCTTGTCAAAGATAACCACACTACTTATGGGAAAAATTGTTGACCGCGCCAATCGGTGATGGATTTTCCTATATAAAATAGGCACAATATGAGTCCACTAATCTGATGGCTTACTCTGTTTGTGATGTGAGTCATTGTCATGCTATTTTGGCATTATATGCGATGGAGAAGCGACCCTTGTACTTATTCCCCACCTTCTCGCTTACCTATATAAGGCATGTAACCCATCAGATCTAGGTTTAGAGACATATATATGATAGACTACAATTGAGCTTTGCTCCTCCCCCCCCCCCCCCCCCCCCCCCCCCCCCCGCCAAGAATCCCTGATACGTACAAAACATATATATAATTTGTGATTGTTTCATGCTACTTTTATATCATCGTTACATGTTCTACTATGGTTTTTATATCATTTTGTGGCATTTTCTTGAACTAACCTATTAACAAGATGCCAAGTGTCAGTTCTTTTTTCTGCTGTTTTTGTATTTCAGAAAAGTTATTAAAGAAATATCCTCGAAAATGGACGCCAATTTACGGAGATTTTTAAACGAAGGAAATAAACTAGCAGGCAAAAGGGCGACGCGAGGGGATGATACGTCCCAAACGTATCTATAATTTTTGATGTTCCATGCATGTTTTATGTCAATTGGCACATGTTTTATATACACTTTATATCATATTATGACATTTATTAGAATAACCTACTAATAGTTGCCAAAGTGCAAAATCTTCTTGTTTTCCTATTTGTTGTGTAGGAATTATCAAAAATACAAAAGGAAACCTTGTTGTAGTCAAATTGGGACTTTCCTGAAATCTGTCTGAGAACTTTTTACGGAGATTGTCAGTTTGACCCTCGAAGATGGCGTCCAATGGAAATCAAATTAAAGAGAAAGTTGTCAAAATTTTCCATACGAAGATTTTAAGCCCGAGATCAGCCCAATCGGAGTTCGGACGCGGCCTGTAGGCCGTTTTGGTGGAACCCTAAAAGGGGGTGACGGAAATCCGAGAGTCCATATAAAAAAGGAAACCCTAGGTCGTGAGAGGCACCCAAGACCACGAATTTTCCTCCTCCCAGGCAGCCGTCTGGGGGAGGAGAACCTCCTCCACACCATCCTCATCACCAAGGGCAGCCGCCGCCGCCAAGGGCCGCCGCAGCCGCCGCCGTGGGCTGCTGCGGGTCGCCGCCTCCACTCCGGGCTGCACCTCTTCGTCAACCTCTCCATCTTCTCCAACGACTTCTCCACCGTCTCCATGATGAAGGGGGAGTAGTCCATCCCCTGGACTTTGGGTTTGTGGTGGTAACTTGATCTAATCTCTCTATGTATGATCATTGTTGGAGTCCATATGATGTGCCTTGCATAAGTATGGATCTATCTATGTAATGCTTATGGTGGATATTGTGGTATGAGATGATTTGTTATACATTTACCGTTGTGTTGGAGCTTTTATGATTTGTCATACTTTGGAGATATTCTATGATGCATGTGATGGTTTGATTTATGCATAATGCCTTGTTTATCCTTGTCATGAGGTGATTGACACCACCAAGTGTGGATAGATGAGAGAGATGTGGTCATGCACACGAAATATGAATCATTGCACTAGTGTTTAGAACATTGTCCATTATGAAGTATGATGTATGTAGGTACGGGATGGCCGATGTGACACGGCATATGTATTGAGTGACATGTGAAATACAACCCAACATCCTTTATCTGGGGGTAAAAAGAAAGAGTATGATGTGGGAGTGACAACAACCACGCTAGCCTTACGAGGGTGACCTAGCAACACAAATGAGTACTTCTTTCAACTATGTGTTTTAGGACATATAGCCATGTCCATTGTTCCAATAAGAGAAAACCTTTGTCTTGTCCTCTTGCATTGAAGAGGATTGGGACACTTTTACATTCTTGTTTTGTTACATTAAGCTTCCATCAATTAAATCAACCACCTTGTTCTTTAAACTTGTTTAGTGCATAATCAACTAAAACTTGTGACACTTTAGTTGTAGGGAATAGATAACTTTTCCTTCTTGCTCCTGCGGATCGATACCTTACTTCCACATTGAGAGGTGCTACAGTGATCCCTGCTCTTGGGGGTTATCAAGTACTTTTCTGGCGCCGTTGCCGGGGAGCGTAGCGCTTAAGTTTCTATTCTTGTGTGCACTAGATTTTATATCTTGCAATCATCTAAGCTTGGGGAGGTTCCTTTAAACTTGTTTGATTGTGAGTTTCTCATTAGTTTTATATATATCAAAAACCCATAAAAATTAGAAAATGGAAAACAACAAAAAAATTAGAGAGCTTTATGAAATTTATCTTGAGTTAGGACATGATGAGTTTGAGCAGAAAATTAAAAAATCTATGGAAAATCATTTGCATGATGGTAGCAATGTTATTACTATAAATTCTTTGCACACTATTGCTAATGCTATGGAAAAGTCTAAGCTTGGGGAAGCTAGTTTTTATAAAATGATCCTTGTAGTTCCCCAGCTTTGGAGGAGAAAATTTGCTTTGATAATACTTTGTCTCCTATATGTGATAATTCTAATGATACTTGTGATATTCTAAATCCACCTACTGAAAGTATTCCTTTTGAAATACCTATGGAAATTGTTGAAATGGTTACGAATGAACGTTATGCAGGGGATGGAACAGTCCATCCACATGATCACTTGTTGAAACTTACAGAACTTTGTGAGTTGTTTGAGGTTGCAGGTTTATCAAGAGAAGATGTCATGAGGAAATTATTTCCATTTTCACTTAAGGACAAAGCAAAGAAGTGGTATAGGATGCTGGATGATCGTCCTTCGAATTGGAAACAGCTTGAATCTCTCTTTTACTCTAAATTTTATCCTCTTCATGAAGTGCATCTAGCAAGGAGTTACATTTTCAATTTTTATCCTCATGATAGAGAAAGCATTGCTCAAGCTTGGGGAAGACTGAAAACATTAATACTCAAATGTCCTAACCATGAGCTTCCTAAGGAAATAATTGTTACTAATTTCTATGCAAGGCTTTCAGGTCATTACAAGGATTATCTAGATGCTTCTTCAGGTGGTTCTTTCACAAGTAAGAAGGTTGAAGCTAAATGAGATCTTCTTGAAACAATTCAACGCAATACTGAAGATTGGGAGAACGACAAAGGTAAAGAATCAGGTATAAACTTTGAGTATGATTGCATTAAGTCTTTCGCTGAAACTGCTAGTTTTCATGGGCTTAGTGCTAAATTTGGTCTTGATTCTCAAATTATTGTTGATTGCTGTAAAACCTTTGCTTCTCATATTAATATTTCTAAAGAGAATTGGGACATGTATCATGAACCTTTTAAAGACACTTGCTTGGAAACCAAATTGTTACTAATGATTGCAATAAACATGCTCAAACTTCTGAAAATACTATTTCTTATAAGCATGTTAATTTTTGTGGAGCACTTAGACCTTGTGAAAAGAATAAAATCGAAGAGGAATATTGTATTCATCATAGGAATGAAAAAACTACAACATGGTACAGAGCTCTAAGTGATTTGGCTGAAAAAGTGTGTGCCCGCTATCCTTTTATTTGTGAACTTTGCTATAAAGAGGGTCATTTCGAATTTCAATGCTCAGTTCTAATAAGGATATTGCGGGAGACTTTTGTGATAACATGATCACTCCTAATCAACATGATGAACTTACATTATTTTTGGGGTGTGAAGAGTTATCAAGAAAAACTTCTTCGTTAGATATGAGTGCTTTTGATATGAATAGCGTGTTACATGGATGTTATCTCTATTGTGTTAATAATTGCCATGCCAACACTTACATACAAAATATTATAAAAGATGGAACTACTTTACCAAAATATGAAAGGACTAATGTTTGTTTTACTCTTATTAATGAAAAAGAGGAAACGGTATCTTCCCCTAAGCATGTTGCTCCTATTATAGTTGTTGCTGATGAGTCTGATTTCGATGATGATCCTATGCCTGTTACTTATAGTAGTGATCATGATTGGGAAAAGCATAGTACTTTTGATATTGAAAATCTCTTTGGTACTAATTCTGAAAATGATGATGCTAATAATTACAATCATCCTCATAAAACTTGTCATAGTTATGGAAGGATCACCCAAAACCATCCAATTAATATACAACTTGTCTATCATGTTCGAGTTCTTTACAATGATCCTACTTCCATTGCTATTAATAATAAGAACTTTGCTTATGTGGAAAATATTGATACTTTTATGCATATGGATCAAGGTAAGAATGTTTCATGTGATGGTTATATTGTAGATTTTATCAATGATGCTACTGAAAGTTTTTATGAGAGAGGGAGACATGACTTCATATACCACAATAATATTAAGTCTCCTCTCTCTTTGTTGAAAATCTTGAAGTTGCACTTGCTTTGCCTTCCTATGCTAGTCACTTTGTGCTTTATTGATTTATTTTCTTACAAGATCCCAATGCATAGGAAGTGGGTTAGACTTAAATGTGTTTCATATTTTTCTCTATGTGAGCATCATTAAAACTATCAAGCCTAGCTATATGGCTATAAAGAAAGCGCTTTACGGGAGGCAACCCGGTTGTTTTTATTTGTGATTTTCTTTGTGTCCTCTTGCTGTAACAAGAGACTTAGTGTTTAGTTTAGATTCTGGAATTTTTAATAAAGTGCCAAGTTTTACTCATTTTGGTATGAAGAAGTTGCTTATAGCGTTCGGAGATATTATTCCTGCACGAATCTGTGCACGGTATGATTTTTAATTCTTATTCTGTAACTCCGAATGAGCTCATATTTAAACTGTAATGGCAACTTTTCATCCTCTGTATGCATGAATTTTTTCGGAATTTTCGACAAAGTTAAGTAGGGTAGAAAAATACGTTTTTCTGCTGCTGTTTTTCTGGACAGATTCTGTCCCATTTTGTTTGATGCATGCTTAGAACTTTTAACATGAATCTTTTTTATCCAATTGAGTTTATGAGTAGGCATAAAATATTATACATGTTCTGGACATCCATATGAATTTTTGTCTAAGGATTATATGCAGCAAGAAATCTATTTGTTTATCACTACTAATGTCCCCACAGAAAAAGAAATGGGAGAAACGGTGTTTTGAAGTTTTTTCACAGGGATTAGAGGAGATGCACCGAGAGCTATCCAAGGATGGTGAAGACCATAAGCTTGGGGATGTGAAGACAACCCCACTGGACCTACACACTCTCGGTTTGCACACGTCTAACTTCTGTTTTTCGATCGAAACACTTTATCGCATAAACTTGGAGCGTCTTTTGTTTGTTTAGATTAGATTTTTATTTTTGTGAGACCACCACACTATCATTTATATATGAGAGAGCTACTGGAAATTTGGGTTGAATTATGTTGGATGCTATTATAAGATTGGGAAAAGGGATGTTAAAGTTAATTTTAAAAGATACATATAATTGCATGATTCATGAGCTTGTTAATGAGTAATAATTTGCAAATATTTTATCAAGAGCTATCTCTTATTCATGTTTTGATGCTAAATGTTATTCTACCTTGTTTAACATGGATTAGTTAGTTCTATGGACACTCATGCATGCATTTAGATGGTCAACTTTCTCCCTCTTGCTAGCCCAAAAATTCCAACAAGCAAAAACTTGTTTCCAACACCTTCAACCAAAGTTTTTCCAGTGAGTCCACCATATCTACCTATTAGCTTTATGCTATTCCGAGTATGTTTATCATGATATTTGAGTTATCTATACCTCTGAATGAAAATGCTTATGTTGTTAATTGTTGTGGGAAAAGTTGGTTATATAGCTCTCGCGAACTTGATGCACACTTTACTTTCATTGCATAAATAAATATGACCCATTGTGATTAAAATTATGAAGTTGTGGACTTGACAAATGTCTTTGGTTGAGAGTTAGCCCATATGTGCTGTCACATGGCAAGCTTTCAACATTGCACATCATCTAATTTAGTTGATATCATGTACTTTTGTTTATGGATGCTTACCATGGGTGAAATAAATGGGGAAATGAAGTGAGTTTAAATGAGTTTGTATAAATGGTTAGAGAGACGCCTGGGCCGCTAATCTAAGCCATGCATCATTCATGGTGGAAATTTACTTACATGCTATGGTGAACCTTCTGTGATACACCTTACAATAAAAAGCTATCCAATGGTAAATAAAAAGGGTGTTGAGATTGTTCATTATGTTTGTTTGTCTTGTCATTTTGATATGGGCTTGTTCCATATCCTGGGACAAGAGGTACCCCAGTTGACGCTCTTAATGATACTGTTATTACTTACAGTGATATTTAACTTGAACTTGCTTTGTTTTCTAAAGTTGAGTAACACATGGAGTAGGTACTTGTATTCAAGGGGCATGAGACTTTCAACCTGTACTTTGTCAAGCACACTACTCGTATTTGCTTTCACTTTAAACTTAATCATTCAAGATGCTATGATAGGGGAATGAGAGCTTGACACCAAGGATTACCACATTGCAATCATTAACTTAAGTAGAAGAGTTTGGAAGTTAGATGAAACTTATTCATGCTTTACCTCTACTCATTTATATATCTTTCCAAAGTGTCCACCTTTTATATTCAGATTTTCGTTAATACTCTATGGCCATTATAGGATGTTCTTCCTTTTCATTATGCATACATGTGGTCCATAGTACCTTCTTCTATGTTACACTTTGTGAATTATCATTGAACATCCTTACATTGAATATTTGATATCACTTCATAATCTATCTTGTACATTGCTACTCCTTTGAAGAATGAATCATTTGACTGTATGTAGCAATAACTTCATCACTTCATAACATGTGCCTTACAATATTATGTGATCAATATTATGATGGTAGCATGTCACTTCAAAAATTATTTTGTTTTATCGTTTACCTACTCGAGGACGAGTAGGAACTAAGCTTGGGGATGCTTGATACGTCCCAAACGTATCTATAATTTTTGATGTTCCATGCATATTTTATGTCAATTGGCACATGTTTTATATACACTTTATATCATATTATGACATTTATTAGAATAACCTACTAATAGTTGCCAAAGTGCAAAATCTTCTTGTTTTCCTATTTGTTGTGTAGGAATTATCAAAAATACAAAAGGAAACCTTGTTGGAGTCAAATTGGGACTTTCCTGAAATCTGTCTGAGAACTTTTTACGGAGATTGTCAGTTTGACCCTCGAAGATGGCGTCCAATGGAAATCAAATTAAAGAGAAAGTTGTCACAATTTTCCATACGAAGATTTTAAGCCCGAGATCAGCCCAATCGGAGTTCGGACGCGGCCTGTAGGCCCGTTTTGGTGGAACCCTAAAAGGGGGTGACGGAAATCCGAGAGTCCATATAAAGAAGAAAACCCTAGGTCATGAGAGGCATCCAAGACCACGAATTATCCTCCTCCCAGGCAGCTGGGGAGGAGAACCTCCTACACACCATCCTCATCACCAAGGGCAGCCGCCGCCGCCAAGGGCCGCCGCAGCCGCCGCCGTGGGCTGCTGCGGGTCGCCGCCTCCACTCCAGGCTGCACCTCTTCATCAACCTCTCCATCTTCTCCAACGACTTCTCCACCGTCTCCGTGATGAAGGGGGAGTAGTCCATCCCCTGGACTTTGGGTTTGTGGTGGTAACTTGATCTAATCTCTCTATGTATGATCATTGTTGGAGTCCATATGATGTGCCTTGCATAAGTATGGATCTATCTATGTAATGCTTATGGTGGATATTGTGGTATGAGATGATTTGTTATACATTTACCGTTGTGTTGGAGCTTTTATGATTTGTCATACTTTGGAGATATTCTATGATGCATGTGATGGTTTGATTTATGCATAATGCCTTGTTTATCCTTGTCATGAGGTGATTGACACCACCAAGTGTGGATAGATGAGAGAGATGTGGTCATGCACACGAAATATGAATCATTGCACTAGTGTTTAGAACATTGTCCATTATGAAGTATGATGTATGTAGGTACGGGATGGCCGATGTGACACGGCATATGTATTGAGTGACATGTGAAATACAGCCCAACATCCTTTATCTGGGGGTAAAAAGGAAGAGTTTGATGTGGGAGTGACAACAACCACGCTAGCCTTACGAGGGTGACCTAGCAACACAAATGAGTACTTCTTTCAACTATGTGTTTTAGGACATATAGCCGTCATAAAAGCTACCATTAAAACATGACAATTGTGTGTACTTTATCTATAACATGATAATCACCGTAGATGAGAGAGAGAGGATTAAGTGAACCCATGTCCATTGTTCCAATAAGAGAAAACCTTTGTCTTGTCCTCTTGCATTGAAGAGGATTGGGACACTTTTACATTCTTGTTTTGTTACATTAAGCTTCCATCAATTAAATCAACCACCTTGTTCTTTAAACTTGTTTAGTGCATAATCAACTAAAACTTGTGACACTTTAGTTGTAGGGAATAGATAACTTTTCCTTCTTGCTCCTGCGGATCGATACCTTACTTCCACATTGAGAGGTGCTACAGTGATCCCCTGCTCTTGGGGGTTATCAGGGGAGCACCGAGGCGAGGCCGCGGGTTCCACTCGTGGTCCAGGAGGGCACCCGCGGGTCCCACCCGCGGCCCCACCTCGTCCACCTCCTCAGTCGCCGCCTTCGCCTATAAAATCCCCTCAACCCTAATTTTGACGGGGACGGAGAAATATTTAACAAAAACCTTACCGATCCGTCACTGTCGTGTAATGCTTATTTTTGTGTTTGCTGGGATATGATGAATTGTGATGTTATAATCAGATTGTGCATGATATATTAAATATGATATTGCTTTATTTATGGTCTTACATGCTCTCCTATTTATTTAATTGCTTTGGACAAGTAATTGTTTAAGTCTCCAAGAGGTAGTATATGTTCGATAGTGGGTTCTTGCCTTGCCTATCCCTGGACTCGAGTGACAGGAACGACTAAGCGTGGTTTGTGCGGTTGCTACTAAGGGTAAAAAAGCGGTGTTTATGTCTACTTTTGATAATAAATGTTGCTTACATCATGTACTGAGTTTAATGCAATACTCTGTTGTTTCGATAACTTAATTCTTAGAGATGCACTGCTGGTAAGCAGTCTCGAAGTGGAGTATTTAGATATAGATGCGATGCCGGTGCGCGGTCTATATATCTAGCGAGATGGGAAGATTGCAAAGCTTCATGGAACGTTGGGGACAAAGAGTTTTGTGTCTGTGTTTGGAGGTCCACTTCAACTTTGTGTGGTTCTCCATCTCCTACTTGTTCGATAAATCTTGGTTCTTAACTGAGGGAAATTTGCTGCTGCACTACATCATACCTTCCACTTGGGGTTCCCAACAGTCATCACCCCCCCCCCCCTCTATGGAGAAGGTCCCTGCGTGGATTTCAAGGCTCCCTCAATACGAAAATATTGATTCTATTTGCTAGGATCGTCTTGTATAACTATCACGGATCACGAGGATAGAGGGGTTTGGTTTCTCCTCATCTTCCCTAGAGGTTCCTATTGGATCGGTGGACCGGCAGTGAGAGAAACGATTTCAACAAGAGTTGAGTGGGTTTGGTTTCTATTCAAAGGTTCTCCATTTGTGAGTTCTTGTCGGGTTGGATTTCTGTGCATGTTCTTCTAGTTATCTCCACCTCATTTGTGTTTTCCACCCCTTTTCTCACATGCTTCCCTCGTGTTCTTCGTGTTCATCCACTCTCTCCCCATCAATCCGTGAGATCGGGCAAACCCCGTGTCAATTGACCTTACTGTCCTTTTTGAGGGTGGAGAACTTATCTTATGTAGTGAAGGTACAATCCTTAGAGAGGTGTTGCGACCCTAGGTTGTGCTAGTGGCAGGTATTGTTCATGACGGCGTCACACTTTTGTAGAACCTTCTGACTTTAGTTGTGTTGGATATGCCCAAGAGGCAATAATATTTATTATTAATATCTATTTCATAATTAAGTTTATGTTTTTATGCTATAACTGTTTTGGTTCCTGAATACGTGATTAAGAGGAAATCCCATACGCACGTGTAAAAACGTAAACACAAATCTTGTACCCTAGTCATGCCTCTTAGACTAAGTCTTTGATGATTGGATGACTCCGTTTTCCTAGTCATGGACATATGATTGTCAACATCAATGAGAGCATATTGGTAGCAGAATAATGTGGCTGGGTAGACCCAATAGATGATATACCACGAGATCTTATCGTTAAATATTGATTGGTATTATCACAGATAGTTAACATGTGTTTCGTCCTTTCACCATGAGGGTGTTAGGGTTATGTGTATTCAAAAGGTTGCTTTAGCTCTGTCAAACGTCACACCATAAAAGGGTGATCAAAACGTCAGTGTCTAGGTAATCCGGAGAGTGTGTATTAATCCTAATGATCCAAGGCTAGGAATTGCTCCTCTAACGATAGAGAGATACATCCAAGGCCCACTCGGTATGAAGGTATCAATTAATGTCTGTGCAGACAAAGGCATGGTGTAAATCATGGGATACCGGAATACGGGAAACGAGTAAAAGGTATCATACCATTAAACGAGGACAACAAGATATTGTGATCAAGAGTTGATTCACGACAAATCGGAAATCTCGCCTCGGGTATTGATAAGTATAGTGTAGCAATGGGAATTACATATGAGAACTAACAGGTTCAACATGAGCGTCAATCGTATAACAAGTAGGAATCATTATGGGTGTCCACGGCTCTGCTAATGATTATTGTTCAGAAGGAGTTCTGAGTCATGTCTACTAGTTATCGAACCTGTAGGGTAACACACTTAAGTCCTCTACAGTCATTTGTGTATATTGGATGGTTCGGAATAATGAGAGACTGTCACCGAAAGAGTTCGGTCGTGAGCGATATTATTCGGAGAGAAGATCGGATTATATCTGGAATTTTTGGATAGAGAAGGTCTGAGAGAAGTGTTTCGGAACAGCCAGAGAGGAGTGTCGGAATTTTTGGAGTACTCGAAAATGGTCCGAGGGGGTCCGTGGACTGCACCCATGGGGTTGGACCCACATGGGGGCAGCCACATGGGCCCATGGGTCCCACCCAGTGGCGCCGACCACCTTGCTTGGCCACCAAGCAAGGGGCACAACCGAATGGGGTGGGGGCGGCGGCTAGGGTTAGGGTTTCCACCCTTGCCCTAGGCCGACTGGCCCACCCGGCCCACATGGGGGTGGCGGCGCATGGGGGGAGGGAGCAACCCCTCCTCCAAGTCTCCCTCCCCTCCCTCCTATATAAAGGAGGGGACTCCCTCCTTCCCCCGGACACAATTGATTATTGGGTTTGGAGGAGTCCTCTCCCAGATCTTTCTCTCTCTCTCGCATGTGTTGAGATCTCCACCTCTTGTACACCGGTAGAATCTAAGTCCTGGACAACAAAGTTCTGATGGACTGGGAGAACGTACGTGTGCGTACTCTCGGAGGGATCATATATTTGATCCTTGCTCGGTTGGATCCTGAAGGCTGGGAACGGGGAGTCGGCGACATTCTCACCACCAGGCTTGGTTGTGAGAATCTTCATCAGGCTTCACCGACACATCTTCATCAACATCTACTTCCGCTTCAGGGTGTTGGTATGATTACTAGATCGTCTCTCGTTTGTTTCTTCATAGATAGATCCTAGTAATTACGTGTAAGGCAAAAAATATATATATTTCTGCACGTAACCCAACAGTGGTATCAGATCGGTCTATGTGTAGATTCAGGTATGATCTAGAGCACATGTTTGTGCGGGAATTGCATAAGTTTGTGCAAGTATATTAGAACTCTTCTAATATTTAGGTTATGCATGTTGCTTCCCTCGATGTTGTGAAACTATGATCCCGACAGCATAGATGAGATTTTGTTACAAACTTTAGGCTGACTGCGGAAATTCTGTGCTGCTTCAGAGTATGCCGTTCGTAGGTCCAACATCGTGCTTCCGTAGCTTTGGGTCTCGCTATAGTTGGGAAAGATTAAATCACAGTAAAGAGCGCATGTGGATTGGATCCACACGGGGTCATGCGTAATGATGAAGTTTAGATTGGGGCGCGATATTTGGACACTTGTATCCCGTTCCAATCATCCCGCAAAGTCAATCTAGCACATGGATTTTCATGCTTGATGATGGACGTAGGTAGCTAACGTTTTGCATGCAAAACCCTAGCAGCCATGTCAAAATGCAAAACTCAACGTTAGAGGCGTCTAACTCGTTTTTGCAGGAAAAGTGATGTGGTATAGTTTTCATCTTTCAATTGTTGTATGAGATGCTATACTATGTAATTATTAATTTCATGACCTACGAGTCATGGTACGGCATGATGGTTGGAAACCATATGACTGTCATTATTCGGCCTGCGTGCCAAATTCCTTTAGTTGCATTTAATTTATAGGCTGCGGCAAACAGCTATAGTATTTCTTGTGGCGGACAAGGAGATGACAATCATGCATCGTGGACCACGATGACGTGACCGTACGCGAAGGAAGAACTCTTCGCCGGACATAAAAGAAGGACTATACTACATCACACCTTTTAGAACTGCCTGTGATGGTTAATCTTTTTATTGCATCCTTTTGATTGCGCAGTAGACGTGGTTATTAGGATGATTCCTCACAAAGAAAATATCAAGTTATTAGTGTTGTCCCATGTGTAGCAACCGTCTGGAGTACTGACATCACCTTGTAATAACACGAATACGTGGGTTTGGTTTTTTTGCTATGAGGCGGGTGCAAATAGTTCGTACATCAAGATCACATGGTTGTCTTGGCGTTCAGGCATGATAGTCATGCGCTCGGAACACAAAGCATCGAAAGATGAACAAAAGTAATGTTGGGCATGATTGGCAAGATGGCCTACCTAGTTTAATGTTATAGTTCTCTGAGATGGTTACATCCTTGACTATGATATTAAATATGGATTCTGAATCATTGAACTCCAATTATGAGGAATATTGGATTTAGTGCGAGCACTCCTTTGATTAAAATTGTTTAATCTAATAGTGCAGAATTAATTATGAACATGTCTAATTACTGCGCAGGCGTAACTGCAAACATCTGGACCGATCTTACCTGCATGCTATGCCGATCATCCATGTCTGAAACCCGTAACCACCTGTTCTTTGACTGAATTCAGTGTTTGCCGGCTGGACTATTCTGGGCATTGGCTGGAACACGGATTTGGCTCTGGACCAAATGCTGCGCAACGCAAAAAACGCCTGGACTGGACGGTTTGAAAACCTCACGCCTTGAAGTTGAAGGTGTACGTGGTAACGACGGATCAAGGAGAATTTAGCCATTCGTAGTCATAGAGGGGCATATGCTGACTGCTGAGTACCAGACCTTCTTACAAAACTTTTATGGCTCTTTACGTTTTTAACTCTTTTCATCTCTCGGTCCGGTAGTATAAACATGATCTAGACTTGAAAGTTGGTTATGTAAATAACCTCTTTTTTATTAATTTTGAGAGCAGTAGGTGGCTCTCCTGCTGTAATAAGTCCTCCAAAAAAGAAAAGGAATCATGATGAGAGAAGACTTGGACCATCAGGCCAGGTGCAAGTAGAGATGTTCACGCCATTCCTGTAGTCGTATAAGGGAGACTCAGTTCTAAGAGAAACTAGCATATACAGAGCAGCTTATTGACCATGCTTCACGTTCATGCCACCAAACCTGTGTAGCAATATACATAACTTGGCAAGGCTGAAAGGCAACATGCTCATCTAGCAGCTTCTGATCCATTCATTTCCTAGTGAAATGGTTAACGCTAGATAAACCTCACACCTACAGATAGATTCGCGAAAGCTCCCGAGTTTCAGTGGTTGGCAACCAACGCTGTGCTTGCATTTTCCAACCTCTGTAGGACAAGCTTCTTCTTTGGGGCAAAACCTTTAGCTATCGCCACAGAGGTTACATCCACGACGACGGTATCGTCTTCCTTGAAGTCGCCCTTCAGGAGACCAACAGCTATTTCGTTCTCCACCAACTGCTGGATCACCCTCTTGACAGGCCTAGCACCGTAATTAGGGTCAAAGCCAAGAGCGCCGAGATGCTCCACAGCTTCTGGTGTGTACTGAAAGTGAATCTTCTGTTGCATCAGCCGGTTCTTGACACGGTTCAGCTGCAAGTTTGACACAATAACGATTTTTGATCAGGTCAACCAAAACAAATGGTGAAATATAATTGGAATTTAGTGCTGTGACTGAAGTAGTCAAGCAAAATTGTATGTAAGGGAATTATAAGAAATTTTACCTGTATCTCAACAATGTGATTTATCTCCGTGGAGTCCAGTGGTTGGAATACAATGTATTCATCTATCCTGTTCAGGAACTCTGGCCGGAATGTCTGCCGAGCTATCTCTATCACCTGGTTCTTCATAACCTCATACACTGCATCCTTGCTGTCCGTTGTGTTTCTGAGTGTGTCTAGAATCAATGGTGAACCGATGTTCGAAGTCATGATGATGACACAGTTAGTGAAGCTCACTGTTCTACCCTGGGAATCCGTTATTCTTCCATCGTCCAACAGTTGCAACAAGATGTTGAAGACATCTTGGTGTGCCTTCTCAATTTCATCAAACAGAACGACAGAGTAAGGCCTACGGCGAACAGCTTCTGTCAGTTGCCCCCCTTCCTCAAAACCGACGTACCCTGGCGGTGCTCCAACCAACCGGGAGACGGCATGCTTCTCCATGTACTCACTCATATCAATCCTTATCAAGGCATTTTCAGTGTTGAAAAGGAATTCAGCTAGCGTCTTTCCAAGCTCGGTCTTGCCTACACCTGTAGGACCCATGAACATGAAGCTTGCTATTGGACGGTTAGGGTCTGCTAGGCCTGCCCTAGAACGACGGATTGCGTTAGCCACTGACTTGACTGCAATATCTTGGCCAATGACCCTCTTGTGAAGTACATCCTCCAGTAGCAGTAGTTTTTCCCTGTCTGATTGTTGAAGATTTGACACAGGAATACCCGTCCACTTGCTAACAATCTCAGCAATATCAGTATCAGTGACCTCTTCTCGAAGCATGGACTTTCCTGACTGCTGGAATTCAGAAAGATTTTTCTCTGCCTCATCCAGCTGCTTCTGTAGTGACAAAAGTGTTCCGTATTTGAGTTCAGCGGCACGGCTCAAATCATATTCTCTCTCAGCGGCTTCGATCTCTAGGTTAACTCTGTCAATCTACCAAAGGTAAAAGATATTAAAGATCATATTGTTCAATAGCACAAATGCGGCAAAAGAACATACACAAGAACAGAACATGGATGCAACCTACCTCTTCCTTAATTGATTTTATACGAGTCATCAATGATTTCTCATACTCCCACTGTTCTGAGAGGTTTTTCTGCTTCTGCTTGAGAGATTCTAGTTCAGATTCAAGCTTGCTTAGTCGTTCTTTGGAGGCTTTATCAGTATCATTCTTCAATGAAAGCTTCTCCATTTCAAACCTTATGATTTCTCTATCAACCTCATCCAACTCTATAGGTTTTGTTGTAATCTCCATTTTTAGTTTAGCTGCTGCTTCATCAACTAAATCAATAGCTGCAAGTGAAAAGAAAAATATAAGATAAATAATGAACTGACCCCTTGCTACCGATAGTATTCCATAATAATAGTGCAGAACCTTTGTCAGGCAAAAAACGTCCAGTGATGTAGCGATCTGATAAAACAGCTGCAGCAACAAGAGCACCATCGGATATTTTAACGCCATGATGCAGCTCATATCGCTCCCGCAGGCCACGCAAGATAGAAACTGTGTCCTCAACTGCTGGCTCACCACAGTAAACCTGCTGGAACCTACGCTCAAGAGCAGCATCCTTCTCGATGTACTTCCTGTACTCATCTAACGTTGTAGCCCCAATGCAACGGAGTTCCCCACGGCCTAACATTGGTTTCAACAGGTTACCAGCATCCATTGCCCCACCAGTGGCTCCTGCAGAAGAACAGATACATAAGGCCCAAGGACGATAATACTTGCATGTCAGACAAAATAAAACGGGAAGACTGTGCCAGTTTCACTTATGAAATAAATGCCAATACAATACGTGTATGCAGTTAACCCATTTTCAGAAGTAAATTATGCGGTAGATGGAACATCAAATACTTGCTACTTAGGGTTAGGGATCTGAAGGACGGACAGTGGGTGAAATAATGAGGGCCAGACACCAAGAGGGACAAGGAACTCAGTGCCGGCTAGCCACCTACTGAGTTGTTGGGTCATCGCTGCCAAGGGGCGATATGAGAGGGGGGCAAGAGATTCGGGACAAGGAGGGCACGGGGTAGTGGAGAGTTCAGATAACCATTATCTACTGCACTGGGACATGTCCACTAAGCATCCAAGATGTGTCCAACATGTATCAAATTTTTTGTCTTCATACTTAGTGTCAATTATTCCGATACTTGTCCATATAAGGTATTCAATACTTAGTGTCAATTATTCCGATACTTGTCCATATAAGGTATTCAATAAAGCTACACCGGGTTTTGCAAGTAACTGTGTTTCAGAAAGCCTACATTTCGTAAAACGGGCATATTCACAGTATATACCAGTGTTGGATTAGGCAGCGCTTAAGCACGCTTAGGCACTAGGCGATGGACAAACGCCTCGCCTAGGGCATAAGCGGAACTCTAGGCAGCACAACTAAGAAATTGTGTTCTGTAGCAAGAAAGCATACCATATTGCACTTACAAATCAAATAGACCATAATCCAATGGCAGTTGTTAGTAGTTTACTCATTTATATGCTCTAAATTACTATGTATAGATATAGAATAAACCAAATATAGACCCGATGGTAAAAACTATATACCCGCCTAGGCCACGCCTAGTGCGCTTAAGCATCGCCTAGGCGCTAGGCGAATGCCAACCACCTCGCTTACGCCTAGCTCTTTTTCCAACCTTGGTATATACCAGTAGCAAAGAAATAAGGTGAGACAGATATGACCTCCAATGGAGCTCAAACTACAACAACCTTTGTTCCTTTATACTCCCTCCGTTCCTTTTTGTAAGGTGTATAAGATTTTTTTAAAGTCAAACTACACTAACTTCGACAGAGTTTTCAGAAAAAATATCCATATCTACAATACTAAATAAACAAAATATGATAATATACTTCATGATGAATCTAATAGTATTGATTTTGGGTTATAGAGGTTGATAGTTTTTTTTTCTAGAACTTGGTCAAAGCTAGTGTAATTTGACTTTCTAGAAAACTTATACACCTTATAAAAGGAACAGAGGGAGTGTAAGACGTTTTGGCAGTTCAATTCAACTGCCAAAACGTCTTCTATTAAGGAAGAGAAGTAGTATTTGTTTGAAAATTAAGACTACTATTTAGGATGCCTGCTTACTATCACAATAGTATAGGGAACGAACTATCATCAACTGTAGTAAAATAGAATTACCTAATATAAGCTTCATTTTTATTTAGGTGCTAACTTCAATAAAGCTTAACACACAAATGACCAAGGGATACTTATAAATACATACCTGCACCTACAACAGTGTGGATCTCATCAATGAACAAAATGATTTGCCCATTAGAAGCAGTGACCTCCTTCAGAACAGCCTTAAGTCTCTCTTCAAAATCACCACGGTATTTGGAACCAGCAAGTAATGCTCCCATGTCCAATGAAATAAGCTGAAATATTATATATATGCATAAAAAATCAGAATGAATGAGAACCAACGTCGACTTGATATGGTTATTTGCCATTATTGCCTTACTGCATTTTTCTAACTTAGTTCCCTTGCTTGTCACACACATCCTCAATGAACTAAACTATTTATATAATTCTATTTATTTAGCTCATGCAATCAGTGCATCAAAAAGGCACTATATCATGTTAAGACTAAGAATTAATCTTGTTCCTGTCAATCAACCTGAGGATTGCTAACTACTTGCAGCAGAATCATATCCATTGTCACAGTGAACTTGTTTGTTGATTGCTAGCTAGTAATAAGAAATAAATGCAACATTGCCAGCGAAGACAATGACATATTTTGAAAAGAAGATATAATCATAAAAGCATAAGGTTTCTATCCTGAGGTAAAATAAACAATGTGTTTTTCGAAAAAAAAATCTAAATATTTCAATACCTTCCTATTCTGTAAAGGTTCAGGAACATCTCCCCTCACAATGCGCTGAGCCAATCTGCATATGATAAATATAACACAATTTCTTAGTGCACGTCCAAAATATGTCAAGTTTTAGGCATGCTACGGAAGATCTAGAATTGAGCTATACATTGCATAAATTGTAGTCTTGTAAACACATTTTACACTATAAAATAAAGAAATAAAGAAAAGAACAAGCAATCACCCTTCAGCAATGGCAGTCTTGCCAACTCCTGGCTCGCCAATTATTACAGGATTATTCTTAGTTCTTCTACAAAGGATCTGAATGCATCGGCGCACTTCATCATCACGGCCTATAACAGGATCAAGTTTTCCACTTCGAGCTAATTCTGTCATGTCAATACCATACTTCTCTAGAGCTTGAAACTTCCCTTCTGGATCTGGCAAAAGAAATATACAACAGAATGTTCATTATCATGAAAATATGAGGAGCAGTCGTGCATTGACTCTTTCTTCAGAGAATGTATCAAGTACTAGTCTACTCGAATATCCAAAACGAAGTAAAGAATATGGGACCATTTATTTATTGTAAAAGATAACAATATAACCCATATTCAAAATAAAATTATAGGAGTAAGTTCTAACACCAGGCCTCATCTGACTGTCACCACATCGCCACTAAATTTAGCAAATATCAGAAGGCAAAGATTTAGAGTTTCAGACAAATCAAGTTTTGAATAGAATGTAAGAATGCAGCAAAGAATAATAGGCAAAGTGCAAATGGTTTTAATTAGACATACTCTGATCAGTGACTCGCTGGCTGCCACGCACAGCAGAGATAGCTTCCTTTAGCTCATTCTCGTCGATTTTGAGATCTTTGAACAACTGTTGTCCAAATCTCTTATCTGCTGTGAATGCTCTCAGTAGGTGCTCAACGGATACAAATTCATCACCATACTCTTTCTTGTGCTTCCTTGCACTATCCAAAATTGATACAATACTTTGCCCTACAATTGGCCCACTTGTATCACCACTAACCTGCCAGAGCGAGCAAGAGCCATAATTATGTTAGGGATTTAAAAATATAACAACTCATCAAACTTAACTATCACTGTTAGTGCTGGAACCTTCGGCTGTTTAGAAATAAAGTCATCAGTAGCCTGCAGGGCCGATGTGTTGTCTATCCCAGCTTTTGAAAATATTCTGCGAGCTAACCCATCCTTCTGCTCCAAAAGAGCTTTCATCAGGTGCTCTGATTCCACAATCTGTTGTTTCGACAATTTTGCTGCATCAACTGCACCGATAATCCCCTCCCAAGCCATCTCAGTGAATTCCCCTGGAGTTATCTGTTTGGTCACAGAAAAAACAGAAAAATGCAGATATAACTTAGCATTCAACAATATAGGCACATTGTACGAACACACAAATAAAAAACATGTGCAAGAGAGTGCGAATTCTTATAAGAGGAAAAATGATTTACTCACGAGTACAGTAATGTATGACAACCCATGGTAAATACAATTGATCTGATAATGATGTTCATGTCTGAAGTATGAACGGCCAATTGCTTTTCATGACTCACTTTTTATGCTCGAAGTTCCTCGAATCTATCGCATCACACTACAGAACATCAAATTACTGACCTACGCAGTGAGTTGTTTCCAGTTGTATAGACTTCATAGACATTGAAGGGATGCAGTAACAGTAATTCAGCCATCGGTTCATGATAACCAAACTAAAAGGTAAATAGGTAATCAATCTGATCAACATTACACTCCTCCAAGATGAGAACACCACATGCAGCGAACAACAGCATACACGTGTGAAATAAAGGAGAATCGACAAATTCAGTGCACAGATCTGCAGTACCGACTGAAATTGCCACTGCCGGCAACCAATGACAGCAGATGAAAAAAGCAAAATCAGGCATACTCGAACGGCACGGGTGCAGCAGTGTTCCAACCTGAGACGAGGACGAGGATCCCCCAGCGCTGTACCGAGCCGGCGGCGTGGAGTGAAACAGGCGGCGAGGCGGCACCAGCAGGCCGCCCGCGCTCCCCGCAGGGAGCCTGGCCACGGGAGGAGCGAGCCACTTGGGCCTGCTGGGCTTAGCGGCAGTGGAGAAGGAAGAGATTTCTCCGGCGAGCGGCGCGAGCGCGCGGGGGAGGGGCTCGCGGCTACCGACAGCGAGGCGGCGGGCGGCGGCGGCGACCCGCGCACCGCGTGAGAGCCTGGACGCCGCGGAGAGCGCCATCACGAGAGGGTTAGTGAGGGTTTAGGGGTTGTCTGCGGCAATGGGGATTTGGGGTGCGTCCGTGCGCAGTGCTGTTTTTGGGGAGAGCGGAGACGGTCGGCGATGCTTGGAGAAGGAGAAGCGGAGGAGGAAGGCGAAGGTTTGAGAAACTTCTGCAAGGTACGAGATCTTGTGTGCCTGCCGTCTGATCCAGACCGTTGTTTCTGGATCGACGGGATACGTTTTCTGCAGTATCTTTACTATTAAAGCGCAGTCTGCCGTGATGGTACGTCCGGTGGTACGTCGTACGTAGTGAAGGAGAGAGATCCCGCTAAACTGAGCCCTCCCGCAGTCCCGCTCGGAAAAAACTGCTCCACGCTCCCCACGAGGCCACGATCGTGTCTTCGTTTTCTTCCTTCCGATTCAGGTGGACGGAAGTGGTGGTTTTTCCTTTCTCGATATCCTCTCAGGCGGCACCTGCCCTCACTCTCCTCTCACGCGACGCTCCGGACGGCCGCGCCTCATTGTCGCAGCGTGCTCCCTGCTACGCCTCGCCGCCTCCACGCCTCACGAGTGTAGGCTATTACTGCCCCGACACGGCCTCCCCATTAGTCCCCAAGCGACGACCGGACGACGCCGCCAGAAGCCTGCCCACCGGTGCCATGAAGCCTGCGACGCCGCTCCCTGTAATCCGCCGCCCTGTACGTTTGGTATGGGTTTTCTTATACCTGCATGACGCAGTAATGATTTGAAACGAAAAGATGATTCAATTTGCTCGATAGCATCTCCACTGGGCGAATCTGTCATCTAGGACTTTGTACAGAGTATTGCTCCAACGAATCCCGTATATTGACATATTTTGACAAAGTGATCAATACGTGAAAAGGAAAGATATTAAAGATAATTTTGTTCATTGCTTGTCTAAATGTTTTTACAGGTAGCTAGCTGAGCCGCTTAGGAGATTGCCAACCACCGGGGAGAATAAGGAGTTTGGCAGAGGGAGGAGCCAGGAAGGAGGAGGCCAAAATCAGCAATTGAACAACATGCAGAAAGGGGAGTAGAGTAAGATGGGCACAATACAGAGGAAGCAACTAGAAAAGCAATCTCTTAGAATTAGATTCAGGCATCTTCAAGTAATCGAGGTATACCCTTAAACTGAGCAGATATATGGGTGTTCCTGAAATTGATTTGTTTGCTTCAGATCTTTAATATCACAATAGTGTTTTTGGAGAATCATATATCTGTTTCGGTCATACCTAAAAACGTATGAAAGTATACTTATGTTTATGTGCTTTGGATGTTTAGCATCATGCCAGCCAAAAATTAGAGTTTAGTACCTGTTAGCATCGACAGAAAATACCTGCTACCTGCTGTACTTAACTGACAAGAAGAGCAATAGATTTATTTTCTGAAATAAAATTTAGATACTACTTTCAATGCTTGTTCGTTTGGTCAGAGAGTTAAGTGAGGAATCGAACTTTCCGACTTCAGGAATCCGAATCAGTGGTGTTGCAGTAGGCATACGCGTATACATGTCCTTGTGTACACGTCTCTTATCTATGAGGGGAGCAGAAGGATGTGATATTAAAAGTAAGTAGTGATCAGACATCAAATTAGTGGGTGATGCGGGCGCTAGGCATGGGGGCAACAGCAGTAAAGAGATATGTTGTTGTGATGGCAGGGAGGAGCAGGCCGTCGAAGTCGAACAGGCCACGGTGAGCTGGTCAGTCCACGATTTTGATGAGAGGAACTGCGGCACTGGAGCGAGAGTGTGAAGTGATGCTCGTTTTTCACAAAACTTATAAGATCAGCTCTATTGTGTTCAGGTGTTTATATAGCAGCTCCAAAACAATACATAGGTTGGGGCTTGTTGTCAACAATTGATCTCAATAGATTAGAATATGCACACATAATATTGTTCTATTTCCTTATAGTCCATTTGAATATTTAATTATTTATTCAGTACTGAATAACTGTGCACATATGTTACCATTTTCATGCAGATGTCACAACCACAAAAACATGCAGAGGATTACAACGGCGTGCCAGCTCAAGCATATTCAACACTTTCGGTAAATAGTGCGCTCACATCAGCTCATCTAATAGATCATGGTGAAACTTGCAATGGTACCGTCCTACACCAGTGCATTTTGAACATTGCATGGATCTAAATATAGTTACGCTAATTATGTACCTTTTACAACCTGAATTAGTGTACGGATTAATGGATCTTTCTAAAGGTGAAAGGCGTGAAGCTGCTTGCTCCCATGCACTGCTACAGGGCGCACCAAGCAATGATGAACTCATTTTGACAACCCCAACTGGTTGTCAACACGAGACAGTTGCAAACATGAGAAACGACAGAAATCAAGTAAGACGGGAACATGACAGAGCACGACGAAATAGCTTAACAGCCGAAGAAAAGGAGGAGATGAATGCCCGCAGAAGAGCAGTCAGGCAAAACAAAACGATAGATGAGAGAAATGCCCGCCAGAGGCAGACAAGGCGAAATGTACCAGCCAAGGAGAGACAAGAGATGAATGCTCGTCGAAGAGAACGTTGGCAGAACATACCACCTGAGGAAAGGCAGGCACTGCTAGCTCAGTGAAATGCAAGACTCGCAGATAAGCGGAACACCCCATGCGCTCAATCCATCGCAATGCCACGTCCATACACAACTACTTTGCCATCCACTTCTTGGAATTGAACTGTTTTCTTATGCCATGATATAGTCTACATAGAGTTAGATATACCTAAAATATGGATGTCCGACTAGAACTATATCAAGGAGTACAACATGCAGGTTGCCAAGGTTCTATCTCCACGGTGCAAGGCTGTCTCCATGTTAGATGTGAGTAGATAGATGATCAGCTACTATTAGAGCTTGTTCATGTTAGCTTCTTGTTTAGGAAAACATGTTTCTACAAAATGGTTGGCAATTACTTGTGCTTTTATTTCATTGTTAGGAGCATAGTACTGGCCAAATTTATTTGTCAAAAATATTGTTTAATAGTAGCACCTTTACATCTAGAGCACTTATGATGCTTTTGGATCTATGTATGGAGGTCCGGCGACATATCGAGGAATTATGCTGGTTTACCTGAGAATTAGAACTAAATTTGCAAGTTGCGTTATTAGGACTAAATTATTTTCATTCTATTTTTATTGCTAGCGAGATAAAATAAAAAAAGCTTTGATGGAAATAAAACAAAGCAAGGCTTCAGACATGAAAATTTTGGTACAGGAAAGAAGACACAAACTTTCGGTTGACTCATTTATTCAGCTTCTTTATCAAGATGTTTTTGGCCGGTGAATCATCCTTTCATGTATTGTAAATTTGTTAGAAATCTATCAGCTGAACATTTCCACGGTGAACCATCTAATGAGACAATCACCTCATCTACTGCTAATCTATTATTCATTTGTTCTAAGCACTCTGCCAATGTTTACCAAACAGAGCTGCAGACGATGTGAGAGAGCTGCGGGGAAAAGAAAGCAATCCTATATTCCTCTCAACCAACTGGGACCATCTTCCTTTTATCCTTGTTGTTAATAACCAGCGGATTGCCTTGTTCAACTAACCAAACGGGGCCTAACTGCTATTCTACTTAGGAACAGATAAAAAATTCCACAGTACGAGTATTTTTGCATTCATTTCCTCATTATCGATTTTTTCAATTTAATAAAATAGTGCAGGTTTTATGGATAAATATTTTTTAAACATGTGTGACATTTTTCTGGATCACAAAAGAGGAAAAACTTAGATTATGTAAAAAAAAACATAACCAGCTATATACAGCCGTGGGCAATGTCATCGGACAGAGTACAAAACTATCAGAATCGATAAACATGTGGCTTCTATATTTATTTTGAAGCCTCTTCATGTATCACTATTGATAGAGAGTAAAAATATTCGATCTAGATAGGCCGTAGCAACGCACGGGCATTCAACTAGTACACATTAAAACATGTCCATATACATCTAGATACATGTGAATGTGGACAAAACATAAAACATATTATATTTAGAAACGGAGGGAGTATGTCTATAGAATTCTACCTTTCCACATAATACATTTTTGTTGAGAATTTTTAAAACTTTTGCGGCTTTCACCGGTTTTCAATTAAAGTTGGTTTTCACTGGATATTTTCCCGTATCCCCTTGCCACAAGTACTCACGATATGAGATCGATATACACATGGGTTACCAAAAACATACGCCATAAAACCAGTACAAATGTAAAGATGTACCTCCTTCAAGAAAAATACAAAACATCTACCGAGAGGATAACTACTGTCAACATACACAAAGACTCGAAAATTAACTAAATAATGTAAACATCGACAAATATATTCGTGTATATCATGGTTGCTGACCGTTGGCATGCTTCGCCGTTGCTGAAAAAGCATTGTAAAAGAACGATAAAAATGACGGTCATCATGGAAACAAGAAAAACAACATTACCAAAAAGTTTATGAGCCCCAAGAGACACATGTTTAGTCATACCAAACAACCTACAATCGTGTGCCATATATATATGGTCCATTCACATATAATTTACGCCTTGCTTTATCAATGGCATATTATATCTCTATGTGTTCGCCGGTGCGGTACTTTGACGTCGTTACACAACTCACTCAATGAAAACTTGCTTGCCACCAAGCAAGTGAAGCGAAAAACTCTTTGTTAAACCACATGGAGATCTTCCCAAGTCGCCGCTCTAGGGCAATGTTAGACCACTTGACTGACACTATAAGTTGGTGTGATCTTCAACCAAAAAATGGGGGAATTGAAAGGGCAATGCTCCTAATTGTTTTTTGGATAAGATGACACCCGACTTAAAGAAGGACTAATGTTACCTATGAAGTTTCTACTCAGGGTTTTTGTCATTGAAATATGGATGATGGATGGAGTCCCCTCATTTTTCACATGATAACTGTCAGTTGTTTACTTTTTATCTGCTCTTGTTATTTCTTGAATAAATAGGAACATTGCTCTATTTGTTGGGTGTCGGTTCTCTATGCTTAACCGAACTCTATAGAGAGAGGTATCGGTCCCTGAATCGGTCAACCAACCCATATCGGTTCTAGGGCCGAACCAATGGACTTAAGACCGGACATGTGGAGAAAGACTCCAATGTTTGGATTTTTTATGGACCATATAAACACCTACCCTTCTTCCACAATGGATAGGTTAACTAGCTCCGATTCATTTCCTATGTATCTCTCTCACCTCCATTGTTGAGCACACCAAAAACTTGAGATCTCCCATTCTCTCCAACGAAATTCAGATCCCTTTGAGAGAAAGCAAGAGGAGTTCCAGATCTTCATTTCCACCAAACCAAAACTAACTCACCGTTTAGTTCATCAAGTTTGCTTGATAATCTTGGGGTTGTTAGAAATCCTAGGTGGATAGGGTCACCTTAAGGCCTACCACTACTGATTGAATTCCTACTTCAAGGAGAGGCTCAAGAAAAACAAGGTGAGCCTTCGTGATGTATGGGACTACTACCTTGTATCTCGCACCTCTCCAACGGTGACATAGTTTCCTCCCAAGGATGCGAACATAGGGTTACATCTTTGTGTATGTTTGTGTATCTAATTTGTGATGGATTTCAAGGTTGAAGTACCTTATTGCATCATATAGGTTGTTTCATTTAGTTATTAGGCTCACCCTATTTATCTGCATAGTCTGAAATTTGTGAAAAGAAGAGTAAATTTTGTAGAACCATATTCGCCCAGGTAATTTCCATCGGAGTCAGGCTCATTTGCTCCCGGTGAACAAAAAATTCAAAAAACATAACAAACAAAATCACAAAATCTGAATTTTTTGCCACGCAAGATGCTTGGGTGCGCAAGGTTCGTGCAAAGTTTGTGGTGTTGGGACATTCGAGGAGTTCGCAGCCAAAAAAAATAGGCTCTCAAAAGTGGACTTTTTCAAAGTTTCTCAAAGACCCGATTTTTTTTTTGTGAGAGCTTGTCAAATTAGGAAACATCAGGAAACTTTGCACGCACCCACGCATCTTGCACGCCAAAAAGTTTTCAGATTTTATCGAATTTGTTTGCTACTTTCACCAATTTTACTGTTCATGCGCGGGAGCACCTGAGCCCGGGCTCCAAATTGCTGCTCTCCTATTCACTCCCTCTAGATTTGCATTTTTATTCTTCAAACGCGAAGCGGAGATTCTCCGTTTATGTCCATTGAGCCAGCTCATTATGCGTTGTCACATTGACGTGACATGGGTTGCCAAATCAGTGAGCCCTGTATGCAGCTTCGACACCGCCTCCTCCGAACACTCCACCACCTCTCACATTGCCTAACTAGGTTTGGGGGAGGGGGTTGGGAGGTGCGGCCTCAAATCTCTTGTTAAGCCCGATCAACCGCTTCCGGAATTACAAGAATTCAAAGAAAAAATCGAGGAATCGAATTTTCCCAAGTTCCTCACCTTCTACCGGATTTACGATCAAGAGCAAAATAGCAAAATCGAGTCGGAAGACTCATACCAAGTGTAATATTCCCTTGCCACAAGTAATCGCGATGTAAGATTGATACATAAAGGGTTAGCAATTTGGATCGAGAAGGGAAAAAGCAACACCGTGCATTTTGGTTGCGAGTATAAATTTTTATTTTGTTTTTTGTCCGAGTCGTAATTCTCGGTTCTAGTAACACCGTGCACCTGTCCTAGTTGTGTTGAACAACTAGCTGTTAAAGATCGTAACTTTTCTCATAATAATTGGCTAACCAATAAAATTCGTTTCTTTGGGGAAAAGAGGAAACGCCACCAAAAAAGTTCGATCTAAATTCTTAGGAGGCCAAACCAAAGAAGTTCAACCAATGGACATATGCATGTCATTGCTCATTCATTCACAAAAGAAATCTACTCCCTCCGTTCCTAAATATAAAATGTTTTAGGCTTTGTCCACATTCATATGTATCTAGATGTATGTAGACATATTTTAATGTGTATGTACACTCATTTAGGTTTGCACCTGGCCAACATTTGAGCTAGTTAGAATATCTTATATTATGAAACGGAGGGAGTAGAAGCTTACCATGATGCTAATGGAAATCGGGGAGAGATCCCTTTACTTCAAAAAAAAAAAAACTTACCATGATATCACTATGCACAGCAGCAGAACAACAAGTTTTTGAATGTCCAAGGCCACGGCTAGAACGAAAGGAATTGATCGAATCAGTCGAGATGGTTTCATCAGTGTTCTTCAGTTTCCTTACTGATTATCTGTTCCAAACGTCCTCATGCTTGCAGCAATGGAGGCCAGTATGCAAGGGCAGGAGGATGCGGGAGGGAGTTTCAGGGTGTTTCGCAGTTACTACATCAAGCTCGAGCAGGGAGCGTCAGGGAGGCAGTTTCATGTAGTTTGATCTGATGAAGTGCTTTTACACTCCTGAAAAGCTAACCTTGTTACAAACCTGGGGCCTTTTATAAGGCGTGTCTTCTATAAAACACCTAACTGACACTGGAAGCTCCTAACAGGGAACGTTCAAAGAAAGCCAGAGTAATGACAGTAGTAGCCTAACTGACATTTCACTGCAAGTCTGCAAAAGCGCGTCAATAACAGCGTCAAAATACACTACTTTGAACCAAATCACTTCAGATCTTATGCATGTCTTACCAAGATCTGAGCCATCCGCCTTTGCCCTATTCCCACTACCAACGATCGTGCAAATAGCCAGCACAATGCATTTCCACACAGCAGCGTGCACTTACAGTTCAGCCAGCTAAACGCTGTAGCGGAAGAAAGCATAACAGAGTAAGCCAGCAATTAGCACGACGCATCCACTTGCATACCAAGCATACTATATCTTACGATAAACAGGTTATACCTGAATTAACATGGTTATACGAGTTACGGACCCAAACAGCACATAGTTGTTACTCGACATAACTCTGCATGCTGGACGACGACTAACCAAGGAACCTCAACGCTACTGAAAAAAAGCCAAATGCAAAAGTCATCTGTGGTGAAGGCTTGCTACTATGAACAACTTTGAGCAGGCAATTGCATGATGGACAAATCAGCAGCAGACACCACAAACGCGGAAAATCTCATGCGTGGACTTGGTGAACGGAGACCGGCTAGACCAGCTCCCAGTCCGCTTCGATGAAAAGGCCGCCATTACCGTTATCCTGCATCGAGAAAAACGGCATGGTTAGATGTTGACACCCTGTTCTCAGAAAAGGGGATGTTACATAAGATAGTCGTTACTTGAAGCTCCCAGCATGGCAGATCACATAAAGATTAAGTAAACAGTCGAAAGTGTAAGCTAAATGTAAAAATGTATCTCCAGTGCAACCATAGCAAATCATATGAAACAGTTCACTACATTGTAAGCGTTCTTTCATGTAATATAGCAATGTAGCTTACAGGAACCAAAAGTAGTACCGCTGTAAAAGTACATCTTATCCTATCTTACAAGGATTAGAAGACCACACATGCTCGTGCACTAAAAAAAATGCATGTACGGCTTCAGTGAAATGAGCCTTGCCACCACCATAAGAAAGGTGAGCTAAGTGAGAAAATAGTTTATCAATATCGATTTACTATATTATTCAAAGCTAGTCGATTACTATGTAGGTAGAGATTAAGATATTATTTTATTTCAGACACTGCAAGCAATTACTCATGAGAAGTACTCCGTAGAAATATGAATAACACCTTAGCATTAATATATATTCTGCTGAAAAAGATGCAAGAGAGGATCATACCGGCCTAAACATGTCAACAACAATGTCATCCAGGCTGCCACTGAGCCCCCTTTGCAGCCTACTTGCCCCCATGAGATCATTGGTATAATTGAGTTGATTACCGGCAGTTTGCTGATCAATCCTGCCATCCTGCAGTGAGGCAACACCACCTTCGTTCCCACCATCCAGAGTCTGCCTTGGCACAACCGAACTGTCTATGTGAAGGTTTGGCAATGAAGTGTTGATGCCTGAATTGCTAAAGGCAAGGGTGCCATTCAGCACTTCTCTTGAGTTTGTGCTGCTTGTAAAGGTGAATGGCGCTGCATCCTGATCGAATACCCTTGGAAGGCTATTGCTAACTAGTGATGCTGGTTGGCTCTGCATCTCACTTCCCATAGATGTAATCTGATTGGATGGTGATGTAAAGCTTGAGACAGGTTCCATCCTGTGGCCATTCACATGCAAGGTTCCTTGGGACATGCTGCCGTTCTGACCAAGTTCCTGAATGTTGGATGGAACTGCAGTTTGCCAGGTGTTACTACTTCTTCCAAGATCTGGAAAGTGGGGAGACTCGCCAGCGAATGAGCTAAAAGAGTCTGCTGAAGATGAATTTATCCGACCTAGGTGTTGCCGGTTGCTTGATTCAAGAGGTTGAACTGGCCTATTTGCAGGAGCCAGTGATGTACCATTCGATATGTTAGCGAAAGAGTTACCAGTCACCATCGTTGACATGTGTGCAGCCCTGATCAGGTTACCATTATTGACCCCCATATCATTCAGGGAAGTGCCCAGAGAATTGTGGGCATGACCAAGCTGAAGTGGCTGTGAAGACAGCAATCCATGCATTCCGTATGCAGAAGGGGAGTTCATCCTTCCAACAAAGTTATTTGACTGAGAATGGGTGCTAGTTGGGACTGGTTGGTATCTCCCATACGCGTTGTTGTAGTGCCTGAAGACATCCAGTGAATTCATATTGCTGTAAGCAGGGTTTCTTCCTCCAAGTGCAGCAACTAAGTTAGCCTGCCTGCTTGCGTCCATACTCATCCTTTTCAGGTACAGACGATACTTCTGGAGTTAAGAGAGAACAATAATCAACGAATTAGAATGAGCTTCAAATACAAAAAATAAACAATGAAGCCTAAGACATGATTAAATCATCAAATGAATGGTCAACTGAATAGCTTAACAGATATGCTGATATAATAACTTTCATCTTTTGCATATTTTAGGAAACAAATATTGCCACATAAGTTGTAAAATTGGGACAAAATAATCTCAAGAAAATATAGTACATGTAGCATATGTCCAGGAAGGGTGACATGTACCATACTGTGGGTAGCAAAATGTTCTTTTAAGATTTTATCAGAATTAAGAAGCAAATAAAGCTTTCAATGTACAGCATCAGAAGGTTATAATTGAATAATACACGTTAGGCTCATGATAAACTTGGTACAACGCATGGATAGAAACTGTACCTGCAGATGACTAGCAACATTCTCCCTGGTGATATTCTCTACGTTCATGAGATCCAATATCTTCTTTGGAACAGCCTCTGCATATATGAAAAGAGATATTATTACAGATAACATAATGAACCCAGAAAACAACAAGCCGAAGATTATGATAAGAAAGATATCAAGTATGAGCTCTTACTGTCAATGCCAAGCTGGTTGACAGCAGCAACAAACTTCCGGTGCAGCTCCACAGACCACACAACCCTTGGCTTCTTCTGGGACGACGAATCTCCATTCTCATTACTGTTCTCGTCAGAATCATCACCATCATCTCCATTCTCATCTCTATCCCTCCGTGACTGCCTCTTGTTGCGGTTAGCAACACCATTCTCACCTTCACCATTCTGCGCCTTCTGACCGGCATCATCATTGTCACTACGTGGGTTCTTGGTATTCCGCCTAACCACATGTTGCCATATCGTCCTCAGCTGCTCAAGACGCACCGGCTTCAGCAGGTAGTCACATGCACCATGGGTTATGCCCTTCATGACTGTCTGTGTCTCCCCATTTGCAGACAACACTGCATGACACATATAGCCATTGATCAGTTTCAGAATGAATATGAATAATAAAATTTAAAAATGCGACCCACTTGACATTATTCACACTTCGCTCATACAATCTGACACCAATGCATATGAAACATTAACTAGGAAATATACGCAAAATAAATTTCCCTTCATAACCATTGCAGAAATGTTGTACTTTCTCATTTCTTCTCCAGTTGTTACACATGTAGTGCAATAATGTCATAGTCAGTTTGCATGAGAAATCGCTTTCTCAAACTAATAAATCGGTTGATCCATAGGACGATACAGCATCTAATGAATCATGTGACATGATACATTAGATATTCTTAAATTCAATACAAGTGGGGTTTTGTTTGAACCTATATGTTACAAAAATTAGCAGTAGCATATGCGAGAACTATCTGCAACATAATGGAGCTGGGAAATTTTCATTTGCTTTCTGACCCATGCACTAAGCCAATAGCAATGCAAAAATATACTAGTAGCCTAAAGTAGATCTGAACCACATGTTGAGATCTCTGTGATCTTTGCAAGTTGCCACACGTAATCACATCTCCGAAGTTCCGGGGCACGAAATGACATGAAATTAAAACAGGTAGATACACTAAATCTACCGTCCAGCGATCATTTTCCAGCCATGCCATTTCTTTAAGCATCAAGAGCGGCAGAGGAGTAAGAAAGTTAGGCTTACTAATGACTGGGAGGTCCATCTCGAGGCCAACAAGCTCGAGGAGCTTGAAACCATCCATGTCCGGCATGTGGACATCGCTGATCACCAGGTCGAACTGGTCCTTGTTCTCCCTTAGCATCTTCAGGGCCGTGGCTGCCTGCCCAGTTGTTGTCACTGCAACAACACGGCACATCCAATCCAATCCAAAAACATTAGCTCACACCAGAACAATACATTGCACTCACACAAGTCTAATCTTCTGAGGGAAGAAAAAGGAGAGCATGGCAGAAGATCTAAGGGGTGAAACAAAATCTAACCAACAATTTAAATAAAATGAAACCACCAAAAGAACAGTGGGATCGGAGAGACAGAGATAGTTGAACATGCATGGGTCCAATCTTCCATAGGTCAGATTCCAAAACAAGGTCAGAGGGAGCCGCGAAAAAAAGGAGATGGGAAATCTGGAAACACAATAATGACAGAAATCCAATCTTAAATTGCCATTACACGGCACCTGGGAAAAAATAGACCGACAAAACAAGAGAAAAGTGGAGAGCGTAAAAATCCCACAAAATTACCGCCGTAAATGCAAAACTAGGACGCCAAATCTCCCGAATAATCATCAGAGAAACAAACAACTAAATCTAAGAGAAAAATACTCAAGAACAGCAGAGACTCGAGACTAGTTTCAACTACAGATTCGCCTATAACACGCAGTAGGAGAAAGCGTATCGCAGTAGAACAGCAGATAACCAGAACGGGTTGATCCGTACTGCAAAATCTCCAAAAAAGAGATACGCGGGAGGAGAGAGAGAGGGTGGTAGTCAGTCGGAGGAGCTGATAGCCGTACCGTGATACTGGCAGCGGCGCAGGAGGTTCTCGAGGACCTTGAGGCAGGTGGGGTCGTCGTCGACGGCGAGCACGCGCATGCCGACGGGGAACTGGTCCCTGCCGGCGTCCCCGCCCACCTTCCCCTCCACGGTCATCTTCCTCCCCTCCTCAGCAAATCCAACACACACGCACGCAGCCGGATCACCTAATGCCCCGACAACGACCCACTTCTCCTCCTCCTCGCAGCAAGCAATCGCCGAGAGGTGCTCCGTCGTGGATCCTACTAAAATCCAAGCAGCGGCTGAACGGCGGGGAAAGGCGCGCGGGCGGAGGAGGGTAAAGGAAGCAAGGTCAAAGCGGAGGGAGGGAGAGAGAGGCGACGCAATAATAAGAGAGGGAGAGGGTGCGGGGGTGGGGTGGAACGGAACGGAACGGGGAATGGGGCCGTGGATTTTTGGAAGGAAATTCACGAGCGGTGCAAAGATGGTAACCTTTTGCTTAATTTCCCTTTTACGCCTCCTGCGGCCAATGCCATTTATTCCCGCCGTTTATGTCCCCCTCCATCATCACCGCATTTCCTTTCCTTTCCGTCTGGCCGTTCTGGGGGAGTCCGGTCGAGGCTAATTTGTGAGTCGCCTTTCGAGTTTCCTGTTTTCGCATCCGTCCGTTACGGGTTTTATCACTACTACGAATTTTAAAATTTCATGAACCATCTCCGGAATTTGATGAACCGTGGATTTTCCACGTAGATATTTGGTAATCCATTTTGGATTTTGTGAGTGCGTGTGTGTTTGTTGGGCAATCGCGAAGACAAAAATGGTGGCTATGATGCAACAGCTGCTCGGGGGGCAGGGATAGCAATGGTTTTGGAGTTGATCTCTTAAAATAATTCTTCCAGATACTTCTTGTTTTATTTTACATCTATGGTGTGATGCCGACGTGGGTCGAGCTGGCCACGGGGGACGGGCTTTCGCTGGTTTCTTGGAGTGGATTAAACTATGCACATGATAAGATTAGTGATGCACGACAGCTTGCCAGTGCATCCATCTGTATTAGCCTGGTTTTGTTTAATTTATTACGTTTCTTTTGTTTAAACAGCACGGAATGCAGGGTCACAGTTCACAAGGTTCACAGATCTGTAATATCGGTCTCTCTTTGTGTGTGTGCCTCCCTTCGAAGAATATAGTATGTGTGCTATTCCAATCAAAGGAATTCTTTTACTCAACCTTCCAATAATTACCTTCCATAGTATTCATTGCAATTTACCCTCTTCCACCCACAAGCCGAGTCATCATCATTTATCACCATCTATATATGTATCCATACCAATTTTTGAATTTTGAAGCATATGATTTAATCTCCGTCGCTGCGATTTCCATCTGAGACCAATGTGTTTTTTTTTTTAACGCTGGAGTAGTTATACTATCACACTATGTAGAACAACTGAATGCAAATGTTCATTTGGCCGAAACTCCGGTTACCTCGAACCGAGGTAGATCTAATCCGATTTCACCTGACGGAATATAAGTGCGCCCAAGTTGCTCTCCGATTTGGCACCCAAATCTTAATTAAATTTGCACGCCATATGGCTGCTGTTTTTAATATTGCTCCTCAAGTACTTGAGCACCGGGTACTATATTATTGGTTCACATCCTGTGTTTGTACTTGTGATGATATACTTTTCCTCCCACTGTATACATCTAATTATTCTATGGCAATACTCTAATGCATCAGTACACGTCAACTTGCCCTCCCGGAATCTCGTGGACACAAGAGTTCTGATGTTCCTTTTTCGATTATTAAGTTCCATGTAAACTCATAAGTTAAATATTTTCTTGTGGGTTGTCTTGTAAGGTTCCTGGTTTAATATCACTGTTTTCTTCCCCGCAAAAAAAAAAATAGCCTAGCTCATACAAGATCTGGAAGTCATTGTCAGAACAGTCAGCCAGCTACACCGATTCAAGAACGTGCATATTGTACCCCGCAAAAAAGAAAAAAAAACAAGAACGTGCATTTTGTACGTGAGATCAATATGATGTAATGAGTGCGTTATGAGGAAAACTTTACACTAGAACGGGCAATGTGAAATACTACATTTTAAAGTAGTTATATATAATTAAAAAATAGTACTCATCTGCATATGTACCACATATTTAGTTCTCCTTCCATATATGATAAACCATCAAATAGTAATTTTTCAAATGTACTCCATGTACTGATTTATAGATAAATTAAAATATATGGGAGCATGCTTCACCTGCAGTGCCCTAGCTGCTACAATAATCCAAGGTATATTGTAAGGACCCCCACTAACCCAACATATCCCCAGCCGTATATGCAAAGATAAAAAATATCAAATGCAAGTGTACTCGATGTGCCAACTAATAAAGACAGCCCTTCTCACATCACATATTATTTGAGGTTTTATTTCTTTTTGTGTGTTTATTTCTCTGTGCTTTTTCCTCCACATGCCTGGGCCGCATCTTGATCTGATCGCTTTGTGCTGAATCCTATATAGGGGCCAAACCCCAAACACCATCCTAGTCCTAGAGGCGACGGTCAAATCTAACACAAGCCCATATTTTTGTCCTGATGTATCATGCACATGGGCATAGCTTGGGGTCCCACTCATAATCCAAGTGGTGTCAGAGGTCTCCTCTATGTGCCTTCTCCTCTCATTTTTACGGGAAATATATACTCTCTCCGTTTATTAACGTAAGATGTTTAATTGTTTTACATTTATGTAGATACATAATAAAATAAATGAATATGCACACTAAACCATGTCTAGATACATTTATATACACGTAAATATGGACAACTAAAATATCTTACATTTATGAGGGAGGGAGCATGTGCCCGCTTGCTGCAAGCACCAACATGGTGATGAGAGAGATATGGCACACTCCAACAATAACAAAATAATGATGGTGTACGTTTCGCCTTGCATATTTCCGGAGTCACTCCTTCTGATGTCTAGCTTGTCACCATTATGAAAAGCTATCTTTTTCTGCAATGTTGTTTTTTTCTCTTGCAAAAAAGCAATATTGAAGATGATTAAGTTCTTGGCAGCTAAACCATGTACAATTTCGTGGTGGGTGCAAGCAAGGCTAAAATACAGCCAATCCATATAGCGTGCAATGGTAATAGGAGTATATAGTATGATGAAGTGCTTCTAGCCTTTCTCGATTCAAACACCTTTTAGATAGTTTATCCTCTCACTCCCATCGTATTAGTACTAGCTTGGTAGATTCATCCCTACCATACTTTTCAGTTTATAGGAGTATATTGCGCCAGAGGTATTCAGTGAAAGTTTGTGCAAAACCAGGGTAGATGCTTTTTTGTTTATTGCCACGAGTTATTATAGCGACAAAACCATCCAAAAACAGATTATAGCTAAAAAAGTTGTGGATTACAGTTATTTTCACCGTTTTTGTAGCTAACGCTAGCAATAAATGAAGCCTATGCATGATATTTGGATCATGCTACTAAAGTAACATGGTAATGAACCCAACAAGGGACTAATTAAGAAACTATAGCATGATTAATGTTAAGCCTGCCAATGCTAGTCTATACACCCTACTACTCCAGTATATATGAGCCGGCTACTTTACCAACTTAGAAAATTGAAATTTAAAGTGGATTTTGGACGATTTTTTATCCATTTATGTTGTTTGTTTCATATGATTGAAATCCTTAGGAATCATTACACAATGTTTGGAGGAAAGTTTCCTGTATCATTCAACTGGACATGCATGAGAGGACCTAAGATATTCCAAATGATCAAGGTACGTAGCAGTGGCAACATCATGGGGAAAACAGATTTTCTGTAAAGCTACACTATATGCCATGATCTCCCCATCCTGAATCGTCCTTAAATTGTCCTTTTTACGACACATTTATGGTACACACTGTAATCAGAGGCCTAAGTCGCGAATCTACTCCGCCGCCGCGTGTCAGAACTCCGCGACTTTGCCGCTGTACCTGTACCTGTACCTGTACGTGCCACTTCAAGTCGACCTCTGATGATAACTTTTCCTTTTGGCGCGAGTAAAAGAGCCGGGAGTAATTGGTGACCAGAGACGCAGCGAGCGGAGTGAGGTCTCACTGTTCATGCATCATGCATGCACGTATTTACTGTACGAGCGTGCCTGGTTCTGGCTTCCTGCATGCTTTCTCCTGGTTCCATGGTGTAAATGTGGACACGTTTCGATAAACCCCAAGCGGAAAATCGATGAGGTTTATGAGGAAGCAGAAACTTTCTGACACGGTTAAATCGTCGAGATGTTAATAATTAGGAGTAGTATAATGGTAAAAAATGCAGCGGAAATTGCAAGCTTCGCTTGGTAATGTGAAAAAATAAGAAATATACTCACTCCGTTCTAAATTAGATGACTTTTATTAGTCCACATGTGAAAAATCATCTAATTTAGAACGGAGGGAGTACTAAGATATTCGTAGGAGTATTTCGCTGAAAGTGATTTTGACTCCAGGGCTCTAGTGCTTCCTCGTTTAAAATAATTCGAAAATTATATTTGTAATTTTCAAATGATTCTGAAAAAGATTAGGATGTTGTAACTTGTGTATCCCACAACCGTGCAAAAAATCAGAATCAAATACTTTATACTTTGGGCTACATAAAAAATGAGAAATCAATTAAAATTTAGAGATTTGAAAGTGTATATACTCATATCCACATTTTGTCATTTTTTGTACCTCAAAACATATCCAGATTTGCCAAAAAGTGGATGTATTTAGACATGTTTTATGTATAGATATATCCATTTTTACGATCCGAGACAGTTATTTTGGGATGGACAGAGTCACAGAGTAGTACGTGAAGCTGATATTTTACAGGTTAGTCGGATACACCCTCATTTGTTTTCAGAAGTTTTTGACAGTCACAAGTATGTTTTTGTAGATTTTTTTCTAAACGGAGGAATCACTAGATCTTGCCAAGATTATGCGAAACAAAGCTGAAAGTTTGTACAGTACTTTGTAAACTTAAATCGGTGTCCTATCTCACTCCGCGTACTAGTAGTAGGCTAGTAGCAGCTCCCGGGTGCATGCGAGTCTCTGTACTCCGTTGACCCATGGCAACCAAACAGCCAATGGGCAACGGCGACAGTTGCGGCTGGGTGGGTAGGGATTCCGTCGGGCAAGGGAAGATTCCGCACTCAACACCGCGTGTACCTTGACATGTGGGACCGGCCTGTGCCGCCCAAACCATCGATCCAATGGCCTCACCACCCCACACGTTTCGATCAACCATCGGCTCACTAGCTCCTTGTCGAAAAAAAAAAGTGTACAAGCAGATTTTTGCAAATGATTGTCTTTTTTGCGCGATTACAAATGATTGTCGTTGAAGAAATCCCCACACAGCCCTGTTTGTGATATGATACTTTCCATTCGCGCCCACAAGCCAGACCTGTTGCCCTGTTTGTGATGTGATATGATATTTTTTGCGAGAGTACGGCACGCGCCGCCGACATCCACGCTGCCCTGCACGCTGCGGCGGCCGCCGCCTGCACGTCCCCTGCACCCGACTGGCCACCAACAGCTCCAAATCTTCAGTGCAGTTCGAACACTGGGCGCCACATTTTTTTCGTCAGGTTTGACGTCTTCCAAGACCTCTTGATCTTCGTTTTGGTGCTGGTGGATTCTAACCGCCGGCACCAGCGCATGCCATGGCAGGGACGCTGTATTCCCTCAGTTCTGAAGATGATAGGTCCCTGTACTGCGTCAGTTCTGAGTATCCTACATTAGATTAGAGGTGTTCTATGATTATTACGTGCTACCACATTTTGTCTGTTCATTATTCCATGTAATATTCTGTTAATTACTGGCTCCTTGCAATTTGAAGCGCACGCGTGCTTGTACTGTACACATGTTTGATTGAATAACGATTTCCTTTTCAATGGAACCTGAAAATTAAATAGCAAGTATGTAGCGACACTGATGTTTGCATATTCAGTAAGGTGATGCAAGCAAGGGAATGCCATCACATGTTCAGATGTTCAACGAGTGGCTTTACTCCAGAGCCCTTACAAGTTATAATTTTTTCTGTTGGTATTTTAGTTTACGATATGTGAATATCATAGGTTCAACTAGATACCAGTGTGTAATTTAACACATATTGTTTCCTAGGTATTTACATTTACATATGCGCGGAAAATTCAGATTAAATCACCTGAATAAAAAGGATATATCATTTATATTTTCTTCACTAGATTTACATGACAAGTTATATGTGTAAAACATCAAGAAGAACCAAGACTAGATTTACATGACAAGTTATATGCTTGATGTTTCTTGTGGGTTGTGGGTTTGATGCACTCGTTGTTGAGGTTTTAACCTTTTTTAAACCGTACATCAAGGCCAATGGTGGTCCTAAAATTTTGAAACTGCGTCTCTTGTGCTGTATGTATATGCTTTGGATGGAAGATAATTCTGTCTCTCAGCGGAAAGATAGCCAGATATCTTCGTACATCTTCAAAATTGCATGATTGATATTTTTTCTTGGTATTTTAGTTTACAATATGTGAATATCTTAGGTTCAACGAAATACCAGTATGTAATCAAACACATATTGTTGCCTAGAAATTTACATGTACATATGTGCATTCAGATTAAATCACCTAAAAAATATGCCATTTATATTTCCTCACTGAATTATGTGTCCTGTTGCCTATATGGTTTGCAACTGTTGGTTACGTGCGTTGCACGTGCACGCACGTAACCAACAGTTGCAACGCACGTAACCAACAGTTGCAAGGCCCAAGCAATATTAGCCATTGGATCTGTTTATATACTACGCACTAAAATGTGTAGTAGAATGCACCGTAAAATATCCCTTCCAAATACATTGAACTGTATGCACCTAACCGATTCACTTAACGTGAAGACTTCCTATGTAACTTAGATGTGGGATCGATATAGGACACATATGTTTTTTCCAATATTGGATCGGATGGTTCATAAATTTGGGAGTGCTCTATTGCCACATTGAGTTGCATGACCTAACTCACCCAGAAAGTTCGAGCAGATAGGAAAGGTGCAAAATAAATTTCAACAATTAATGATAATAGTTATTTATCCTTTATATTTAGTTCTTGGTGAAATTGGGTCCCGGTGGAATGGAATACACAAGCTTCACGATGAACCATTGTGTAGATGCCAGGTTGCAATGGTCGTATACGTCGCCTGGAACATTTGGCAAGAGAGGAACATACGTATCTTTGAGTCCACGCAACCGTTGCCAGGAGTAGTGATCTCTATGATCAAAGAGGAGCTACGGACATACCGCATGGCTAAAGCGAGATAGTATTCCTGTTGTATTAGGGTCGTCTGAGTGCCTATTATGCAATCATGTGTAACTTATTTTCTCTCTACTAATGCAAAATTAGAGCTCCTGCTATGTTCCTCTAAAAAAAACTTGGTGAAATTAGTTTAAATTTAATAATAATAATATGAGGAAGAATGCACTCTTTTGATCAAATTGAAAAGTCCAAGAAAATGACTCCGTTTATATTTTAGTATAAGTCCGATATCTAGTAGTTGCTTCGTTTAGGTTTATAAGTCCTTAAAATATAAGTATACTAAGTAAAACTATTTATTTGTCAAAAATGATGAGCTACAAATCAGCTATAGGTGGACACATTTAATGGCCGCACAACCTATAGATACTAATATTTCCATGAGATGAGATATAGTGCACACCTGCACCTGGGTAATATTATTGGTGATACCCCTCTTTGGTCTATAAAACGAGTACATATAAACGACCAGAAGTATTTCAAACCAAGCACTGAACATCAAACTTTTTGTTTAGCAAGAGAGAAAATAGCTCATGGTCCTTTTTTTTTTTCGGGAAATAGCTCATGGTCCTTGACGCTGCCTATTACATTGTCTTACGGTTACGCTGTTTTGGGACTTGGGAGGCACCGGGAGCTCTTTTGTGGCTTTGTCCTGCGCTTCATCTCCACATGCCAACTCAACGCGGACTTGTAAACTTGTTACTTTACAGGGGATCATAATTTTCTTGTAATCCAGGCTGCACGGTGGTGCGTGTTCTGACGGTTCTGGTCGACTCTACAATGACATAGGCTATTTTGGTGTCGGTTTATTCAGAAGTTTCAGTCCCATCAGCCCAAAAATTTCAGTCCCAACTGTCCCATGATATAGACGACATGTGTAGTTGGCGCTACATATTTTCCACTATCTCAAATCTAAATAGTGTTTCATATATGTTCTTCTGAATTGTAACATTTAATCTGAAGAAAAAGGCTTCACAACTATAAAAACTGAAGAAGTCTAGAAATTCATGAACCGACGTAGAGTTGCAAAACGTCGATAAAAGAAAATGGTCTTGTTTTATATTTATTTTTTAATATGTGATGTTCTTTAATCTTGTAGCAACCATAATATGTTCATGCGACCTGAACAGCCAGTGTTGCAAATGTACATTAACCCTTACAAATTGATGCAGAAAATCCACTTTCTTGCAATGTGTTAAAATGTGTCACAAGAAAAATCAGAAAAGGGACCGTTTCCCATCGCCTGATCTAGCTTCATATGGGCCTTAAACGTACATAAACCAAATGAAAATTGGACAAATTTAGAAGTACTTGGTCAATACTTTATCTATCCATAATTTCCATGCATTTTGTGTTTCGTTAATTCAAATTTTGGAAAATTTGACCAAGCATATATATGAAAAAAATGATCAGCATCAACATTGTAACGAAATATTATCAGAATCATCATAAAATATATTTTCCATCTCGTATGCATTTGATATTATAGATATTAATAATTCTTCTATTGCTTAGGTAAAATTTAACCAAAATGATGAGAATGTAGGTTAATTATGTACTACTCCCAGTCGAGAGTGCTCGTGGTTTACTGTAGCGTGTAGTCACGGTAAAGCTGGCGGGCTTGCTCCTTTCCCCGAAGCAATGATTGTTTTTAGCACGAGTTATTAAGCTGGAGTAGTACTAGCAATCATTAGTAGGGCTCGGCCCCACAAATCCCGAGCTACAGTGCAGGCTATAAAATACTCTGAACTGAATCATCTGAAGGAGGTGGTGAACTGCACGTCTGCACGCCACCATTTTCTTCGGTCCCGTTTCCGTTCCGCTTTGCTGCACGCGTTGAGCACCGGAGCGTGTGAGGAGAGCTGCAGTTTGCATTTGACCCACATGATGCACGCATTCGAATCGTCGATCAAACGTGTAGAGGAAATGACGGCTATTCGATCTGTCGACGCACTCGTTTTCAACTGGGGTGGACGAACTCCCGCTTGTCCAGAACGGACTGAAAAATAGAAGTGTTATTCCTCTGGAGATCGGAAAGTTTTCTTTTTACTAGGTGCAAGTTTCTCTGTTCCTAGTAGCATGACGAAATTAGCAAAAAGGGAAAACGCATCAGCGTCGAGTGCAGCTCCACATCGATTCCAAAAGGCATACACATGCTGGTACTTTATAACCCGGCAGGTCTGGTAAAAACAAGAGTGCATCACCTTGTTACCAAAGCCAAACGAACGAGGACCAGAATAATAATCCACTGATTCTTCCATTAGTTTACCTCGCCGAACTCCCGCCGATTTCCATTCTTTTCACACGAGCTTTATCCAGGTCTTTGACAAAGGATATGCCAACTCCGCCGGCTCGTGCCCAGAGCCGGCCAACGCTAGCTCGCTGGATACCCCGCGGGTTTGTTGGTTCGCGCCTGAAATTGGCCGGAAAGAGGTGCCGTGCTTTGCCGAAAAGAGGAGGAAGAGCTCGCTTTGTTGCAGCCTTGCAGTGCAGTGCAGGTCACCCGGGCGCTTTGCTTCTCGTGCATATTAGATAAGTTTTCAAGAAATTAAAAATAAATCGTGGATATTAGATAAGTTATTTCTCGTGCATCCAAAATTTTGATAATATGTTACCTATACAAAAACAAAATGTGGATAGTACATGATAATATTCACTTGTGTCTTCTCTTTTTTTGCACATGACACATCTGATCATATTTTGGATCAAAATTTGTCGATTCAGGAGAAACTTCATACATAACCAATGTTCATGATTTACATAACCAATGTCCATGATTTATTTCGTATTTTTTGAAAACTCAAAAATTGGACATCAAAAAATGAGATGCAGTCCCAACTAGATGCGGATTATTCGCCGTGTGGTTCTCCATGGTGTCTTCTAGAAGCAGTTTGTTGAGTCACCTCGCAGTGTATCTCACGACTCACGTCGCCACTGCCGCAAGGGCTCGCTCCAGGCTTAGGATCCGAGCTTAGGCTAGACCAGGGTGACCGCCTTCTGTGTGGGGAATAATAGGTCACCTGTCAACAAGTTTGCTTACATGTCTATATTCTGCCTTTTTACTAAGATAAGGACCAAAATAATATGCATCACCATCCTAAAGTGAGATGGATTATGATAATCGAGTGATTGATCCAAATGTGTTCTTTTTATTACTCCATCCGATCCATATTAGTGGGCATAGCTTTGTCTACATTCATATGTATCTAGTTAAGTATTTAGACTAGATACATGTGTATCTAGACAAAGTTGTGCCCACTAATATGGATCGGAGGGAGTAGTTATAGGTGAATTGATGTTACGCGAGAGGTTAAAAAATGAAAAACATGTCAAAAGGAATATGAAGTCCTCATCCTTGGTTCGACTCAATCATATGGATGATGTACTCAACAACCCTTTTAAATACGTCAACCTGAGTAAAGAAAGATTTTTGGCTCTCTATGCATTCATGAATTTTAGGTGGTGGTCTATGTAGGATTGCTGGCTGCCTAAACTGTCATAAGCACGAGGATAGCGAAATGGTCCATGTGCGATCATTTCATACAACCAGTATTATTTGTACACTAAGGCTCGAATAGACGTCAACTGGTTGATGAACTATTAGTATGGAGTTAACTGGCCTATATATATGTGTGTTCTTTGCTCGGCCTTTTCTTATATAAATGTAATGTTGGGGCAGAAGTGGCCGACGATTCAGCAGCGACATCGGGGAGCGGTGTCTTCCAGTGTCTTGGAGAGTCGTGAAATTATAATAGATATTTAGAATGGAAGTTGCTGGGAATTATAGTTTTACATAGGCGAAGTCACAATGCAGACACTACTGATCAAATAGTAGGACGTTGTGCCCACGTAGCTAGCAAGCACGTAGTATCTCCAATGGGACCCTTGTACGTAGATAAGTGCATCCAAATTGCTCTCCAATTTGACACCAAACCGAAACGATCTTAGTTAAATTTGCACGCCAAATTGCTGCTGTTTTTATATTGCTCATCAAGTAAATGGATACCAAGTACTACAGTATATCATTGGTTCACACCCTGTGCTTGTACTTGTGATAATATACTTTTCCTCCCACCGTATACATATCAAGAACGTGCAAATTGTACGTGAGCTCAAAATGATGCAATGAGTGCGTGATGAGGAAACCTTTACACCGGAAAAGGCAGTGTGCAATACTCCATGTAAAGTAGCTATATACTCCTATAATTGAAAATTAGTCTCATTTGCATATGCACTACATATCTATTTGTCGTGGTGGTATCACGGCAGATGCCATGGGATGGCTTATGTTGGGGCCGATGGACGCTGGTGGAACCAGGGAGGGCTAGCGCGCTAAGGAGCGCACACGGAAAATACAAGCACACACACAATATACCCAGGTTCGGGGCCCTCGTGAGGAGGTAATACCCCTACTCCTGCATGCCTCTCTCTATATGTCGGTATCTCACAAGTACAATGGTGCTCCTTGAGCTGTATCTTTGCAGCTATGGCAATGAGCTCTAAGAAAGAAGATGAAGCTAAGGGGGGAAATGTCTCCCTCTCTGGGCGGCGTCCCTCACGCAGGAGGGGGAGGGCCTCCTTTTATAGCTAGCTGGGTGCAACGGTCAGCCCCGTACCGGCACTGTGGCCACGCATGCCCGCGTCAGCCGTCGTACCGACACTGTAGCCACGCACTCTGCACCGTCATGATTGTACCCTCTGCAGGAGACACGACGTGGCTTGCCCATACCCTGTCCCATGTCTCTGCTCCCACGTCCGTCCTTGGTCAGCAGAGGTGAGCCCGGTCACCTCAAACACGCTCCATACCGCACGCCATGCTCCCGTGTCAGACGGGATGCGACAGCAGCGCTGACCTCCGTCCGACATAAGGTGCCTCATCTCTATAATCCGGCATGGATATGCCGGATTCCCTTTCCTGAATAGCCTCCCCTGCACATAAGAAAACACACAGGATACCGACATATATATGTCGGTCAGCATATCTCGAATCCCATATCTCGGTCAGTATAACTCGGTGAGTATATGTCGGTTCCCGCCAACATCATAACTCGGCCTCCTCTGGGCCCGGGTATGTCGGTTTTTTGTAACTCGGTCCAGACTTGGACACAGCTTATACCATATCATGACCCTACCCGGGGGTAGCCCCCCGACATTAGTCCCCGAAGCTGGTGCGGTCCTGCAGTCTCGGATGAAGGGCCACACCAGGTTTACAAAACCAAACCAACTTGACCAAAGTATCCGACATAACTATGTCGGACCAAGTCAAATCAACAAGCATCCAATCTCCAACTCCTTCCGACATCCGCCCCTGTGTCGGTTTCTCCGACACAAGAACTCAGTTGAAGGACCATGTCAAGCTTTCACAACCAACTCAACTTAAACCAATCATCCGACATATTTACGTCGGTTCAATCTCTAGAACTCTGAGCCGAGTCTTTAGCTGCTCTTGCCACTTTCCCCTATACCGGTTTCTCCGAAATACGAAGATTCTCTCAATCTCCTCCAAGATCTGGCCACAGCACGTGGCAGGGAGACGCTGTGCGTCGCCTCGGTTCCCGCGCGTGGACAGACATGCCTCTGCGCACGCCGCCCACGAGTTGTCACGTCCTGAGCGCACTCGAGTGCGTTTGACCCTCGATAACCGTGCGGCTCCTCGATTCACGCGCCATAACTGCGCCACTAACCGCGCCGTGAGCGGTTACCATTTTGCGGCCCATCGTGTGGCCGATCGTGCGGCCGCGATTACCGCAACCGCGCATAATGCGCGCAGTTAATCCGCTCGCCCGTTACGGGGATCGTGCGCGATTAACTGCGCAAACCGCACGCCCCCCGCGCCTACAAGTAGCAGAGCGGGCGCCTCTCTCCTCTTCTTCTTCTTCTTCTTCTTCTTCTTCTTCCACTCTCCACCTCTCAACCTCCTTGCGCCATTGCCGCTGCCGCGCAGAGCAACTTGCAACCGCACGCCGCCGGAGCCCACGAGCCCCCAACGAACGGAGCACCTCGCGCCGCCGCCGGACACGCTCAATTCTGGCACGCCCAGCGCTTCTCGCCTCGCGCCGCCGCCGCTCCACCGGTAAGATGTTCATCCATTACTCCTCCATGAATTTCTTTTATACCTTTACCGTAGATCCTTCATAGGTTTTCTTGCTCTCAAGTTCTTGTTTCTCATAGATCTTCTCCATAGATTGCTTTCTTAATTTCTTCCTTCTAGATTCCCTTTAGATTTTCTAGGTCATTTCTTAGTTGCAATCTCTTGTTGTTTCTCCTATATTCTTGTCTAGATATTCTCTTAGATCTTCTAGTTAGTTTCTAGGTAAATTTGCTTTCCTCCGCCGTGTAAATGTTGAAATGCTCACCGCCGGTGAACTTGCGCCCTTTTTGCAGATTTCACGGCTGGCACGGGTACCAAGTTTTCACTTCCTCGCCGCGCCGCCGAGATGTCGTCTAGCAGCGCCGCGGATCCCGCCGACGTTGCCGTCGAGGAAAGCGAGCGCGCCGGATGGGAAGGCTCGGATGTCTCCCAAGCCGAGATAGATTGGCTGATCCGGACCAAGCGAATCCCGGCACAAGTGATATGCCGGATTCCCGGTACAGAGGCCGAGCCGGATCTGCAAGCCAATGAACGTGTGGTCTTCGTCGCGCACTTCGAGCGTGGCTTCGAACTCCCGGCGAGCCCATTCTTCCGGGCTTTCCTCAACAAATTTCATCTTCAACCCCACCATCTCCCAGCGAACGCCATCACCACCCTCTCGGCGTTTCTTTCTTTCTCCGAGGGATACCTCGGACTCTGGCCCACAGTTGATCTTTGGGCCAAGTACTTCCAACTCCGGAAGCAGAGTGTCCCGAATCCGGATAAGACCCTCCCCAAAGAAATGACTCCTTGCGGCGCTGCCACAATTATACCTCGGAAAGCCTCCATCTTTCCTCGGGTTCAAGGCCTGGAATCATGCCGGAAGTGGCAGCGCACGTTCTTCTACGCGAAGAGCCCGGACAATGTCGATCTCTTGAACCTGCCGACATTCAGTATCGGTGCCCCCACGGAGCAATTTAACTGGCAGTTCAACCCGAAGGAGACGAATCTCGAAATCAAGATCGTCAACCAGCTTGTGGGGGAAGGTATGACGGGCGATGATCTCTTGAGGACCTTTATCAGCCGCCGAGTCTCCCCCCTCCAAGCCCGGGTTCACAAGATTTGCCACATGAGTGGCCAATACGATCCAACTCGGATCAGCACCCACGAGCTGACCAAACCCGAGGTCAGAAGACGCGTCAAGGCAATTGCCAGAACGACGATGGATGTCGAATGGGAATGGGGTATGAAACCTCATGATAGAACTCGGCTTCCGGAGCAAGTAAGTAACTTGCAATTTAGACCGACATATTTTTTCTGCCGAGATAACTCTTATGTCGGCTCCATATTTGGCTCCTAAATAACCCGGTTTTATTGCTTCTGATTTGCAGAGGTTTGCTCGGCAAAGGACTGAAGATGGAGCGGATCCCTCCGCCAAATGGGGCAAAGATCTACCTGCCCCGGCCGCCACCGAGGTTGATGACCCGGACGATGAGGATCATATGCCGATTCCGGCTGCTGCGCCCCTACCTCGGGCAAGCCTCGAGCCCGAGCCTCAATCAGAGATTGGTCAGATGACGATGACGATGACTGTAAATTTTAGAGGCACTTGATGTTCGTCCCATCGCATTTGCTCACCCACTATCCTCGGCATCAGCTAACCCGGGCGGCCCTGCTCCGAGTACACGCCCTGCTACTACGGGCAAACAAGGCGGATCTCGCAAGCGTGCAGAGACCGGTACCTCGAATACCGGGACCTCCACATCCTCAGATCCAGCAGCGCCGAAAGCGAAGCGGCTGAAGAAAACAGCGGTTAAGCCGTCACGGGTCAAGAGGACACCGCCAGTTACTCAAGGGTAAGATACTCTTTGCCGACATACGCTCGTTTCCCTTTCTTCCTTTTCCCGGGATAATCTTTCCCCGAGATAACATTTTTCTTGTTTCAATGCAGTGATGCCCTTGAGGTTAATCAGAGCGCATCCTCCATGCGCTCACCCCTTCCGACTGCAGCGGAACCTCGGTCAACTGACTCCGGGGTACACACCACCCCAGCCGTCATACTGCTGCCGGCTTCTGATGCCGCACTTGGAGGAGGCCAAGACGCCCCAGAAACCGAGGTCATGGACTCGGTTAACACCGATATCTCGGCCCCTGACCGAGATGTTGATCTCGATGCCGGCAACAAGGACTCCGCGACGGAGCGAACCGACACTCCGACGGCACCGGATCAGCAGCAACAACAACGGCAACAACAGCAATACCAGCAGCAAGATCAGCAACAGCAGCAGCAAGATCAACAGCAACAGCAGCAAGATCAACAGCAACAGCAGCCGCAGCAAGAGCAGCAGCCACAGCAGCGACAGCCATCGCCACCACCGACATCTCCCACACCGGCATCCCAGAAGCCAGCCTCAGTGCCAAATCCGGCACTGCCATGCCAATTGGCCACTGGAAAATTGCCGCTTATTCCGGATAAGCAACTGGTGGTGACTCCAACCCACTCCTCGAGCTACCAGCAACTAGTTGCCAGAGTCTCCAAAGCCGGCACAGCTATTTCGGAGTTCCCCCGTCTGCGCACTCAAAGCGGCAACAGCTTGGGCTCGGTGGAGCACTACAACATGGATTGGAACGCCGCTGATACCAGCGAGGTTTCCTCCCATAATCCGGTTGCCCGGCACTCAGTTGGCCCAAGCCACGTTGCGCAGTCCATACACGCGCTGCAGGTTGCAGTCCTCAATGCCAGCAAGGTCACAGAGGTACACCTTCCTCGGCTCAATGCTTTTTTCTTTATAATAAATAACAGATATACATTATCCCCAGTCCCCGAGATTCGGGTCGAGTAGTTGATGCTCAACCGAGTAAAGACCACTCGGCGTGAATCTTCACAAAAACTCAATATCCATTCCACTTCCAAAAAACTCCGACATCCAGTCCACTTCCAAAAATTTCCGATATCCAGTCCCCGAGATTCATGTCGAGTTTACTCGGCGTGAATCTTCACAAATTTCCGACATGCAGTCCCCGAGACTCATGTCACGCTTACTCGGCGTGAAACCTCACAAATTTCCGACATGCAGTCCCCGAGACTCATGTCACGCTTACTCGGCGTGAAACTTCACAATAATACTAACACTTTCCTTTTTTCAGGATTGCACCAACACTCGGACTGAGGTGTTCAAGAAGCTGCTCTTGGAGCACAGGAAACTCAAGAATTCCCACAAGCAGCTGCATGAGGAGTTGAAGAAACGCGACGACGCGCACAATGCTGCGCTCAAAAAGGAAAAAGACGAAGTGTCTCGGCTCCAGAAGGAGCTTGAAGCGGTTCAGAATCAGAAAGCCGAGACAGAGAAAGCTGCTGCTGCGGAGAAGAAACAGCGGGAAGAGGACGCTCAGAAGCATAAAGAGCTCCTCACCCAGACCGAGGGTCGCGTCACCTCGGCTCAAGAAGAGCTAGATGCCCTCAAGGCTAAATGTGACGGCTGGTTGAAGGAGCTCACCCGGATCAACAATGAAATGGACAGTAAGTTTCCTTTATCTTTTCTCTTCATTTCTTTTGCCTCTACCGACATTAGATTTATGCCGGTATATGACTGAACTTGGTGGTAGCTTTTCTTTCTTCTTCAGAGCACTTTGCCCATTCCAAGGCCGCTGCTACCAATACTACCAACAAGGCGCGGGAACAGAGGGCAAGAACTGGCCCGATCCCGGAGGAATGGGACATTGAAGACCATCTGACTGCTCTTAACGCTCGAATCTCTCCTCTGAAGCTCATTGGCACCGAGCTCCTCGAAGCTGGTATCCGGGTTTACCGGGTTCTATGGCCGGGGTGCACGCCTCCAGTCACCGTTGCCGAGTTATCCCAGTGCCTGCTGGGCGCGGAGGCAAGACTCCGAGAGTGGAGATCTTCCTCAGCACGTGCCGGCGCAGACCAAGCTTTGACTTTCGTGCTCTCTTGGTACGAGTCAATCAAGCTTGATGCAGTGCGGTCCCTGCGCCAAGGCTCAAAATGGACTTCAGATCCGACACTGATCGAGAGCCGCAAGGAGGCAGCCTCCTTCATGGCCAGCTATGCTCCCACTCGAAATTTCCTTCCTGGTCCAGCCTACTCGGAGGATGAAGAAGATGACGAGGATGATGAAGAGGGTGATGACGAGGAAGATGACATTGATGAGGAGATCGAGGTCGAAGCTCCCGACACTGCTACTGCCGGAGCAGCCGACACTGCTGAGCCGACCGCGACCGACATCTCTGAGAACCCGGCAACGAACACCTCGGTCGAGCCAGCGACCGAGATTGCTCCTGAAACTCGCACCGCTCCTACTGCTCCGAGCTCCTCCGAGGCAGCTGCCTAAACTTATCACAAGCTGAACCATTAAATCCCCGGAATGCCGGGTGCAAATGTATATATACTCTTTAAATTTTTATCAGTACTACTCTATCATGCTAGTTTCAACTAGACAGGCTTGATGCCGGATCACCTTTCACCGAGTCCCCGAGTTTACTTTCTTGTTCTACTATACTTAGTAATCTTTGCTCTTGTCTACCATTCAGGCGTTCGACAGTCGAGTCACAAGATCAAAATTATAGCATACAATACTTGTAAATTTTGAGGTAAGGTTTAGAGTCATCCGACACAAAGATAAGGAACGAAAAAACCGGGTTAGTAAACAACATATACCGAATCATTTTTGGACCGAGTCCCCGAGTCTGTTTTCATGTTTACTATATTCCATAACCTCTGCTCTTGACTGCCATTTTGGCGTTCGTCAGTCGAGTCACAAGATCACAACAAGATAGCATACATTACTTGAACTTTGAGACAAGGTTTAAAACCATTCGGCATAGGGACAACACAGATAAAACATAGATAAAACACATGCATATAGACAAAGGCAGTCCCCGAGTTTCTTTTCGGAGTGCCAACATTTCATTCAAAGGAAACCGAGATACATACATTGCGCCCTTAAGAGTAGAAGGGACGGAGTAGAGCTACATTCCAGGGTCGTTTGGTTTCCTCTCCGGATTTGTCCATCTTGTTCTTCATTGCTACCTGTGCATCTATAAGATAATATGCATCATTGTGCAGAGCCTTGCTTACAATGAACGGTCCCTCCCATGGAGGTGATAGCTTGTGCATGCCGGCTTTGCGCTGCACCAGCCTAAGCACCAAATCTCCTTCTCGAAAAACCCGAGGTTTTATCTTCCGGCTATGATAGCGGCGGAGATCTTGCTGATATATCGCTGACCGAGATAAGGCCAGCTCTCGTGCTTCTTCGAGCAAATCGACATCATCCTCTCGGGCTTCTTTTGCCTCGGTTTCTGTGTACAGAGTAACTCTTGGCGAGTCATACTGTATGTCGGTCGGCAGGACCGCTTCTGCTCCATAGACCAGAAAAAATGGCGTATAGCCGGTTGATCGATTCGGTGTGGTCCTAAGACCCCACAGTACTGCTGGTATCTCATCTATCCAACAACCCGGAGTTCGCATCAGTGGTTCCATCAACCGAGCTTTGATGCCGGATAGCACCAATGCATTTGCTCTTTCCACCTGCCCATTGGACTCCGGATGCGCCACCGATGCAATGTCAAGTCGGATTCTGCTTTCAGCACAGAACCGAGCAAAGGCTCCCACAGCAAAGTTTGTGCCATTATCCGAGATAATGCTGTGTGGGTAACCATATCTCAAAATGATGTCTTTCAAGAAAGACACAGCTGTGTGACCGTCACATTTGCGGATTGGCTTCACCTCGATCCACTTGGTAAACTTGTCCACCATTACCAGCATATGAGTCATGTTACCTCGGGCTGGTCTGAATTCTCCCACCATATCCAGACACCAGACAGCAAAAGGCCAAGTGATGGGAATAGTCTTGAGTGCCGAGGCTGGCATGTGGATCTTGTGAGCAAATCTCTGACATCCTTGACACTTCCTCACGATATCTTCTGCCTGTTGCAAAGCTGTGGGCCAGTAGAACCCATGCCGGAATGCCTTAGCAACCAATGCTCTTGAGCAAGCATGATGACCACATTCTCCTTGATGAATTTCCAAGAGCATCTCTTGCCCTTCCTCCGGTTCAATGCAACGCTGCAGCACTGTGGTTGCACTTCTCTTGTACAACTCTATGTTGATGATGGTATATGCTTTGGATCTTCTTTGCACTCGCCTGGCCTCGGCTTCATCACTTGGCAAACTCCCATCCATCATATAGGACATTATAGGCTGTGCCCATCCTGGTACAGGACGCACAGGAAATATCGGTTCATCCACCTCCATTGCCTCAACCGACATTGCATCCTCCGACATATACTGGTCAGTCCCCGAGTTCTGCCAAGCAGTCCCCGGGTTCTCCCAAATGCATCCGACATCGACGTCCATGGGAACAGCATCAGACTCCGGTTTCTTCGGGATAAAGATTGACTCGGACTCGGGCGATGGTTTGATTGATGGCTTCCTCAAATGCTCCAAGGATATGCCGGGTGGGATTGGATCCCGAGATGAACCTAGCTTGGACAGTACATCGGCGGCTTCGTTTTCTGCCCGAGGTATATGCTTGACTCGCAACCTTCAAAGAACCCCGAGATCTTCTGGACATGAAACCGATATAACGCCATGTTGGCGTCTAAAGCATCCCAATTTCCCGAGACTTGCTGCACCACCAGATCCGAGTCTCCGAAGCATTCTATCCGGCGAATACCAATTTCCTTGGCCACATTGAGCCCATGAACAAGTGCCTCATACTCGGCCACATTGTTAGATGCCGCAAAATGAATCTGCAACACATATCTCAGTTGATCCTGCTTAGGCGAGGTAAGGACTACCCCGGCACCTAAACCAATTTTCGTCCTGGAACCATCAAAGTGCATTCTCCAGTAATTGGAGTCAGGCAATGGTGGCTCATATTGCATCTCGGCCCAATCCACAAAGAAATCAGGCAGTGCCTGAGATTTGATGGCATCTCTTCTTTCATAATGTGGCGTATAAGGAGCCAGCTCAATGGCCCATTTGGCTACTCGGCCACTTGCATCTTTGTTACCAATGATTTCCGAGATAGGAGCTTCACACACCACTGTGATTGGATGCTCTTGAAAGTAATGCTTTAATTTCTTGACCGCCATATAGACGCCATATGTCATTTTCTGGTAGTGAGGATAATTTTGTTTGGATAACGAGATCACCTCGCTCAGGTAATATACCGGCCTTTGCACGGTTTTGCCATCTTCTTCTCGCTCCACTACTACTACGACACTCACAACCCGGTTTGTGGCTGCAATGTAGAGCAACATCGGCTCTTTGGGTAATGGTGAGGCCAATATCGGCGCAGTTGCCAACATCTTTTTTAGCTCAGTGAACGCCGCATCCGCTTGCGGGGTCCACACAAATGTGTTACTTTTCTTCATTAGTTGGTATAAAGGCAATGCCTTTTCTCCCAACCTACTAACAAACCGACTTAACGATGCCAAGCAACCAGTGAACTTTTGCACATCCTTGAGATTATTCGGCAACCTCATGCTCTCAATAGCACGGATTTTTGTCGGATTTACCTCGATACCTCGGCTCGACACGAGGAAACCGAGTAACTTGCCTGCCGGCACACCAAAGGTACATTTGTCCGGGTTAAGTTTTATCCGGAATCTCCTTAGATTCGCGAATGTTTCTCTGAGATCATCAATCAGAGTGGATTTCTCCTTAGTTTTGATGACAATGTCATCGACATACACCTGCACATTTTTGCCTATTTGATCATGCAAGCATTTTTGCATACATCTTTGGTAAGTAGCACCAGCATTTCTCAAACCAAATGTCATGACACGATAGCAATAAGCCCCGTACGGGGTAATAAAAGCAGTTTTCATTTGATCAGCAGGGTTCAGCGGTATCTGGTGAAAACCAGAATATGCATCTACAAAGGATAACAGCTCACACCCGGCTGTGGAATCGATCACTTGATCAATCCGAGGCAGCGGGAATGGATCCTTAGGACATGCCTTGTTCAAGTTTGTGAAATCAATACACATGCGCCACACAATGGCCACGTTCGGGTCATCCTTTTTCTTTTCCACCAGGACCGGGTTAGACAACCAGTCCGGGTGCAGCACTTCCATGATGAAACCAGCCGCAAGTAACTGGCCAGTTCATCACCTATCACTTTCCTCCTGTCATCCGAGAGACGACGCATAGGTTGCTTCACGGTTTCATATCTGGCCTGACAAATAATGAGTGCTCAGCCAACTCCCTCGGAACACCTGGCAGGTCCTGATTTGACCATGCAAAGATATCCCGATTCTCACGGAGGAAGTGACTGAGCTCGCCTTCCTATTTCTCCGTTAACCCGGTACCAATGATGACGTTGTGGTCCGGGAACGCCGGGTCAACGTTGATCTTCTTCGTCTCCTTCGGCACCTGGAATGCCGCATTCTGCTCCGGGTTACTCATACCCGGCATACCGAGTTGCGCGGACTGCGCCAACGCCACCACTTCATGGATCTTCTTCTTCTCTGCAGCAATGATTAATGACTCGGCCAGACACGAGCCAGCCGAGGCACACTGCAAGGAACGCTTGTAATCACCCGAGATGGTGATGATGCCATTAGGACCCGGCAGCTTCATCTTGAGGTAAGCCACATGGGTAGAAATCATGAACTTGGCCAGTGCCGGTCTGCCAAGCAAAGCATGATATGGACTCTCGAGGTCCACCACCTCAAACTGGATGCTCTCAGTTCGGCAGTTGTCCTTGGTGCCAAACAACACATCGACCCAAATCTTGCCCATAGGTGCACACGAGACACCCGGCACTATACCATGAAAGGTCGTAGAACTCGGCTGCAGCATGTTTGCCGAGATACCCATCTTCACCATGGTGTCTCGGTACATGATGTTGATGGCACTCCCATTGTCAATGAGAACTCGGGTGAACCTGACATTAATGGTGGGCCCAATGAATGTCGGATCCACCACCAGAGCATAACCTCCCGGGCTTGGCATGATCCGGGGATGGTCCTTCATACTCCAGCTGATCTCCTGATCAGACCAGTGCATATACTTCGGCACAGCCGGCATAACTGCGTTTACCTCGAGTGCACGCCGGTTCAAGCTCTGCTTGTCAGTTGGCTCGGTCACAAACACCACATAGCTCTGGTGAGCCTCTCTATAATCACCCTGACGATACTCACCCTGGCCACCGGGACCAGCATTGCCACTGTTGCCTCCGACATTTACTTGGTTGACAGGTCTCGGAGCTGGAGGCCTCTGTGCCGGTGCATTCACGGGAATTGCGTTTGCTCCGGTGAGCGGTAGTGCTTGCCTCTGTTGAGGATATGCCGCTGGAGGCCTCTGAGGTGCCCCCATCTGATTTCCTCCGGAGCCTCCCCCTTCCTTCAATGTGCGCTGATACCAGCTGCACTGCCGGGTTGAATGATTGGCCGGCCTGCGAGGATCATGCGTGTGATAGCTGCACGGCCCATCCAGCATTGCCTCATAGGTCAATGGCTTCTTCTGGTCACTCCACGGTCTCTTCCCTTCTTGATTTTGGCCCCAAGCAGGACCACTGGTCCTCTGACGCTGGCTAGCGCCGGCATCTGGCTGGTTTTGCTCCACCGCAAACTTGATTCGAACCGTACCGGTAATCCGGACGGTCATCTCTCCTTTTGTTCCGAAATCCTGCGGCACCTCGCCTGGCTGGTCCTGGTCCACTGTTGACGGGTTCCTTCTATTTGGTTCCACCGAGTTCAGCAAGGGCTGCATCGGATCACCCAGTGCATAGCTATCCGCAATCCGGATTGTCTCGGCCAAGGTGGCCGGCATCTCCCTTTGCAACTTCTGCCAGAGCATGGAGCCGTGTCGGCACCCTTGAGCAAACCATGAAATGGCCTGCGCTTCAACAACTCCTTCACAGGAATTGCGAACAGTACTCCACCGGGTCAAGTAATCCCGGTCAGTTTCTTCATCCCTCTGCTTGCACATGCAAGCTGCTGAGGACGATTCGGCCTCTTGTATGTGCTGGAGAAATTGCTAACGAAGGCTTCTTCAAAGTCCAGCCAGCAGTCAACGCTGCCCTCTCGCAAGTTGTTCAGCCAGATCCGGGCTGGCCCCTCCAACATTTGCGGGATATACCTTACCGCCCATCGGCGGTTTCCTCCCGCGATATGCACTGCCGACACATAATCTGTCAGCCAGTCTTCCGGCTTAGTACTGCCGTCATATGTCTTTGCGCCCGGTTCAATTGAAAGTGCGGCACCGGTGGCTCCCTCATGATCCGAGGTCCAAAGCATGCAGGGCCAGGTGGGCCTTGCTCTTCCAGCATCTCGGACATAAAGATCCTGTCCAGCTTATAGCGTGCATCATTCGGTGACAACTGGCGAGGTCCCAGCCGGGATCCCAGTGCACCTTCATATCTTTGATACCCGGCTTTCTCCATAGCCGAGTAACCATCATCGTAACGGTTGGCCACCTGGTCAACACCTTGTGGCTGCTGAACATGCTCGATATTTGCTGCAGCCGGACGGGATTTCGTGTCGGATACCGAGGTGGATAACCTCGGCCAGCCGAGTTAACTGTTGCTTTTACCCCGGCCGGCACTGCCTCGCCCGGCTAACTGTTTTCCGGCATACGCCGGATCATATGTCTGTATCTGCTTGTTTTTACCGGAGTTTACACTCCGGTCACGATCTCCACCGACATGCGGTGATGAAGCTTGCCCCTTAGATCCTCCACTGGCTGCCTTAGCCGAGTGAACAATTGGGACCCACCTGCAACTGTGTTAGCCTTAAGATAGGCCTCATTCTGCCGGGTAGCCACAGCTATCAACTCATTAACTCGGTCTTGCTGCCTACGGAGAGCTTCTCCGGATAAGCCGGACAACTCGGCTCTTGCTGCCTCGGCAGCTCTAAGAGTCTTAGCAGGGGAACTATACTTCGGCTTCTCGACCGACAAGTGACTAGGAGTCTTACTGGAACTAGATCTACCATCTCTAGCAATCTCGGCATTGAGGCCTTTACCCCTCTTGCGCACATCCTCTATGCGACTAGGGTGAGCAGCTACCGGGGTAAAACCATGTGCTTGGTTATACTCACGGAGAGTTATCCCGAACTCTCTCCTCACCTCGGCCATCGCGAGAGCCTCCTGATGTAGGCTCTGACGACGCGACTCCAACTCTGCCTCCATTTGGCAGCATCTGTACCGGCAGCTACCGGCACAGCCAGCTTCTTGATTATCTCCTCGAGAGGAGCCAGCCTGACTGGTACATGGGATGTACCGGCCTGGCCGAGGAGGTTCTCCGTCCTCTCCAGTGGCAGTTTCGCCGATCTGGTGGTCTTGGCGGCAGGTTTGCCGGCATCTTCTTTGCCGGTTTCTCCTTTGCCGGCACCACCCGAGGAGCCGGTCATCATGACCTCTGCGCAGCTCCCGGGGCGAGCGCTACGCCGGCCGCGAGCCGCACAGACAGCAGGAGGATCCTCGGCTACAAGCACCTGCTCCGGGTACTTGCAGATGAACTCAGTGGCGACGTAGATCTCGAACGTCCCGAAGAGGACGAGGCAGCCGTTCCTCGGAATCGGCCTGCTACCGAAGCAGCCCGCGTTGTCGCTGATGAAGTTCAGCGTGCCGAGTCTGTGGACAAGGCCACTGACCACGTGCTCGCCTGAGGCGATGATGAAACCCGTCCGGATGAACACACCAGCCAGCGCCGCTGCTGGCCCCACGGTGGGCGCCAACTGTCGTGGTGGTATCACGACAGATGCCATGGGATGGCTTATGTTGGGGCCGATGGACGCTGGTGGAACCGGGGAGGGCTAGCGCGCTAAGGAGCGCACACGGAAAATACAAGCACACACACAATATACCCAGGTTCGGGGCCCTCGTGAGGAGGTAATACCCCTACTCCTGCCTGTCTCTCTCTATATGTCGGTATCTCACAAGTACAATGGTGCTCCTTGAGCTGTATCTTTGCAGCTATGGCAATGAGCTCTAAGGAAGAAGATGAAGCTAAGGGGGGAAATGTCTCCCTCTCTGGGCATCGTCCCTCACGCAGGAGGGGAGGGCCTCCTTTTATAGCTAGCTGGGTGCAACGGTCAGCTCCGTACAGGCACTGTGGCCACGCATGCCCGCGTCAGCCGTCGTACCGACACTGTAGCCACGCACTCTGCACCGTCATGATTGTACCCTCTGCAGGAGACACGACGTGGCTTGCCCATACCCTGTCCCATGTCTCTGCTCCCACGTCCGTCCTTGGTCAGCAGCGTGAGCCCGGTCACCTCAAACACGCGCCATACCGCACGCCATGCTCCCGTGTCAGACGGGATGCGACAGCAGCGCTGACCTCCGTCCGACATAAGGTGCCTCATCTCTATAATCCGGCATGGATATGCCGGATTCCCTTTCCTGAATAGCCTCCCCTGCACATAAGAAAACACACAGGATACCGACATATATATGTCGGTCAGCATATCTCGAATCCCATATCTCGGTCAGTATAACTCGGTGAGTATATGTCGGTTCCCGCCAACATCATAACTCGGCCTCCTCTGGGCCCGGGTATGTCGGTTTTTTGTACCTCGGTCCAGACTTGGACACAGCTTATACCATATCATGACCCTACCCGAGGGTAGCCCCCCGACACTATTTCTCCAACCGTGTATGATAAATCATCAAAGAATAATTTGTCAACTATACTCCATGTAGAACTTATTTATTTCTCCTACCGTATATGATAAATCATGGAAGAATATCATTGTTTCCAATATGCTTCAGGTACTGATTTATAGATAAACTAAAATAGATAGGAACAGACTTCACCAGCAGTGCCCTAGCTCCTACAATAATCCAAGGTATATTGTAAGGACCCCCACTAACCCAACATATCCCCAGCCGTATATGTAAAGAGAAAGATTATCAAATGCAACTGCAAGTGTACTCGATGTGCCAAGTAATTAAGACAGCCCTTCTCACATCACATATTATTTGAGGTTTTATTTTCTTTTTGTGTGTTCATTTCTGTGTGTTTTTTCCTCCATGCATGGACTACATCCTGATCTATTCTGTTCGCCTTTGTGATGAATCCTATATAGGGCCCAAACCCCAAACACCATCTAAAGTCTAGAGGTGACGGTCACATCTAACACTAGCCCATATATTTGTCCTGATGCATCATGCACATGGGCATAGCTTGGGGGTCCCTCTCTTATTCTAAGTACCTTCTCCTCTCAATTTTGTGACGGGAAGTATGTGCCCTCTCCTGCCAGCACCAACATAGTGATGAGAGAGATATGGCGCACTCCAACAACAACAAAATAATGATGGTGTACGATTTCTCTTTGCATATTTCATGGAGTCACTCCTTCTGATGTCTAACTTGTCTCCATCATGAAAAGACATATTTTTTCCTTCAAAAATAACATTGAAGAAGCCATCATAAACATGGCCAGGTTGATTAATTATTGGCAGTTCCCCACATAAACCATGTACAATTTCTTGGTGGGTGCCAGCAAAGCTAAAATATAGCCAGTACATATAGAGCAATGGTAATATATAATATGATGAAGTGCTTCTATCCTTTCTCGATTCGAACACCTTTCGAATGGTTTATCCTCTCACTCCCATCGTATTGCTAACTTGGTGTATTCATCCATGCCCATCTTTCTCAGTTCTTAGGAGTATATGGCGCCAGAGGTATCCTCGAGAGCGAAAGTTTGTGTGAAACCATGGTAAATGCCTTTTTGTTCATTGTCACCACTAATTATGGCTACAAAAAAGGTGTGCCTTACAACTATTTATGGAAAATGCCGACATCAAATGAAGTGTGTGATACATGGATCATACTACTAACATGATAATGAACCCAACAAGGGACTAAAAAACTATAGCACGACTAATGTTAAGCCTGCTACCTAGCATATATGGCCCGACTACTCTGCCGAACCAAGACGATGGAAACGTTAAGGGCTCACTTGATTCAAAGTGGACTTCGTAGGATCTTGGAGGATTTCGATCCATGGTAATTTATCCTATTCACGTTGTTTGGTTGGCATGATTGGAATTATTAATTATTTTTCCTAACTATTGCATCGCACTATGTTTGTTGGAGAAAAGTTTGCACCCACTCACCTAGAAAGCTAGTTCCCTGGATACCTGATCATAGCTTCTCCCTTTGGCGCGAGTAAAAGAGCCGGGAGTAAATGGTGACCAGAGACGCAGCGAGCGCAGTGTGGTGTGGACTGTGGAGTGTTTAAATCGAGATGTTAATTGTACAAAGGTAGAAAAAATACAAAGGAAATTGCAAGACCCACTTGGTGTCCTATCTCGCTCCCGGGTACTGGCACTAGCCGCTTGCAGGGTGTGCGAGTGTCTGTAGGCCCACGGCAAGCAACGTAGGTAGCCAATGGAAATGGCGACAGTTGCGGCTGGGTGTGAAATTTGACAAAATTAACCCTTTGCCGAAACTTCATCCAAAAATAACCCTTTTTTCAAAAAAAATCGAAATCTAACCCTTTTGTGTGGCTCCCGTATCGGGGGCGCCACACATGTACGCTCCGCGCCCCAGCCAGGGGCGCCACACCACTGCCAGCGTGGCAAGGCGGGCCCCAGGCTCGGTTAAGTAGCGCCGGCCGCTGGGGCGCCACACATTCTGTATAAATAAAACCCCCCAGCCCGTGCCCCACCAGCTTTTTCTTTTCCCTCACTCTCTTCTCTCACAAAAGCAAGGAAGAGCAGCACTCCCAACACACCCCCCCCCCCCCCTCAAATCCATCCTTTTGGGTGTGATTTTTCCGTGGATTTCGGCTCCCCTACGTGCAAGAAGGTACTCTCCCCCATCCTCCTTGTTTTTGTCCAATAGAATTCTTCCAATTTGGAGACATTGTGTAGATCTTGAAAACCCTAGAATTTGAATATGAGGACAAATTTGTGGTTATTTGTTGATAATATTGGTCAATGTGTGTGGGTATGATGGATATGAAGTGTTGGGGTGTTGATTGTAGGTTAGGGTTAGGGTTTTTGTTAGATGTAGTTAGTGCGCTAGATTTAGTTAAGGTTAGTGCATAATGACTTGACTTAAAATTAAGATAAGTAAATTATTTTGTTTGAAATGCATAGCTTAGTGCAATGTATCAATCATTTGATGCATTCGGGTTGTTGTTAAGTTTTTTTAGATGGAGAAAATGGTTAGTGTTCATCATGTGGACAAGGAGGCCTTTTTGAAAGGCAATGTGGAGCATGACTCGGAGGAGAAAGTGGTGGTGTTTGGCCATAGTCCTAGCTATGCCGAGGTTGTGGAGAGAGTGCGGATTGCATTGAATTGGACAGATCCAAATGATGTTCTTTCTTTGGAGGGAAGGCATAATGTTGGGTTCGGAATGCATATTCGTTGGAAGATTATGCCTCTCAACTCCGAGTTGTGTTGGAGTGCATATAAGGAGACGGTGGCGGCATCTCAAGACAAGGCTCTTGAGTTGTTTGCCACCAAGACGTTTGACTTGAACCGGTGTGCCTCCGAACATGATGTTAGGAGGCCGGTTCAAAATGAGCCACCTCATGCGCATGAAGTGTACTATCCAACGTCGAGTCCACCTCCAATGACTCAACATGATTTTAGCCAACCAACAATGACCGAACACGAAAGGAGCCAACCTTCAAGACCAATTCAAAGTGACCAATATGAAGAATCGGAGGAGGAGAGCGACGCATCAGAGTATGATCTTCATAAAAATGATATTGGTGATGTGGAGACAAATTGTAGGCATGAGGACATGGACCATGACATCCCTTATAACCGATGCTATGCATCGCACTCGGATGACGACGGTCCCGAAGAAGATGTTGATGAAGATGGGTTCACTGCTAAAGAAGCCGAAATATTCAAGAAGGTAGTGGGCCGGGATCATCGATTACCATTGTTCCGTGATCTTAGTCTCGCCGATAAAGCCGTGGTTGATGGTGGCACGAGTAAAATTCTTGAACCAAGGCCAACTTCGAAGAAGGATCGTAATCCCAAAAACTATGGTATTGCTGAGGGAGTGAAGTTTGAAAGCTTGTTGGAATTGAAGACATGGCTCAAGGAGTATGCGGTTAAGTACTTTAGACCATACAAAGTGGTTCACTCGGATGTCAAGAAGCGTTACACGGTTAAGTGTGATGACGCGCATAATGGGTGTCCGTGGATTGTGCGTGCAAGACCTATCAAGGGAACCTCTCAATGGGTTCTAAAAAAATGTGTGTCAACTCACATGTGTAGTGGCAATGATGATGATGATGACAAGGATGCGAAGGACATTTATCGGCAACTAACCTCCGATTTCATCGGCTATAGACTTTCCAATTCCATAGAGGCATTCCCCACTTTTTCGGTGAGGGCTATCATGGACACGGTGAAAGACATGTTTGGTTACTCGGTGAAGTATGGGAAGGCATGGAGGGCCAAGCAAGCCGCATTCAAGATGTTGTATGGTGACTGGGAGGAAGCATACAACCGACTTCCTAGATTGTTGGGAGCTATGGCTGCTACAAATCCGGACATGGTTACGTGTGTGGAGCCCTTTGGCCAAAAGACTAGGGATTACAACGGTGCAACCGTCCGTGTCTTTGGCCGTGCATTTTGGGCTTTCGGGCAATGCATAAGGGCATTCAAGCATTGTAGACCGGTTGTCTCCGTGGATGGCACATTCTTGACAGGCCAGTACAGGGGCACACTTTTGATTGCCGTAGCTCATGATGCTAACGACCGGTTGTTGCCGTTGGCTTTTGCTTTGGTGACGGCGGAGAACCAGGACAACTGGGAGTGGTTCATGGGTCTAGTGAGAACAAAGGTATTTGAGCCTCAAAGAGAGGTATGTGTCATCTCGGACCGCCACCAAGGCATACTCAATGCGGTGGAGATTGATATTCCCGGGCATGCTCCTTTGCACCATCGATGGTGCGTGAGGCATTTTGTGTCCAACTTCTATAGGGCATGCGGAAATAAGGAGCTATCTGATGATCTAAAAGATTGTTGTCTCGCTTTCACCGAGCGGCATTTTGTGAGATTGTACAACAGGTTGCTAACTCTCACATCGCCGGGGGGTCGAGAGTTCCTAGATAGGCATGCGTCTATGAGGCACAAGTGGACTAGAGCATTTGACACCGACGGTAGGAGGTACGGTGACATGACAAGCAACATGGCAGAATGTTTCAACAATGTGCTCAGAGGAGTCCATGGGTTGCCCGTGACAGCAATAGTTCAATACACATTCGACAAGTTGAATGAGTATTTTCAAAAATATAGTGAGGAAACGTTTGCGCAGATGGAAGGGAAGAACAAGCACAAGAAGAAGTACAAGTATCCACCTGAAGCTGACAAATGGATGACATACCAGTTAAGGAAGGCGGAGACCAATACAGCCCAATGTTTTGACAACAACGAGTGGATTTACCAAGTCAATGAGCCAGGAGGCACCACGGTAGGTGGTGTGCAACACGGAGGGCGTGCGTGCAAAGTCTTGCTAAAGCAATGTTTGTGCTCGTGCCAGAGGCCTCAGTTGCTTCATCTCCCTTGCTCGCACTTGCGGACGGCGGCACGCATTAGAAAAGTGGGATACGTTGATCCGGTTAGGTTGTCCGAGTACTCGATCGAGGCTACCAAGGAGACATGGGCGGGCAGATTTGAACCTTACTTTGACCAATCACAATGGCCAGAATATCATGGCATTCAACTATGGCCCGATCCAATACTGAAGGTGACGAAGCGGGGAAGACGGAAGACAAAACGTTTTAGAAATGACATGGACGCATGGGGTGCAGGAGGTCTCCGAGAGTGGGGCAACCAACATTTTCAGGAGCCTAGTGTGGCTGCCCGTTGTGGAGAATGCAATGGTGGTGGGCACAATACTAGAGGTTGTAGTCGAAACAAGAGATCGAAAGGTGTCCAACATGGTGGTGGTAGCACAAGCCACCATGATCATTCTCAACATGGCGGTGGCGGTGGTAGCACAAGCCATCATGATCATTCTCAACATGGCGGTGGCGGTGGTAGCACAAGCCACCATGGTGGTAGCCAACATGGTCACTCTCAACATGGCGGTGGCGGTGGTAGCACAAGCCACCATGGTGGTAGCCAACATGGTCATTCTCATCGTGGCAGTCGCGGTGGCGGTAGGCGTACATCAATGTATGACGAACTAAGAGGGGGTAGGCGTCGTGGCCGTGGAGGTGGTAGACTTAGATGATTGGTATGACTGAAATTTATTTGGTTGTTATTTCTTATTTTCAATTGTTCCATTTTACTGTCAACTAAGTTCAAACTTGCAATTTTGTAGGGATGGTTCTTATTTTCAATTGTTCCATTTTACTGTCAACTAAGTTCAAACTTGCAATTTTGTAGGGATGGACTGTTCCGATCTGAAGGAGAAGCCGGTGGCATGGCAACACAGCATTGACAGTCGAGTCGGGCACGATGCGCCGACTTGTTGGTGTGGTGACGTTTGCAAGATGAAGCAGTCCAGCGATTGGGACGATAGAAGAGGAAGGAGGTTCTGGATGTGCCCGAACTATGCTTGGGAGAAGCCGAAGCCAACAAAAAACAAGTCGAAGCAAACAAAACGCAAGACAAAGCAAACAAATATTATTGAGCGTCCGCGGGTAAATGTCTCCTCCGCCTCTCTTGTAAAGAATTTATCTTTATCTAGTTGCATGTTTTGACTCGCTACTATGTTTGCAGTCACCTCCGCCTATTTGCCAATACTACCGGTGGATAGACTTTGAGCAAAATGGCCTCTACCGGTGGGAGGTAAAAAATATGACTGACAAGGCGTGGGAGCGATTCTGGGAGAAAGATCGTGAAGAGGAGCGGGCCAAGAAGGAGAATGAGCAAGCGAAAATTGAGGCACTAGAGGCTAAGAACGAAATGATGCTCCGCGAGATGGAGAGGTGGGAGAAGACTGAGAAGGCACGTGTTGCAAGGGAGGCGTGGGAGGCGGAACGTGCAAGGAAGGGGCCGTTAGAGGATGGAAGGTACCATGAGGCGTGGGCGGCGTTTGACGGTGAACTTGGAAGGGAGGGGTCGGGAAGCCAAGGTGAAGGTGCTCGCCGTGCACGAGAGGAGGCTCAACCTGAAGGTGCTCGCCGTGCACAAGGGATGTTGGATGCGAGAAGCCGTGCACAAGGGATGTTGGATGCGAGAAGGCGTGAGAGGGAAGCACAAGAGGAGTTGGATGCGAGAAGGCGTGAGAGGGCTCGCCGTGCACGAGAGGAGGCGGGAGGACAAGGTGAAGGTGCTGGCCTTGCACGAGAGGAGGCGGATGCGAGAAGGCGTGAGAGGGATCGCCGTGCACGAGAGGAGGAACGAGCGGAACCAGACCCAGCGAGGCGCAAGGGCAAGTATCCACGGCTTACTCAGTAGGGACAATGTAATGTCGTAGACTTTGGGTTTGTGTGAACCTTGTAATGTCGTGGTCTTATTGTGTTTTATGTTCTTGTGATCTTGATGAGTTAGTTGTGAACCTTGTAATTTGATGGATTTCGTTGAACCTTGTAATATGGTGAACTCTTAGTGGATTTGATGGATTTCTGAAACTGTAGTTTGAAGTGCAGGAATTTGATGAATTCTGAAACTGTAGTTTGATGGATTTGATGAATATGATGAACTCTTAGTGAATCAAACTGATTTGATGAATTTGCTTGTGCGGCGCCGGAGCCAGGGGCGCCACACCTTTAAGCCCAACTCCTCCCAGCGGGGCGCCACACAAGTGCAGAAAATCGCTGCTCTCTGTCAATTTGCCGCGCCGGAGCGGACGGCGCCACACCACTATGTGCCGCGCCCCAGTCAAGGGCGTTGCACATGTGCAACGCCGGAGCGGCCGGCGCCACACGTTCATTTGCAACTCCGCCATCTCCGGCGCGGTAGGTTCACACGAATTTCCCCACTCTCTGTTAATTTGCCGCGCCGTCGTCTCCGGCGCCACACACACAGGGACCGCGCCGCCGGCTCCGGCGCCACACTCCTGCGACGCCCCGACCGCCGGCGCCACACTAGCTCAGTTCAGCAAAATAATTCAGAACACCACATGAGTAAACATGACACAATATCTATCATGAGCATTGATTCATAACAACAAAACAGAACAACAAAATATCAGAATCGACATCAGCAAACACGACAAGTTATAGTTGAACAAGTTCACGATATTGTCCACAATGAAACGACAAGTTCATGATAATGTCCACAACGAAACGACAAGTTCACGACAAGGACCACGGGAAACCAAGTTTACGACATAGTACAAACGACGAATAGTCTACTTCCTTTTCCTTAGCCTCCTCAAAGGCTCAGTCGGCGCCGGATCCACGTTCTTCCTCCTACTCCTCACAGGTAGCTTCTTCATCGGCTGTTCCTCCACCACGTGCTCTTCCGAGTCCTCATCCTCCGACACATGATCTTCCGAGTCCTCATCCTCCGACCCGTGCTCTTCCGCATCATCGGACTCGTCGTCATCCTCATCCGCCGCAGGCCCCTTTTTCTTGTAGATGTAGTCGTCCGGTGAGAAACGCCTGGTAGCCTTCTTCTTGGATCTTAGGTGGAAGGATCGCTGGTACGCCTGCAGGGTCATGTCATCGTTCACATTATCATCAAAATCGCCCTAGAAATGAAAGAATGTAAGCGGAAAAATTAGTACATGGTTGAGGTTCAAGAAATCATTTTTGGGTTACCGGCATGTAACATATTCATACCTCAACCTCCTCATCATTGGGCTCATGTGGGTTCGAACTAGAGGCATCACCACGGATAGGGGTTGAAGGGGACCTCGAGCGGGTCGGCATGGCATCATCGCCGCGACAACCAAGCAAATGCGCTAAAGTGCGCAACCGAGTTGCGGAACGCTATGACGGCAAGAAATCAATATCTTAGTACAAATGAACAACAGATTATGCACGAAGCGGAGATGGTCTAACTTACCTTCACAAAGTCCCTAACGGCAACATCACCCTTCTTGCCACGAGGTAACATGGCTGCCTCCTCGGCTGCTACCGCTTGGCGGTCGATCTCATTGCGCTATGAAAACAAACATGTCAACAACTAAACTCTAATTATGATGAGATGAAATAAGTTGGGCAAAAATTACCATAAAGTTCATCACGGGAGCGAAATCAGTTCGGTTGCCTTCTCTTACGGCCTTGTTGTACCGGAGCTCAACAATAGCATCATCGTCCATGTCCTCCAAGAGCTCCTCATAAGCCGGGGGCATATACGGACACGGGTACGTGCAAGGTACCAACCAAGATATGTGTCGAATGCCTCTTGACGGTACTTGGGGCGATCCCGCATATACACCTTCCGGTCCGTTGCCTCTTTCACCTCGGCATTGAATGTAGTGATGTAATCCTTATGATGCTTATCCCATTTCGTGATCTTCCTCTGCCGGCGCCGGTCCAATCTACATGGTCAACAAATGAAACATTAGTAACTACACTAATACATAAGAAGATTGGGTAAGACAAAATTTGGAGCCTCACTCGTGCAACGAAAACATCGTGTTTATCCACTTTGGCAGTGTAGTTTGATACAACCCAAATTGGCTCATCACACGATGTGGTAGGTGGAACTCAACGGCATACAAGCATATCAATGGGCACTGCATCATCCAAAGATATTCTTCCTCGAAACACTTTGGGTTTAGGGGAATTCCGGATTCCAACCAAATCTCTCCCCGACACCATAAATCTGCCATTTCACCTATATCATAGTACTCATTTCAGCATGTGCAGTTCGGATTTAAGATAGATAGTGATTGAACGAAAGCATTCTAATTATTACCTGGTCGGGGGTCAGCGAGTCGAACTCGTTGATGTACCGCAAGTACTCCTTTTGCGGGTCGCCGGTGAACTCCGCAACCCTGTCCCACTTGTACGCCCATGTAGCCTCCCGAAGCCTCTTGGGATGGTCATGGTCGTTCCAAAGCTTCCATGGCAAAACCTTCGGCCGTCCAACTGAGAAGTGCTCCCACATCCAAACCGAAAGTAGGATCATTGGACCACCGATACCGGCCTCACCGACGAACCGACGACACGCATCATCCAACTGCACATATAGGTATACATGTTAGAATTTCATAAGTTTTGCACACACAAGAAAGAAAGCAAGATAAATATTTACCTGCCGGTACAAGTAAGCAAGCGCAGCCGTACCCCAGCTTTGCTTACTCTCCCAACGTGTTAACGCCTTCAGCCACATCCACGGAGCGTTTCGCCCACTACTGTCAGCAAACAAAGTCCTCGTGATCACGTACCACACGTATGCGCGTGCATGATTCTGAATGACCACTTTATCAGCCCCTTCAGGACACTTAGCAAATTTTTGCCGGATCCAAACAAATGAGGCGCCGGCGGAGAGTCTATCCTTACTAGAGTCATCCTTCTCTGGAGGAGCCGCACCAATAAGGCTGAACATCTGCTCGCGCCACCCATCAGATGCGGTGCTAAAACACACAGGTTTGCCCGTGATGGGTAGTGCCAGGATCATCGACACGTCCTGAAGAGTCACTGTCATCTCCCCGGTGGGGAGGTGAAAGCTGTGTGTCTCTGGCCTCCAACGGTCAACAAGAGCAGTGAGGGCCGAAGGATTGAAATTTGGCGTGGACCGAGACACGAGCTGGATGAATGGAAGGAGTCCAAGCTTCTTGATGTACTCGGTGTACCTCTCGTCGTACGGCATGCCCTTGTCACCAGTTTGCAAGGAGGCCTCGTGAGACCGAAGACGAAGGGGGCAAGTACCTACAAAAATAATTACAAGTTACAACAATGTCCATGCCGAATAGAAATAAGAACTAACATCTAAAATGTGCAAAACATTACAAATTACCTTTCCCTCCGCAATCTTTCTCGCACGGTGCGGCTTATCATATTGTTCATCAAGAAGTTCCATCCTACATATTTTAAAAAACTACCACTAGTAAGAGATAGAAATTTCATTTCAACATCATATATATTTGAAAAAAAAAACCACATCCACACATACACACATATAAAAACTATATAGACAGTGGGTAATCACTATTGCATCCACAAATACATCTCACATCCACAAATACACCTCACATACCGAATTAATTAAAAATGTACATCAACACTCTAACCTTGGGTTGCAAAAAAGGGATCAAATAAATATAGCATCCGTCCCTACTAAGCAACACATCAACAAATACACCTCCCTACTAACAAAAATAGCCTCTATCCCTACTAATTTCGAAATCGAATGAACTACCTAGGGTTGCAAAAACGGGTCAAAATTGACAAATCTATTGGATGAAATTGAGGGGAATGGAGGAGGTTACCTTAAGGAAGGATGGGGACACGAAATCCCTTCAGATTGGGCCGGTTTCGGTGCGGATTTCGGGAGGGAGCTGCCGCCGCCGCCGCTTGTTCTTCGTTTTGGTGGAGAAAACAGAGAGAGGAAGGAAAGCTGGTTCGGGCGGGTCGGGGCGAGCCCGTGCTGTATGTTTTGAAGTGTGGCGCCCCCGGCATCGGCGCCACACATGAAGGTGTGGCGCCCCAGCGGCCGGCGCTACTTAACCGAGCCTGGGCCCGCCTTGCCACGCTGGCAGTGGTGTGGCGCCCCTGTCTGGGGCGCGGAGCGTACATGTGTGGCGCCCCCGATACGGGAGCCACACAAAAGGGTTAGATTTCGATTTTTTTTGAAAAAAAGGGTTATTTTTGGATGAAGTTTCGGCAAAGGGTTAATTTTGTCAAATTTCACCGGCTGGGTGTGGGTAGGGATTCCGGCGAGACCTGGAGAGAAGATTCCGCACTCAAACACCGCGTGTACTTTGACATGTGGGGCCTGCCTGTGCCGCCCAAACGATCGATCCAGCGCCCCCACGTTTCCACCAACCATTGGCTCCCTCCGTAGCTCCCTGTCTGACGCTACCCGTACGTGCCCATGGCACCCAAAGAGTAGCACAAGCCAATTGTTGCAAATGATTATCTTTTTTTATTTTGTGCGAGGTTGCAAATGATTGTCGTTGGAGAAATTTCCGCACAGCCCTGTTTGTGATTTGATACTTTCCATTCGCGCCAACAAGACAGACATGTCGTTGGGACGCATGTCTTTCTTTGGGAGGAGAAACTTTTACCTGTGACTTTGGAAATTCCTATTTCATCTGAAACATATATAGGTTGATATTATCTATTTATAAAATGTTAGCGAACTAATTTCTTGTAAGTTCCAAATAATGGCGAATAAAGTCTACATGTAATTGAAGTTTTACCAAGATAGGCTTCATAATATCATGCATACGAGGCTTTAACCAATCAGCTCTAATTTTACAGAATAATAATATGAATTGCTTGCTTGGCATGCAACCAATCATGGTGGCCTGGCTGGTTGGCTCTACTCTCCCTCCCACTTGCAACCTGGTCGTCGTATGTTGTCCATAGAAACAGGTGATTGTGCGCTTGTTGTGTCCCACTTTTCCCTAGCAAACACACAACTATTTGAGACGTGCCACTGGACATTAGTGGCATATAATTGGGACGAGCACTACCGCTCGCTCGAGTACGTTTACAAAGGATAACGTTCAAATTGGAACTTTCTAGCAAACGTTGGCACACAAACTTTTGGAGGAAAATATAAATATACAAATTCATAAGAGCTTTTCATTTCTATGTTTTATAGAGGAAGCGAAAAACCCATTCCTGCTAAAAAAATGCAAAAACATTACTTCCTCACATATGTAGGTCTCCTTAGATAGCTTTATGGTGTAGATAAAATGGAGACATGAACCTTCGTTGTTTACATAGATTTTTTTGTTTCCAAATACATTGAGTTGTATGCACCTAACCGATTCACTTAACGTCAAGACTCCTCTGGAACTTAGACGTGGGGACGATATAGGACACTATATTATTTCGAATATTGGGTTGGATGGTTCATAAATATGAGAGATTTTGCTCTATTGCCACATTGAGTTGCATGATCTAACTCACATAGAAAGTTTGAGCAGATAGGAAAGGTGAAAAATATATTTCAACAATTAATGATAGAGTTATTTAACCTTTAGGTTCAATTCTTGGTGAAACTAGTTTAAAGTTAATAACAATAATATGAGGAAAAGTGCACTCTCTTGATCAAGTTTGAAATGTCAAAAAGGAGGAATGTTCCTACCCTACGGATCATATTAACGCGCCATAGAAACTTCGTATGGAAAGTTCCTACAAAATTTAGAGACTATTTAGAATACATTTTAATTTGTCTTACATGTGATGCCTTTAGATGGTGCATAGGAACAAAAGAAATTTGGAGGACGGAAAATTCCTATAATTATACTGAACATCTATTCTTAACAGTTATTGATTTATTGTTTTCTATAAAACTGAACATGCTATGAAATTCTCCCTATGTTTCTGTAGTCCTATATTTTTTTAATCACATATTTCTAAGAAGCCATTAGATTTTTGATCGAATGACATGATAAATCAATATAAGTTCATAAAAATAGATCAACACCGACCATTATATTCCTAAGGGCATCTCCATAAGATACCCCATCGACCTCCCAATTTGTTTTTTTGTTGGGGGGGGGGGGGGGGGGGGGGGGAGGTTGGACACGTTTAGGTCGCAAGGATGGCCCATGTGCGGGGATTTTAGTCCAAAAAGTTTTCGGTCACCCCCAAGGCTCCCCCAGATTTTGGGATGCCTTGGCATGTCCGGACACACGTGCCAAGTATGTATGATTATGTCTGACCTGACCCATTTGTCAGTTAAAGCCAACCATTTCTTCTCTCTCATCTCTCTCCCCCGAATTCACTGCCAACTGCATCGACTGACTCCTTCTCGATCTCAACAACCATCATCCATTCATCCCTATACATCCCTTGGGTTCAACTGTCCCATCTGCGTGGACACCTGGCATTTATGTCGATAAAGAGAATTTATTAATATCCAGATGATAGACACCTGGCAATATATCGGGGCTTTCCTTGGAGATGCCCTAAGAGTTTTATGGTGGTTAATTTTTTTCACTTGTAGGGGTCAAATCCAATGTTTGGATATCTTGTTTAGCACACAAAGGTTGATTTATTTGGGAGAGACCAAGTTTTTACATGAAAGGAAAATATGTGATGATATTGTTAATATTTAGGTATCCACAAGTTTGACATCTAGTTCTCACTTTGGTTGGGTTTATAAGTCCTCAAAATCTCAATAAACTAAATAAATATATTTAATTGTCGAAAATGATGAACTAAGAAGCAACTACAGGTGGACATACTGAACGGCTACAAAACCTATAGGTATTAATATTTACATGTGATGAGATATTTAGTGCACACCTGCACCTAGGTAATATTGGTGATACCCGTCTTTTGTCTATAAAACGAGCACATATGGACAACTAGAAGTATTTCAAACCAAGAAATGAACATCAAACTTTTTGTTCAACAAGAGAGAAAATAGCCCATGGTCATGGCCGTTACCTGTTCTAGTCTCTTACTGTTATAGTGGTTTGGGACTTGGGAGGCACCGGGAGCTCTTTTGTGGCTTGTTCCTCAAGTTCATCTCCATCTGCTAACTCAAGGCTATGGGAACTTGTAAGCTTGTTACTTAACAGGGGTTCATAATTGTCTTGTAACCCAGGATGCACGATTATGCGTGATTTTTGGTTCCGTTTGAATCTACAAAAACACAGGCTCTTTCTGGTTTATTAAAAAAATTCCATCCTGAAACATGATACAAACGACATGGATGTAGTTGACGCTACATATTTTCCACTTGGTCTCAGTTGTGCATTGTAGTTGATGATCTTAATAGTGCTTCACATTGACTTTTTTTAATATTAATATTTGATTTAAAGAAAAAGACTTCAAAAACTACAAATAACAGAAGAAGAAGTCTTCCAATTCATGGGCCAAAGCAGAGCTACAAAATGTGGATAAATGAGAATGATTTCGCCTTATATTTAATTTTGCACACGTGATATTTGTTAAGCATATCGCAACCATAGGTTTTAACATGTGTCACGAGAAAAAACAGAAAAAGAAAATATCTGAGGGCCGTCTCCCAACACCTAACCTAGCTTCATATAGATGGGCTATAAACGTACGTAAACCTAGTGAACATCTGACAAATTTATAAGTATTTGGTCAATGCTCTCTCTCTCTCTCTCCATTCATAATTACACTTTCCGATTTCAGTCAAATCCTAACTCTGTAAATTTTGACCAAGCATATATGAAAGCATCCACAATGTAAATATTTGTTAAGAATCATCATCAAAATATATTTTCATCTCATGCTATGCATTAGGTATTACATAGTAATGTTTGTGTATGTTGTACTTAGTTACACTTTGTAAGGTTTAACTCTATTAATGCTTACAGTATAATACCTAATGTAATACCCTTAGGTCTCCGGCCGATCTAACCTTAGGTATTACATGGCTAATGTTTACATATAGATGTGTCATGATCTAACCCTTTTCCATGTAACATTAATATGTAATACCTAATGCATACACAAACATTAATATGTAATACCTAATGTTGTACTGACCAAAATCGGACAGAGAGGAGAGCCGGTCGAGTGGAGAGTGCTCCTCGTTTACAGTAGCGTGTACTATTCATTACGCTGAAGCCTCCATCCACAGAAGCTGCATTTGCATTTCCCACAGTAGCAATCATCAGTAAGCTCGGCCCCACGAATCCCGAGCTACAGAGCACGCGTCTCGGTGCCACGTCGGAGTTGCAGGCTACAATAAAATACTCCGAAGTGAATCATCTGAAGGTGGTACTTCACGGCACCGGTATTTTTCAGTTCAGCTTTGCTGCACGCGTTCAGCACCGGAGCGTGAGAGCCACAATTTGCATTTGACCCGCATGATACATGCATTCGAAAATCGGCGACCAAACGTGTAGTGGAAATGACGTCTGGTCAATCCGTCGACTAGGGATGCGAAAGTGGGACCCATTTATCCCACTTTTTTATATTTTGTGCATAGTTAGTACAAAATTTTGGACCAAAATTTTGTACTAGCTATGCACAAAGTACACAAAAAGTGGGACAGACGGATCCCGTTTGTGCATCCTTACCGTCGACGAACTCGTATTCAGTGGGCGTGGACGAACTGTTCATTTGGAGATCGGAAAGTTTTCTTTTCACTAGATGCAGTTATCCAATTTGGTCCCGGCAGGCTTCTCTGTTCGTGGTAGTATGACGAAATTAGCAAAAAGGAAAAAACGCATCAGCATCGAGTGCAACTCCACCTCGATCCCAAAAGCAAAAAGCTACCGGTATTTTTATAACCCGGCAGGTCTGGTAAAACAACACCACGCAAGCAAAGAACCGCCTTTTCACCAAAGCCAAACGAGGACCAGCAAGCCAAGCGCAGGCATATAATCCAGTGATTCCGCCATTAGTTTACCCTCGCTTTCGATCCTTTCCACACGAGATTTATCCAGGTCTTTGACAAATGCAAAACTCCGCCGGCTCGTGCCGAGAGCCGGCGGCCGGCCGGCCAACGCTAGCTCGCCCCCGCGGGTTCGTTGGTTCGCGCCTGAAAAGGGCCGGAAAGAGGTTGCTTTGCCGAAAAGAGGAGGAAGAGCTCGCTTTGTTGCACCTTGCAGTGCAGTGCAGGTCACCCGGGCGCTTTGCTTCTCGTGCATATCAGATAAGTTCTCAAGAAATATTAAATAAATCGTGGATATTAGATAAGTTGTTTCTCGTGCATCCAAACATTTGACAATATGTTACCTATACAAAAATAAAATGTGGATAGTACATGATAATATTCACTTGTATCTTCTCTTTTTTGCACATGACATATCTGATCATATTTTGGGATCAAAATTTGTGGATTCAGGAGAAACTTCGTACATAACCAATGTCCATGATTTATTTCGTATTTTTTGAAAACTCGAAAATAGGACATCCAAAAATGAGATGCAGTCCTTGTGGACTATTCGCTCTCTGGTTCTTCATGGTGTCTTCCAGAAGCAGGTCGCTGAGTCACCTCGCAGTGTACCCCACGACTCACGCCGCCGCTGCCGCAGGGGCTCGCTCCAGGCTTAGGATCCGAGCTTGGGCTAGAGAGTCACGTGCTTCCGCTCGAGTCTCGACCAGGGTGACCGACTTCTCTGTGGGGAGCACGTCCCTATAGCCGCACATGGTGGCCTCCGCATTTTGAAAAACAAACATGGTGGGCGTCGGCGACATCTCGGCAAAGGAGTATTACTAAACATAAATATAGCTTACATAAATAAAATAATAGGTCACCTGTCAACAAGTTTGCTTACATGTCTATATTCTGCCTTTTTACTAAGATAAGGATCAAAATAATATGCATCACCATCCTTAAGTGAGATGGATTATGATAATGGATTATGATAATCCAGTGACTGATCCAAATGTGTTCTTTTTATTAGTTATAGGTGAATTGATGTTACGCGAGAGGTTAAAAAATGAAAAATCTGTGAAAAAAGAATATAAAGCCTTATCTTCGGTTCGACTCAGTCATATGGACGATGTAATCCTCAACAACCCTTTTAAATACGTCAACCTGAGTAAAAGAAAGATTTTTGGCTCTCTATGCATTCATGAATTTTAGGTGGTGGTCTATGTAGGATTGCTGGCTGCAAACATCTAAACTGCGAAATGGTCCATGTGCGTTCATTTCATACAGCCAGTACTATTCGTACACTAAGCTAGGCTCGAATAGACGTCAACTGGTTGATGAACTATTAATATGGAGTTAACTGGCCTATATATGTGTGCGCTTTGCTCCGCCTTTTTAGAAATGGCCGACGATTTAGCAGCGACATCGGGGGGAGCGGTGTCTTTTCCAGTGTCGCGGAGAGTCGTGAAATTATAAGTAGATATTTAGATTGGAAGTTGCTGGGAATTATAGTTTTACATAGGCGCAGTCACAATGCAGACACCACTGATGAAAAAGTAGGACGTTGTCTCCACGTAGCTAGCAAGCACGTAGTATCTGCAATCGAACCCTTGTACGTAGATAAGTGCGTCCAAATTGCTCTCCAATTTGACACCAAACCGAAAGGATCTTAGTTAAATTTGCACGCCAAATGGCTGCTGTTTTCATATTGCTCATCAAGTACATGGATACCAAGTACTACAGTATATCATTGGTTCACACCCTGTGCTTGTACTTGTGATAATATACTTTTCCTCCCACAGTATACATATCAAGAACGTGCAAATTGTACGTGAGCTCAAAATGATGCAATGAGTGCGTGATGAGGAAACCTTTACACCGGAAAAGGCAATGTGCAATACTCCATGTAAAGTAGCTATATACTCCTATAATTGAAAAATAGTATACTCATTTGCATATGCACTACATATCTATTTCTCCAACCGTGTATGATAAATCATCAAATAATAATTTGTCAACTATACTCCATGTAGAACTTATTTATTTCTCCTATCGTATATGATAAATCATGGAAGAATATAATTGTTTCCAATATGCTTCAGGTACTGATTTATAGATAAACTAAAATAGATAGGAGCAGACTTCACCAGCAGTGCCCTAGCTCCTACAATAATCCAAGGTATATTGTAAGGACCCCACTAACCCAACATATCCCCAGCCGTATATGTAAAGAGAAAGATTATCAAATGCAACTGCAAGTGCACTCGATGTGCCAAGTAATTAAGACAGCCCTTCTCACATCACATATTATTTGAGGTTTTATTTTCTTTTTGTGTGTTCATTTCTGTGTGTTTTTTCCTCCATGCATGGACCACATCCTGATCTGTTCTGTTCGCCTTTGTGATGAATCCTATATACACTAGTAGAAACAAGCCCTTTTGTCCAGAGCCAGTTTGGGCTCTAGTCCCGGGCAATTTTTTAACCCGGACTAGAGGGTGGGACTAGTCCCGGGTCGAAAGATACGAGGCCGCATCGCAGTTGTCCCGGGTCGTGGGGATGCTCTAGTCCCGGCTCGTGATACGGCCCGGGACCAAACGTCTGTGGCAGGGCTGCCGCATGGCGGGGCCCGCACGGGCACCGCTACGAGCCGGGACCAGAGCTCAAGCTTTAGTCCGGGCTACTGATACGGCCCGGAACCAAACGTTGCCCTATATCTCTCCTGCCACCCCGAGCCAGCTCTCCATTGTTGAGCTCGGGGCACACCTCCATTTTTCTCATTTTTCACTCTCCAAAGCTCAATTTGATCCCCATTTTTCTCCACTATTTGTCAATATTGACGGCATCCAGCTATCCAAGGGTTAGCAACATCATCTCTTCTTTCGGCCTTCCTAATTTAGCTCATTTCATTTTTCTAGATCTAGCTAGGTGTTTGATGAAATGCCTAAGTAGGGGATTTCATTTGTTTTTATGTGCAATTTAAGCTCAAACTAAATTATGATTTGTGGGTTTTAGTGTCGTCATGTCCCTGCCCTCACCGCCGTTGATCGCCTGCGCCGTCCCCATCCTCACCGTCGTCGATCGCCTGCGCCGCCCCGTCACCGACACCACCTCGGTGAGCCTCTTGTTTTTATCTTTTATTTTAAAAAAATCTTAGTTGTATGATTTAGATGCATGATTATTACTTGTATAATTTTCTTATTTGTATAATTGTTTGTTATATATAGTGTCATGGTTTTGACATCTGTCCACACCGGCTCACGTCGGCTCTATTATTCAGATGTGGTACGATTGTTTGTTATAACTATTTGTTTAATTTCGTGTTTATAACAATTATGCCGACCAACTTGACATAGATATATTTTTATCTAGGAGGTAGTTGAACCGGAAATTCCAAAAGACCCTATTATCGAGTTTTTTGAAAATAAATCAATGATTTGAAAGAAAAATTGAAAAGAAGTGAAGATCTTCGTCTCCAATGCTCGGAAGAGAAGATCAACTTGGAGTTCAAGTTTGGCGACGTCGTCGATGAGCAAGAGATCAAGATGGAGACAAAGATGGAGGCAATGCGCTTGGATTACGAGATTAAGATGAATGCAATGCGCTTGAAGCTTAAAAAGATTAGAAAATATGCCATTAGTCAAGAGGCTTGGTATCATTATGTTATTGGTTCAATATCTACCTTAGTTGCGATTTTTATCGCATTTGTCGTTGAATTTAAATTTTTTAGCTAGTTGTATGTTAGTTTCAATTAATGTATGTTTAAGAGAACTATGTATTAGATTTGGTCACTACTCTACTTTTTTTTTTAAATGTGGTGAACTTGTATTAACGAATTTGGTCACGTATCTCATGATGTAGTGTAATTTGTCGATTATGTTCGTTTGCCGTAATGAGTTATAGCAGTTTTATTGCGTTTGATATATACTTGTATAATGCAGATGAGCCATCCATGGATGTACGCTGACCGACGCTCTAACGAGTACATGCAAGGCCTGCGTTCTTTTCTCGATGTCGCTGAGGCAAACACGCGGAATGGTTTTATGTGTTGTCCATGCCGTAACTGTCGGGAATGAGAAGGATTACACTTCCTCAAAAACCCTTCACATCCACCTGATTCAGTACGGTTTCATGTCGGCTATAATTGTTGGACCAAGCACGGAGAAAGAGGGGTTATAATGGAAGACAATGAAGAAGAAGAGGATCATGACGACTATCCTACGTTCTCTGAACACGGTGGTACTACAATGGGGGAAGACGAAGATGAAGAAGAGCCAATTTGCTTACTCGATGTTACTGTTTCCTTACAACTTCGGGTAAGAGTGTTACTATCTTGTACACATTAATTTTTGCTTACTCGATGTTAAGTGTAACTGATGAGTTACTGACATATATAAACGTGCGCAGCTTCCATTATATTCTGCTAATCATTGAAATTGATCGAGGAACTGTTGACATCTTAGACTCATTGGCATATCCCGAAGAGAAATACCAAAACCTTTTAGATGCGCTCCAAAGGTATTTTCAATCATTATCGCACTATATCGGTCTTTTTTGTTTATTTCCTGAGATATCTAGTAACTAATAACTCATTTATTCATTTTTTTGCTGGGCAGGGTTTGGAAAATTTTCAGAACAAAGATAAAAGGTCTTAAAGAGGAGCTTACTTTTAAGCAATTGCAATGCGAGAGGCAGCCCTCGGGGAGCAATTTATGTGCATACTTCGTTTGCGAGTGGATTCGCATGGAAGTCAGTGAGCGGAACAGTAAGACATGGATAGAAGTACGTGAACAAATATATTCACAATTCTTTTTTATTACCATCAGTTGTGTTGAGTGTCATTCATAATTTTTGTTACGATGATTGATATTCATATTGATCTCCTTCTTTTATAGTGTAATGAAAAGCGGAGGAGGCTGCAATACAGGGAGCGCTTTCTACCAATTGCAGAGGAAATTGCGGGATTTTTGAATAACCAGGTCATAGAAGCAAAGGAAAAATACGATGGCACTATCTAGTCCCGATTATGATCTCCATGTAAATATGAATAGATGGGCTCTAGTCCCGGTTATGATCTCCATGTAATTGAATATACGGGCTCTAGTCCCGTTACGATCTCTATGTAATCAAATATATTTTTATTAGATAAATATTTTTTTGTGAACATTTTGATATGCTATATATATTTTTCTGATTTGTAACTAATTAACCATATTTTTTGCAATATTGATCACAATTTTAAATATTCAATATAGCGGGGTAACAAAAAATTTAGAGGCTGCCACGTGGGAGCATCTCTAGTCCAGGGTCGTGTTATGATCCGGGACTAGAGGTCCTCGACCACGCGCGGCCAGGGCGCCCACGTGCGGACCCCTTTTGTCCGGGGTCGTAACCCACCCGGGACTAGAGGGGGGAGCCTCTAGTCCGATTCGTCAGTCCCGGGTGGGCACCCGGGACTAGAGGCCCTCACCAGCCCGGACTAGAGGCTATGTTTCTACTGGTGATAGGGGCCAAACTGCTGGGCTTTGCTGCAACTCCCCCGTCCCCATGTCGCTCCCCAGGCGACACCGGGGCGACACACACATCGCCGCCTCCCAGCGTCCCTCCCCTGGGCTTCCTCACCGCCGCTACCGCCGGCCTCTGCCGCGGTGGCGGCTCCCCCTGCTGCCAAAAGGCTGTGGGGGGAGGTTGTTATTGCTGCTCCGCTGCGCGTCACGTCGACGGCCGGCCACTTCGGCTGGGGGGCGGAGGTCACGCCGTCGGCACCTGGAAGCCGGGGCGGCGGCCCCGGAGCTGGTGGATGCTGCGCTCGTCGTGCCCCTCGACGGCGCAACAAGGTTCTGCGGTGTGCGGCCCGGGCGCGCAGCTGGTCTGCCTCTTCAGATCTGGCGGTCGGCTGCCTTCTCGCCGGCGCGCGCGTGCGCCGCCCGGTCGCGACCGAGTCGGGCATAGCAGAGGAGCTACGACGGCTCTCTGGCGCGGCGGCGGGCGGCTGCGGGGTCGGCGGGCCCGATCTGGGCCCGCGATGGGCTGGGCGGGTCGCGGCCTCTAGTGTGTAGATTAGGTCTCCAAGGGTGCGGCAGGAGGCTGCGGCGTCCTCGCTTGCGTCATGGCGGCGGCCGGCGAGGTCTCTTCTGCGAGGATGTCGTGGCGGCGGCCCCGGGACGGTGGTGCTCCGCTGCTGGACCGACAGCAAGGAAGCCGGGGCAGTGGCCCCGGGCAGGTGGCAGTGGTGCGGGAGGGACGGCTCTAGCCTTCCGCGGGCATGGCGTGGTCGCCGCGTCGTGAGGTGACGCGGCCTTGCGGCATGAGGTCGGAACCGGGTGGTCGGCGCTGCGGCGTGGCGGCGTGACGGCATGGGCGGTTGCGGCTCCGGCCACCTGACCACGGCGGGCTGCACGGATGCGGAAGCCGGGGCTCACTTGATTCAAAGTGGACTTCATATATAGGATCTTGGAAGATTTGGATCCATGGTAATTTATCCTATTCACGTTGTTTGGTTGGTATGATTGGAATTATGAATAATTTTTCCTAACTATTGCATCGCACTATGTTTGTTGGAGAAAATTTTGCACCCACTGGAACCTCATTTCCTGTGTTTTTTGTATGATGTCAATTGTTCATCTGAGATGTGACACTATAATCATCACTAGTTTTCAAAGAGGCCCTAAGATCTTCCAAGGGATCAGGATAGCAGAGGCACATCATGTAGAAAAACAGAATTTTGTTTGTAAAAAAAACTACGCTAAATGGCATGATCTTCACTGTACTCGGTTGTAGTGTCACCTTAAACCGTGATTCTGATAGACACAGTAATCAGAGGCCTAAATAAAGCATGGGCCCATTCGAGTCAGGTTTGTAGAATTATGAGATTGACGGAATTGGTAGATGTATTATTGAGCCTCATGGACGAGTATATATAGGCGTACAATGGACCGACTTGGAGTACAAGACGAGTTAGGGAATAGATGGAAATAGATCCTAACTATCCTAGACTACCATATCGAACCGTACACGTATACTCTAACATCCCCCCGCAGTCGTAGCGGTAGCGTCGTGAACAACTGGAGCGTCGCGGACGGTCAGACTGGAGATAAGCCGAAGTAGAATCCAGTGGGCTGACATCCCCCCGCAGTAGGAGCGGGAACGTCGTGGACGGTGTCGCAGCGCTGATGCTTGGACTGTAGAGGAAGCTGGAGAGGAGCTCAAGCGAGGTGGTAGCCCTTGTTGCCGATGTCGAGGGAGCCGAGAGCGTTGGGCGGTGCAGCCTTGGTCGGGGTAGCCGTGCGAGGGGTCGCCGTGGTCGATGTCGTGGTCGGGGTTGCCGGTGTCGAGGTAGACGCAGAAGAAGCCGCTGCGCATAGTATGCGAGGAGAGTGACGGGGACGCGTCGAGGCAGTCGTCGAGGATGCCGATGCCGGGGACGACGCAGTACGAGCCGTCGAGGACGAGGTGCGGCCATTGTTTTGCCGGAACAAGGCGCACGTCGGGGACGAAGGCATACTCCGGTTTTGCCAGAACCGAGTACACATAGAAGAAATCGGTGACGTGGTCGAGGCAGTCGTAGAGGAGGAAGTCGATGCCGAAGACGTTGTCGAGGCCGATGTAGACGAGGCGCCGACCCGGGCTTGCCAGACCCGGGGACACGTCGGGGACGAAGGCACGCACCGGTGTTGCCAGTACCGTGCATGCGGGGGCAGGGACCACCGTGAACCATACGCCAGCGTCGGATGGGCCAGCAGAGGAGGACTCGACGACGATTGTGGCGCCAATCAGCGGGGGGTAGAAGGTGCCGATGTTATCCGCGTTTGTCGGAGTAGACGTAGTCGGGGACGAGGATGATGACGCTGGCGACGTGGTCGTGGTGGACGAAGATGTAGAAGGCGGCGAAGGCAGCGACGGCCGGGGGTGGCCATGCTGGACGCCTGGACAAGGGGTGGTCGGCGGGACCTGCGACGGCCTGAGGTGGCCATGCAGGTTACCTGTAGATGGCGACGGCGTTACTCGAAATAGGCGAGGAAGAACCCGACGGCTTGACGAAGACCATGCGCGGACGGTGGCGTTCCCACGCCGAGGGAGTCGGCGCGGCGCATACCACGTAGAAGTCGACGCGCAGGGACGGCGAAGAGGACCGCGTGCCGCGGCGCTACATCCCAAAGGGGCGACGCAGCAGCAGTGCGCGGGTCGGGGCGACGGCGGGTGTCGCCAGCGGCATACACGCCTGGGAAGGCGCGTTGGCACTAGTAGGAAAACACCTATCAGTGGCGCACCAAATTAGGATTCTGTGGCGCACCACCAGAATTGCTGGGTGCGCCACAGAATCCTCGCCACTAAATTTTTTTTTCTGTGGCGCACCATGGGCGTGCGCCACAGAAATCCACATTTCTGTGGCGCACCTGGTGCGCCACAGAAATGTGGATTTCTGTGGCGCACCTGGCTGGTGCGCCACAGAATTCTCAAAAAATTCAAAAAATTCGAAAACTGCAAAAAAAATTTAAAAAATTTCAAAAAAAAATCAGAAAAATCAAAATATGAAATAATATGAAAAATCCTAATTATTGGAATTTTTTTCAGATTTTTTGAATTTTTTGAACTGATACCTTCCCGCTAGGTCACCCATCCTCAAATTGCTCCAACCCTAGCACGCTTAACTTCTAAGTTCCACCCACTTCACCTACCTTGTGCTACTCAAGTTCTTATTGATATATATATCATATGAATCCTCTTAAGTCTTCTATGTGTATATGTTATGTATATGTTATAAACGTGTGTTTTTAAATTTCAGATTTTTTAAAAACTTCTAAACTTTCAAAAGGAGATTCAAAAGTTTCAAAAAATTCAAAAAATTCAAAAAAAATCAAAAAATCCAAAAAATTCAAAAAAAAATCTAAAAAATCCAAAAAAATAAAAAAAGTCAAGAAAAGTCAACAATCTTCTTTGTTATACATTTCTGTGTCTTTTTTGAAATTTTTGAATTTTTTTGTATTTTGCTGCGAAAAAATCGTCGGTTTGAAATAACTTTTTTTTGTTTTGGAATTTGAGGAATCTGTGAATTGCTGACCGGGTAAACCCGGGTGGATTCGAATTCGGATTTTTCTCACGATTTTTTTGACATATTATTTGCGTTATTTCGACGTCGTATGCAAAAGTTATGGGCGTTACAAGATTTCTTTTTCATTTGTTGCAGAAAAGGTCAAAATTCATATTTCAAAATTTCTACACCTACTAGACACTCATACCTAACTACATGTAAAAGGGTTATATTTATTGAAATTTTTATCATTTTCCTTTACTTCCTGCAAGACTAAAAAGGCGATCCGGGGGGGGGGGGGGGCAGGGGGGTGGGATTTGAAAAAAAAAATTACCAAGCTTGGTGCGGCACAGAATGTCACCTTTCTGTGGCGCAACTTTCTGTGGCGCACGTGCCAGGTGCGCCACAGAATTATTTTTTTCAATTTTTAACCCGCCCCCGGATAACTTTCTGTGGCGCACCCGGCGATGTGGATTTCTGTGGCGCACCAGGCTTGGTGCGCCACAGAAAGTCACATTTCTGTGGCGCACATGGACAGGTGCGCCACAGAAATATGACTTTCTGTGGCGCACCAAGCCTGCCACAGAAAGTCATATTTCTGTGGCGCACCAATTAAGGGTGCGCCACAGAATACAACCTACCTATAATGGTTTTCCTACTAGTGTGGCTGCCGGCAACATGGACCAATGGCGGCGGCGCGGCGGCTGCCTGTAGCTCGATCGGTGGTAGGCGCGTGCTCGGGGACGTGCTTAGCGGTGCAGGCGCGCGATCGGTTGATCAGACCGACGCAACGCGGAACGCGCCATGGAGGCGATGACGACGCGTAGATCGGAGTCGATGGCGAAGTTGTCGATGAAGTCCCGGTCGATGACGGCGAAGACAAACCGGCGATGGAGAACTTGCAAGCGAGAGAAGCCGGCGGCGACGCGTCGAGACGTCCCGTGGATGGCGCGTCCGGCCTTACTGCGCGGTCGGTGAAGATGAGCCGGTCGGTGCGGAGTCGGCGTCGGCGTGTCGTCCGCGATAGCCGGCTTGGAGGAGCCGAACGGTGCGAAGTCGGCGCCGGCAAGTCGGCCGCGATAGCCGGTTGTCGAGGAGGGGGCCGGTGCAGGTCGATGCCGTTGTCGGAGTAGAGGCACGAGAAGACGACGACGGTGGTGGGCGACGCAAACCAATCTTAGATCGGAAAACCAAAAAGAAACGCCGATAAAAAATGACCGGCGAGAGAGAAAAACCGGATCAAGAGATCGGAAAAAAAGACACTAGGGCAGCCGATTAACCGATCGGCGGACGAACCCTAGGTACGGGTCGCGCGGCCCGCGAGAGAGATCATGGAGATCGATCTCCCCGGGGGCGGCGCGTGATACGTCCAAAACGTATATATAATTTTTGATTGTTTCATGCCATTTTTATGCTTTTAGCACTTGTTTTATATTAAGTTTATTATTTATTTGGACTAACCTACTAATAGTTGCAAAAGTGCACAATGTTCTTGTTTTACTCTTTGATGTGTAGAAATTATCAAGAATACAAGAGGAAACCTTGTTGGAGTCGAATTGGGACTTTCCTGAAATCTCTCTGAGAACTTTTTACGAAAATTGCCAGTTTGACCCTTGAATATGACGTTATATGGAGACCTGACTGTTACGAAAGTTGTCACAATTTTCCATACGAAGATTTTAAGCCCGAGATCAGCCCAATCGGAGTTCGTACGCGGCCTGTAGGCCCGTTTTGGTGGAACCCTAAAGGGGGTGACGGAAATCCGAGAAGATATATAAAGAGAGGAAACCTAATTCGTGGAGGACGCCTCCACCCACGAATTTCAGCCACCAAAAGCCACGTTTTTGCCTCCCCCATGGATCCCATCTCCATGGGGGAGGGCTCCCAAGAAGCCATGGAGGAGGGAGGTGATGACTACATGTTGGTGAACCCCAAGAGGAAGGTTATGATGTAGACAGCAAAAGTTTTCCCTTGAATAATCTACCCAAGGTTTAATCGGACCAGTAGGACTTGACGATCTATCGGAAGGTTGTTGATGTTGACTCCCCCTGGCGCTAGGGAGCTTGCACCAACGTGGAATCTGCACAGACACAAACCAGAACTTTGCCCAACACGAAACAGAGAGGTTGTCAATCTCTCCGGTCTTGCAGAAACAAAGAGTTAAACGTATGGTGTGGAAAACAGCAGGAAAAACAGCAAGTAACAGGAAACAGATGATTGCAGCAGGTTGTGTAAACAGTATGAGGAAATTGGACCAGGGTCCACAGTTCACTAGTGGTGTCTCTCTCAGAACAGATAACTAGCATGTTGGGTAAACAAATTACAGCTGGGCAATTGACAAATAGAGAGGGCATAACAATGCAATACATGCCAAGATGTCTACTATGAAATCTAGTTGGGCATTACAACAAAGTACATAGACCGTTATTCCAACCGCATCTATGCCTAAATAATCCACCTTCAAGGCAGCATCCGCATCCTATTCAGTATTAAGTTGCTAACAACAGATTATTGCATGAAGTAAAGTGTGTAATGTAATCAATACAAGTGCCCTTGGACACTGCACCAATGTTTTATCCCTAGTAGCAACAGCACATCTACCATCTTAGACCTTTCTGTCACTGATCCAGATATCTAGAGACTGAACCCACTATCGAGCATAAATACCCCCTCTTGGAGTCACAAGCATCTACTTGGCCAAAGCATCTACTAGCAACGGAGAGCATGCAAGATCAAGAGCACATAGATAAACAACTTGAATAAACATGGTATCAATATTCATCGGATCCCAGCAAACACAACATCTAGCATTACAATAAGATGATCTTGATCATGTTAGGCAGCTCACAAGATCTAAACATGGAGGCACAAGGTAGAGAGACAACCATCTAGCTACTGCTATGGACCCGTAGTCCAGGGGTGGACTACTCACGCATCACTCCGGAGGCAGGCATGGTGATGTAGAGCCCTCCGGTGATGATCTCCCCTCCGGCAGGGTGCCGGGAAGAGCTTCAGAACTCCTCCGATCTGAGATTGACGATGACGGCCGCGACGGAACTTTTCGTGGAATATGATCGACCGTAATAGGGTTTTCGCGTCGCGGAGAATATATAGGCGAAGAGGCGGCGTCGGTGGCCGAGGGGGGCCACCACGCCATAGGGGGGCGCGGGCCCACCCTGGGCCGCGCCCTAGTGTGGCGTGGCCCCCTGGTGGGTCTGCTCCGACTCCCCTTTGGACTCCGTGATCTCCTCGTGATATTATTGACGATGTCTTTTGTTTCGTCCAATTCCGAGAATATTTCCTTAATAGATTTTCTGAAACCAAAAACAGCAGAAAACAGGGAACTGGCACTGTGGCATCTTGTTAATAGGTTAGTCCCAGAAAATGCATAAAAATGATATAAAGTGTACCAAAACATGTAGCAATTGATATATCAGCATGGAACATCAAAAATTATAGATACGTTTGAGACGTATCAAGCATCCCCAAGCTTAGTTCCTGCTCGTCCTCGAGTAGGTAAACGATAAAAACAGATAATTTTTGAAGTGACATGCTACCAACACAATCTTTGATCAAATAACAATGTAATGCACATGATCTGAATGAAGTGATCCAAGCCAATGGTCTATAGTTTGCAAGCAAGTAAATAAAGAGTAAACATAAGTGATCACACAAGTGCAAACTTTCATGAATAACTATAAAACATTTAGAGATATAATAGTCTAACATAATAGTTAGCTCACAGCAGCAATAATTTCAACATGAAAGTGTTTGTATCAACACAAAGGAAGATAATAGCTTCAGCATTTGCTTCAACTTTCAACATGTATATCATATAGATAATGTCAATGCAAAGAATATGATCAACCAAACACAAAGTTATGTAAAAACTGTTATACTGGAGTTGACAATGATGTTTGCTTAAGTAGACAGAAAGAAGTGGGAAAACTGACTCAACATAAAAGTAAAAGAATGGCCCTTCGCAGAGGGAAGCAGGGATTAACATCATGTGCTAGAGCTGTAGTTCCCGAAGGCATATAGAGAGCATAAAATATTGTTTTGTAAGGTAATGGTGTATACAGGTGTCAACAAATCAGCAAATAGGCAATACTCTACTTCACTAGTTGATCAAACTTTACAAGAGCGGCTCCCATGAAGGACGTTATTTCTACCAGCGGGCAGATCATCCCTCTTCTCTTTTGTTTACACACTTGTGAACATTGCTTGACTGACGAATCAGGGGCAAAAAGATGTGAAGAGAATTGTTTGGTTAAAGTTGTAATTAATTGGGACTGGGCACCCCGTTGCCAGCTCTTTTTGCAAAATTATTGGATAAGCGGATGTATATGCCACTAGTCCAGGTGTGTAAAATTTGATCAACCAGGAAATAAAGACCACCTATCTACGTCCTTATGAGCTTTTCAAGTAGTGACACAAAAAGGAAATGTAACATTTTGAGTAGTTAGTAGATAGCACATGAAGAAATTTACTTGGAATGGTGAAAACACCACATAATAGGTAGGTATGGTGGACACAGGTGGCATGGATTTGGCTCAAGGTTTTGGATGTACAAGAAGCATTCCCTCTTAGTACAGAGTTTAGGCTAGCAAGGTTATTATAAGCAAACATCATTATCAACTGGAATAGCAAGAGTGTACATAAAACACAAGGTTTGACGAACCATAGACTCCCACTGTCTTCCTTGTTAACACATAGCCTTCATCCAAAAATTATCTAGACTACTATGGACTTCCAATATGCAACAGATTATTATAGCAGAAAATCCTTATAGTAGTTCTTCATTAATAGCCATTACTTACATGATGCACAAGCTTAAACATTAATTACTTGACAGCTCAAAACAATTGGCAAGCATCAAATTACTCAAGACAACGATCTAAAAAGATTCATGTAAGCATTTTATACCACTACCACATGCATAGCATTTTTCTGGTCCAACCAAACACCAATCAACTTATTTGACAACTCTCCAAACAGATATAAGTGAAGCAAGAGAGTACTTTCTTCAAAAGAAACTGAAAGCTCTAACAAGAGATATGAAAAACTGAGAGCTAACAGCAATAACAGCAACTAGACAGGAATACTCAACAAGTATAAGTGAAGCACAAGAGTATTCTAATGAAAAAGTGGAGCGTGTCTCTCTCCCAAACATGAATACTAGGATCCAACAAGTATAGCACAGCAAACAAAACAAAACAAACTGAAAACAAAAACACACTGACGCTCCAAGGAAGAGTACACTAGTATGAAGCAATAAAAATATAGCACCATTAGAGATGACCTGATAATTTGTAGATGAAGAAGGGGATGCCTTGGGCATCCCCAAGCTTAGATGCTTGAGTCTTCTTGAAATATGCTGGGGAGGTAAGCCTCCCCAAGCTTAAGCTCTTCACTCTTCTTGATCATGTAATATCATTCTCCTCTATCAACACTTGAAAACTTCCTTCACACCAAAACTTAACAGCTTTTCTCATTAGCAGGTTAGTGCACTAAAAGATAATACTTCAAAGTTCTAGCAAAGACAAAACTCACAAGCCAACTATTTTAAACATTAGCCACTGTTACTAGGCTCAAGTGGGCACTTTTACACGAAAAGAAACCACTTAAAAACTTGTAAAAGAGAGAATGCAAAATAAAAGACAGAATCTGTCAAACCAGAACAGTCTGTAATGACGAATTTTTTCGAGGCACTTACGATGCTCAGATGAAAACTTTTGAAATAATGAAAGTTGCGTAACATCATCAGGAACATGCACAAAAAGTTTCAGCATTTTTCGATTTTTTCTGATTTTCTACTGAATTAAACGGTGACGAACAGCAATCTGTCCAATGCAGTCCCGAAAATAAAACCAACTTTGCATTAGTAACTCTCCTTGGCACAACAAAACAGCAAATAAAAGATACAAAGGAGTTGCTACAGAGGTAAACAAGCATCCTTGACTCAAGAAAACAAAAATAACAGCAAATAAAAACATGGGTTATCTCCCAGAAGTGCTTTTCTTTAATGCCTTTGAGCTAGGCATGAAGAGATGCATCAAGTATTGTCAAGACCAGAAAATCCAAAACCATAATTTGTCTTGACACTAGTATCATGTGAGTATTTCATCTTCTTCCTAGGGAAGTGTTCCATACCTTTCTTGAGTGGGAATTGAAATTTTATATTCCCCTCTCTCATATCAATAACAGCACCAACAGTTCTCAGAAAAGGTCTTCCCAAAACAATAGGACAAGAAGGATTGCATTCAATATCCAAAACCACAAAATCAACAGGGACAAGATTGTTGTTAACCATTATCAAAACATCATCAACTTTTCCTAAAGGTTTCTTCATAGAAGAATCAGCAAAGTGAACATCCAAATGACATTTTTCCAAAGGTGCAAGCTTGAGAATATCATATAAATTTTTAGGCATAACCGAAATACAAGAACCAAGGTCACACAAAGCATTGCATTCAAACTCACTCAGTTTCATTTTAATAACAGGTTCCCAATTATCATCTAACTTCCTAGGGATAGAAGCTTCAAGTTTTAATTTTCTTCCCTAGCATGCATGAGAGCTTTGATAATATGTTCAGTAAAAGCCATATTTATTTTACTAGCATTAGGACTCTTAGCTAGCTTTTGCAAGAACATGATGACTTCAGTTATGTTACAATTTTCGAAATTGAAGTTGTTGTCATCAAAAACAATGGAGCAATTATCACCAACACCTCTAAAAATTTCAGCACTTTTACTAGGAACAAAAGTAGTGCTATCAGGCAATTTAAACTTTTTTGTAGAGGTAGTAGAGACATTTCCAACACTTATTATCTTTTCACTAACAGTAGGGGGCGCATTAGCATGTGAGGCATCATTTGTTTCATTAGTAAAAATAGTGCAAACTCTAACAACACTATTTTGTTCAGCAATTTCAGCTTCTCTTTCTTCTCTCTCCCATCTTTCATGAAGTTCAGCAAGCATCCTAATGTTATTATCAATTTTAATTTGGATAGCATTGAGTGTTTTACTCTCTCTAATATCACTAGGAATAGCTTTTATTTTCAGCATTTCAACATCATGAGCAAGACTATCAACTTTAGCAGCAGGGCAACTCGAAATTAAAAACTAGATGCAGGAATTTAATTTTTTTTTTGGGTTTTTGATTTTTAACAGCAAGCAAAACAAAACTAAAACAAGACAAAAACAAAGTAAAGAGATTGGAACTGAGAGACTCCCCTTTCCAATAGCCTCCAAGTCCCCGGCAACGGCGCCAGAAAACAGCTTGATGGCTACGTGTTGGTGAACCCAAGAGGAAGGTTATGATGTAGACAGCAGAAGTTTTCCCTTGAATAATCTACCCAAGGTTTAATCGGACCAGTAGGACTTGACGATCTATCGGAAGGTTGTTGATGTTGACTCCCCCTGGCGCTAGGGAGCTTGCACCAACGTGGAATCTGCACAGACACAAACCAGAACTTTGCCCAACACGAAACAGAGAGGTTGTCAATCTCTCCGGTCTTGCAGAAACAAAGAGTTAAACGTATGGTGTGGAAAACAACAGGAAAAATAGCAAGTAACAGAAAACAGATGATTGCAGCAGGTTGTGTAAACAGTATGAGGAAATTGGACCAGGGTCCACAGTTCACTAGTGGTGTCTCTCTCAGAACAGATAACTAGCATGTTGGGTAAACAAATTACAGCTGGGCAATTGACAAATAGAGAGGGCATAACAAAGCAATACATGCTAAGATGTCTACTATGAAATCTAGTTGGGCATTACAACAAAGTACATAGACCGTTATTCCAACAACATCTATGCCTAAATAATCCACCTTCAAGGCAGCATCCGCATCCTATTCAGTATTAAGTTGCTAACAACAGATTATTGCATGAAGTAAAGTGTGTAATGTAATCAATACAAGTGCCCTTGGACACTGCACCAATGTTTTATCCCTAGTAGCAACAGCACATCTATCATCTTAGACCTTTCTGTCACTGATCCAGATATCTAGAGACTGAACCCACTATCGAGCATAAATACCCCCTCTTGGAGTCACAAGCATCTACTTGGCCAAAGCATCTACTAGCAACGGAGAGCATGCAAGATCAAGAGCACATAGATAAACAACTTGAATAAACATGGTATCAATATTCATCGGATCCCAGCAAACACAACATCTAGCATTACAATAAGATGATCTTGATCATGTTAGGCAGCTCACAAGATCTAAACATGGAGGCACAAGGTAGAGAGACAACCATCTAGCTACTGCTATGGACCCGTAGTCCAGGGTGGACTTCACGCATCACTCCGGAGGCAGGCATGGTGATGTAGAGCCCTCCGGTGATGATCTCCCCTCCGGCAGGGTGCCGGGAAGAGCTTCAGAACTCCTCCGATCTGAGATTGATGATGACGGCCGCGACGGAAATTTTCGTGGAATATGATCGACCGTAATAGGGTTTTCGCGTCGCGGAGAATATATAGGCGAAGAGGCGGCGTCGGTGGCCGAGGGGGGCCACCACGCCATAGGGGGGCGCGGGCCCACCCTGGGCCGCGCCCTAGTGTGGCGTGGCCCCCTGGTGGGTCTGCTCCGACTCCCCTTTGGACTCCGTGATCTCCTCGTGATATTATTGACGATGTCTTTTGTTTCGTCCAATTCCGAGAATATTTCCTTAATAGATTTTCTGAAACCAAAACAGCAGAAAACAGGGAACTGGCACTGTGGCATCTTGTTAATAGGTTAGTCCCAGAAAATGCATAAAAATGATATAAAGTATAGCCAAAACATGTAGCAATTGATATAATATCAGCATGGAACATCAAAAATTATATATACGTTTGAGACGTATCAGGAGGCTAAGGGGCGGCGCTCCCCAAGCTTGCCGGCGGCGGGGAAAGGAGTTCCCCGCACCGCCGGCGCCGTCGCCGCCCTGCGCCGCCGCGCTGCCCCTCTCCGCCGTCTTCACCGCCATCTCCAACACCATCTCCTCCTTGTATTCAGTGGTTCATCCTCCCACAAACCTCTGTACCGTCCTATGTAAACATGGTGTTTGATGCTATAATATTTATCCTATGATTTACATCATGTTTCCGTAGTTTATTTGTCTTTTGATTACTTAATTGAATGCATGAGGTTCATTAGAGTTGTATGTCTATATGGTGCTGTCCTTTGGTGTCCATTATATTTGTGCGCGCATGGATCAAACACTCTAGAGTTGGTAGTATTTGTAACGAAGCGGGGGAAGTTCTGCCGGAGTGACAGAAACCTGAGAACGCGAACCGATTAGTTGCACGTATGGGAGTAAGAGGACCTTGAACTTAAGGCTATGGTTGGGGAAATCTTAATGCATTGTTAGTATTTGCGGATGCTTTCTAACAATCCAATCATATAGTACTTGTAATCCCAAGTAGTGGAGTGCATGTATATTTAGCCTCTCCCACATAGAAAACTGCATCGAAGACAATGAACCAAGTACCTTCACTAATTAATCTTGGACAAAGCCACCACAATTACCACCACTTTTCCACACTCATGGTACTGTTAGTATATGGTTACTTAGTGTATTTTATTGCTGCAGCACTAACATTTACTTTCTTGTATTTATTATCTTGCAAAACTACCTCTCATACCCGTATTGCTACCGTAGTTTTATTTTCTAGATAATGCAAACGTTTAGTGTGCGTAGAGTTGTATCAGTGGTTGATAGAACTTGAGAGAATACTTATCCTACATTTAGCTCCACGTTGGGTTCGACACTCTTACTTATCGAAAAGGCTACACGCGATCCCCTATACTTGTGGGTTATCAAGACCTTTTCTGGCGCCGTTGCCGGGGAGCCATAGCATAGGTTAATGTTCTTTTGTGCACTTGTTTGCTTTATCTCTAATTAGTTTTTATTTTCAGTATTAAGTTGTTCTTTATCTTACTATGGATAGGGAATGTGAATTACAAAAAAAATTAGGTGTAGTTGTTATCTAAAAACGTTTTCAAAAAGAAAAGTGATTGGAAAGATGAGTAATGATTAAATGGGGGTCGACCTTGAACACTTGTGTTCATGCCTATGAAACCAAAACAAAACTTTCCATGGAAGCTTTTCATTAAAAACATATAAATATTGTAAATATTGTGTATATACCTCTGTACATAAAAATAAAATGCTAATTATAGTCTCTAGTTAATTGAAAGTTGATAGTTTTACTTTGCTGTCCAGAAACAGATTTTCTGTGCTCCACCATATTAAATGTTTAAAATCACCAGAACGTGATATTGATCTGAAATTTCTTAAGTGCAAAGTGATGCTTATTAGATTTCTTTCATTAGACTAACTTTTTCTGATTTAAGGTACGTAGATAGGTCGAAAAATTCGATCTTTACTGACTGTTCTGTTTAGACAGATTTTGTGCTTCTCTGTAAATAAAATCGTGATAAATCTCAGAATAGTATTTTGACTTGAAAATTTTTGTGCATAAACCTGAGATTATTATATTTCTTTCATTAGACTAAAGTTTTTCGATTTGAGCTACTTAACTATCTCGTTGAATGCCATCTTTACGGACTGTTCAGTTTTGACAGATTTCTTTGTTTATTCAATATTGTACTTGGTGTTGTTAGTTTCATTAGTTTTTCGACGGACAACGGAAATCATGAACATCTTAGTATATACAGTGGCTAATGTTGAGTAAAAATTATAAAACTTGTCAATGCTTGAACATGAGTGAATTTTATTTAATCAGTACTAACCCTACTAATGAGTTTTGTGAAGTTTTATGTGGATGTAGCTTATAAGATCTAATCAATATAGTGATATGAGATAAATAAGAAGACTCAAGAGCTCAAGCTTGGGGATGTGTAGGTGCATCCCAAGTACATATTCAAGAAGATACAATCATCTAAGCTTGGGGATGCCCGAGTCATCCCCCTATTCATCAACTATGATATGTATTGTCTTAACTTGTATTATAAATGCTTTTATATGTCTTGGTTTTACCTTCTTTAGTTTTATTAGGCTCCTTATTTGGTTTCGATTGCTTCTTTACTTTCACTTATAAATTCAAAATAATAAAAACATTTTATTTTGTTTTGCTTCTTTGTTTGGTTCTTTATTTTAATTTTATTTGGGTTTTACTTTTGATTTTTATTTAGAGTTTTCCTTGCTGTAACTAGCATGTTTAGGTCTTGCTTAGCCTCTGGTTTCTTAGTTTATCAAAAATAAAGTACCAAGTTTTATCCATTTAGCTTAGTTGATACATATGTAAAAAGTGATTTTCTGTTTTCGGTATCTACTGCTCATTGCGCGATTTTTCATATTTTACTTGAAGCTCTAAAAATCACGAAAAAATTACTGATGTTGTAGAACCTAATCCTCTGCATGTACAAAAATTGGCTAAAATTTCGGGCATGTTTAAGTGCACCTAAAAATTGCGTTTTCCAGCTGCTGTTTTTCTGGACAGATTCTGACTTTTGTTGCAAGAGTGGCCTCTTTTCGTTTTCATTTGATTTTTAATGGTTCTTACCTTTCATTTATAAGTTGGCCATTTAAGCAAACTTTCTATAACTTAAAAACAAAATTTTATTTGGTTTAATAGTAGCACTTGGAAAATATTATCTATTGTACTAATGTCTAACCGCAGAAAAGAATGGGAAAGTTTTTGTGTTGAAGTTTTTTCACAGAGAATGAAGGAACACCAAACTATGGAATATTGAAGAATTACCAAAGTCATAAGCTTGGGGATGTCCCCACATCCCTCTTCATCAATAACCCCACGGTTTGCAAACCTTTAAACTTTGTTTTTTGAGCAACATAGGAACTTAACTAAACTTGAAGCGGCTGTATTTTATCATCTATTTATCTTAGCATCAAACACCAGTTACATTAATAAGTGGATCATCACATATTTTATTTATCCTCTGTTTTCAATGTTTACTTGGTTAATGGATTACTTGTTGAAACTTAAAAATGATGTGTGAATAATACTGTTTAGTAGTTTATGTTTTCTTATGGTTAGTCTCAACTAGCTAATAGTGCATATTATGTTATTTTGATATCAACATGCATTGTCCTGTTCATAATATGGTATGGTATTGTGGTATCCTCCTCTGAATAATTCACTTGAATCAATTTGGCACATGCTCACACATGTTATGACTGAAAAATAAAAGTCAATTAAGCCTTGATGATCTATTTTGCCTTAGAGTTTTAGTATCGTTTTTATGCCTCCGTTAATTTTATTTTGTCGCAAGCATGATTATGACCGTTATCGCTCTCTTGGTTGTCGCTTCCCAGTCTATTGCTAGCCTTCACTTGTACTGAGCGGGAATGCTGCTCGTGCATCCAAATCCTTAAAACCAAGTTATCCCAAAGAGTCCACCAAAAAAATTCCTATGCATGGTATTTCAAGCCATTCCAAGTAAATTTGCATGTGCTACCTTTAAAACCTTCAAAATATTTCTCTTTTTGTGACAATGTTTACTAGCTCATGAGGAATTAGTGTGGTTATTCTTTATTCTATTTGTCAAATGGACTTTTACACCTGGACTAGTGGCATATACATCCGCTTATCTAATAACTTGCAAAAAGAGCTGGCAACGGGGTGCCCAGTCCCAATTAATTACAACTTTAACCAATTAATTCTCTTCACACTTTTGCCCTGATTCATCAGTAAGCAATGACAAACAGTGAAATACCTGAATGTGTGTAAACCAAAGAGAAATAGGGATGATCTGCCTTGCTGGTAGAAATAACGTCCTTCATGGGAGCCGCTCTTAAAAGTCCGTTTGACAGGTAGAATACTGTGCTCACCCGCTATCATTCGTTGACAATTAACAAACACCCCTCAAAACATTTTTACCTCTGTTTTTAAAACAAAAATCTCTAGCACGTGTTAATCCCTGCTTCCCTCTGCGAAGGGCCAATCTTTTATTTTTATGTTTAGTCACCATCCTTTCTTTGAGCACTTGTTCGAGAGCATAGCTGTCGTTTTTAGTGTAATGTGCATGTCCCAGAATACGATTAATTGAGGTATAACCATGATGCTTTTATCTTTGATATCTCTATATCTAGTCTTCACTTGGACTTCAGAGGTGTCTTGGCATTTATGTTTTGCTCCACAATTAAGGGCAAGCGAGATACCACTCTATCATGCTTTATTATGGTCATTACAATCATGCTGATGTTTATAAATTTTATTTTATAAGCTCTTAGTTCGTTGATAATGATTGCTAAGTTTTATTATCCATACATCATGCAATTGTTAAAGACCTGATCATAGCATTGACAATCAAAAATTATTTTGTTATCATTTACCTACTCGAGGACGAGCAGGAATTAAGCTTGGGGATGTTGATACGTCCAAAACGTATCTATAATTTTTGATTGTTTCATGCCATTTTTATGCTTTTAGCACTTGTTTTATATTAAGTTTATTATTTATTTGGACTAACCTACTAATAGTTGCAAAAGTGCACAATGTTCTTGTTTTACTCTTTGATGTGTAGAAATTATCAAGAATATAAGAGGAAACCTTGTTGGAGTCGAATTGGGAATTTCCTGAAATCTGTCTGAGAAGTTTTTACGAAGATTGCCAGTTTGACCCTCGAAGATGACGTTATATGGAGACCTGGCTCTTACGAAAGTTGTCACAATTTTCCATATGAAGATTTTAAGCCTGAGATCAGCCCAATCGGAGTTCGGACGTGGCCTGTAGGCCCGTTTTGGTGGAAGCCCTAAAAGGGGGTGACGGAAATCCGAGAAGATATATAAAGAGAGGAAACCTAATTCGTGGAGGACGCCTCCACCCACGAATTTCAGCCACCAAAAGCCACGTTTTTGCCTCCCCCATGGATCCCATCTCCATGGGGGAGGGCTCCCAAGAAGCCATGAAGGAGGGAGGCTAAGGGGCGGCGCTCCCCAAGCTTGCCGGCGGCGGGGAAAGGAGTTCCCCGCACCACCGGCGCCGCCGCCGCCCTGCGCCGCCGCGCTGCCCCTCTCCGCCGTCTTCACCGCCATCTCCAACACCATCTCCTCCTTCTATTCAGTGGTTCATCCTTCCACAAACCTCTGTACCGTCCTATGTAAACATGGTGTTTGATGCTATAATATTTATCCTATGATTTACATCATGTTTCCGTAGTTTATTTGTCTTTTGATTACTTAATTGAATGCATGAGGTTCATTAGAGTTGTATGTCTATATGGTGCTGTCCTTTGGTGTCCATTATATTTGTGCGCGCATGGATCAAACACCCTAGGGTTGGTAGTATTTGTAACGAAGCGGGGGAAGTTCTGCCGGAGTGACAGAAACCTGAGAACGCGAACCGATTAGTTGCACGTATGGGAGTAAGAGGACCTTGAACTTAAGGCTATGGTTGGGGAAACCTTAATGCATTGTTAGTATTTGCGGATGCTTTCTAACAATCCAATCATATAGTACTTGTAATCCCAAATAGTGGAGTGCATGTATATTTAGCCTCTCTCACATAGAAAACTGCATCGAAGACAATGAACTAAGTAACTTCACTAATTAATCTTGGACAAAGCCACCACAATTACTACCACTTTTCCACACTCATGGTACTGTTAGTATATGGTTACTTAGTGTATTTTATTGCTGCAGCACTAACATTTACTTTCTTGTATTTATTATCTTGCAAAACTACCTCTCATACCCGTATTGCTACCGTAGTTTTATTTTCTAGATAATGCAAACGTTTAGTGTGCGTAGAGTTGTATCAGTGGTTGATAGAACTTGAGAGAATACTTATCCTACATTTAGCTCCTCGGTTGGTTCGACACTCTTACTTATCGAAAAGGCTACACGCGATCCCCTATACTTGTGGGTTATCAGCGCGGTGCGGAAGCGCGGCAGCGGCTAGGTCAGATCGTGCCGTTCTGATAGCATGTAGAATTATGAGATTGGCGGAATTGGTGGATGTATTATTGAGCCTCATGGGCGAATATATATGTAACATCCCAAAATTATTAACAAGTATTATTAATTCCAAAAATGGGAGCCAACAAAAACTTTTGTTAAATTATATGTGTTGATCTCATATTCTTGCTTGTGATGCTTATTTCCTCTTGTTGTGTGTTGCTTGCTCTATTTGAGAACATAGAGAAAAGAAGAGGAATAAAATTAAAAGCAAAACAAGAAAAATAAATGTGGCAAGTGCCACACAAATTCTCCAAGTGAGGATCTCATTTTGTTTCCAACAAAATTTAGTGGAGTGGTATTGCAAACCCTCCCATTTCATCCTTACTACTTATCTCTCTCAAATAATATTTTCAAACTAGTTTTAAAAATTCAAAAGTAAACAAAGTAAAAATAAATTAAAATGCCATAATTAAAACACTATAAAAGAAAATGTTTCAAAACATTTTATTATTTTATGCCAATTTTTGTGGAGCTTCTGCACCTTATGGGAAGGCCCCACAAATTTTGCCAAATTTTTATAAATTGATTTAGTGCCTCAAATTAAATCAAGAAGTGCTTCTGGATTTAAACAGAAGGACTAAAAAGTAATTCAAAGAAAGAAGAAGGAAAAGAAGCAGAGCACAGGAGCCAGGGGGTTTTTGCAAAACCGTCATCGTCTCCTACCTCCCCTAGCTCACTGTCGCCGTCGCCGTGGCGCAGCTCGCTCGTCGCCGTTCCCGGCCCCCCAGGGCCCCCTTGCCCGCGTTCACCCTCGCCCCCGTGCCTCTGCAACCTCTGCGGGCAGAGGAGACCCTCTCCCCTCGCCTTAACGCCGCTGTCCCCCATTTCTCCGCCGTGGATGAACGGACGGCGCCGGCCAAAATTGGCCCAGACCACGGCACCTCGACACGCGATCCGCTACGACGCGCACCCTAGCCCACGCCCGGACCCCCCAGACACCGCGCGCCAACCTCTCCCGCCCTCTGGACGCCGCTGGACCGCGACCACCGTGCGCCGCCGTCGCGCCTATTTAAACTCGAGCCGCACCTCGCATTTTCCCCACGCCCCACTGCCTCTCCCTTGCTGCACCACACTCACCACCACTCGCCCGTGCACCACCACGAGGGCGGAGCCGCTGCTGCGAGCTCGCTGCTGCTCGTGCCCGTGCTCGACAGCCCGAGGTAGGCGACGACACGGCTGTGCCGTGCTGCTGCTCCCCTCTCACTTCTCTGGCCCGTACCCTCTTCCCCTTTGGACACCGCGCTCACCCACCTCTTTTTCCCTCTGGATCGTGCCCAGAATCGCCGAACCGACGCTCGCCGGAGTTCGGGAAGTTGCCGTGGAAGCAGAGCACCTCGCCGTCGACGAACCAGCCCTCCCCAGCAAGTACCACTCCGCCAGGACGTTCGCCCGAGCCTCCGCCGTCGATCTGCACCCTCTCCGCCGTCCCTAGCCCTCTCAGGTGAGCGATCCGTGCTGCTCGCCGTCGCCGGAGCCACGGCGCCGCCCGTTCTGGTCGTCGCCGATGGATTCGTCGCGGACCGTTGGATCTCCATCCAACGGTAGCTTACCGTTTCGGATAGAAAAGAAGAGAGAGAGAGAGACTGACGAGCGGGCCCCGCTCGTCAGGGTTTTATTAATTTCCCTGCGTGCGCTGTGCCGCTGACCAGTGGGTCCCCCATGTCATAATTTAAACATTATCCACACTGAACACCTTTTCTATTTTAATTTCAGAAGAATTTCAGTACTGGACCCAATTTGTAAAATCAATAACTTGAGATTTAGGAATCCAAATAAATCAAACTCAATTGTTCTGGAAAGCTTATGAAATTGTTTAACCAACCCAATTGGTCTCATGTCATTTAAATAAATAGTTAAAAAGAATTATTGAAAATGCCACAGAAGGTTCAAAATCTAAACTTGTTTGTTTCTGATACTCTGTTAGTCCAAATAATTCCAAACCAATTTTGCTAGCTTAGTACTGCCTTGTATTAGCTCCCCTAATTTTGGTAGAATTATTTAAGCAATATTAATTGTTGACTTTAAGATAAACCCTTCTGGACAAAAACAAACAAATATGTTTATTGGTTGATCCAAATGAGTTAGGACCAATTTTGTTAGCTCACATATAGCATGTTTACTTACCCCTAAAAGGATTTAATTTTTGGAACAACAGAACATATTTGGTAACCAAAACTTGATTATTAAGCTACTGGATTCAAACCAATGTGTAGGGAGTTTGGTAACTCCAAATGATCCAATTCAAATTGGGTTGTCTTCTACACATCAGTAGCTTTCTATAGAAATTTAGTTTGTATTTTTGTGACCAACAGAACTCAAGTTGTGCAATTAAACATGTTTAACAAGTTTCTGCCATAATTTGGACTTAAACAATTAATGTTTAATTCAATTGTTTTGAAATTAAATTGTATTGTTTGTTGTATCCAGTGGCTATTTAGAGCATTTAGGATTGTGATACTGTGATGATGTGATGTTGTTTGAGTAGTTTTAGTGATTGCTTGTATTTGTTTGTTTATCGATTAGACGAGAACGTTGCCGGAGATATCGAGGAGGGGGAATTTGTTGAACCAGAAGATCAAGATCAAGTCCCCTTTGCCGAGCAAGGCAAGCTACTCTCTGAGCTTGCACCTAAATATATATGCATCTACTTTGATCAAATGATTTACTCTTAAAACCAATGGTTTACAAAACCTTTTCCAAAAGTGTATGGAAATTATTTTGCCACCCTATGTAGTAGTTATGAAACTTTAGGATGGAAAACAATGTTGTTTATTCAAACTCCTTTGGAAATACTTGTGTGGTTATGGAATGCCGAGATGTCGGTGTTAAAGTGGAGAAATGGAAAAATGGGAATGTTTATGAAAAATGCACAGTATCCTAGTACTATGACAACCAATCTTAATCTGTGCGACCACACTTACCCCCATATGGGAACGGGGCTTAGTCATATAATTTGCTCTTATTAGTATGGGATACCTCATCGACGGAGATGACTCCGTTATGCATGAGGGGATGGTTTGTGAACTCCCCTGACCTGGGTCCTCGCTCAAACTCTATGGAAAGATAAGGAGGAGGATTGAAGACTTCATAAATGTGGTCGCCGGGAAAAACATATGAGTCCTCACACTTAGGGTTGCCGACGGGGACCGGACTGAGTGTTGGTGGGAATTATCATATGGGTAGGATCCTATACTAGCATGAGCAAAGGAGAGGCTAGGGTCGGTGGCTCAACTTCGCATACACCTTGTATGGCGGGACGTGGCTGACACGATGAGTTACCGGATGGGTGTGGGATAAAAAGCGTGCTACCTCTGCAGAGGGTCAAAACTATTCGAATAGCCGGGTCCCCGGATATGGACAATTGGGAGGCTGTCCTAAGATCATGTGCAAATTTTTGGAAAAGCTTTTAAGTTTAAAAGAAAATGAATTGGTGATGGCATGATAAACTATACCAAATGGAGTGGTATGAGTTGTTGGACTAATTGGACCATGGTGAGCCTTGGTCCGGAAAAGAAAGGGTTTGGAGAAACAAATGAGATGGTGATTTCTTTTAAAAAAGTTATAAAACTCTTCTTACCTTTTTCAATAAAGATATAGAGATGTTTTAAAACAATTAAAAGTGTAAGTTAAAATAAAGCTAGTGCATACTCATGTTGGGGTAGTTTGCGAGTACATTCAAATGTACTCATATTGGTTTCGTCCCTGGCTATTGTCCTAGCCAGACTACGAGGAGGAGCACTACGCCGAGCAGGAGTATGGCGACTTCTACGCGAACTAAGGATCTCCACAAGTCAGCTGCCTGTCGGGTCGTCATCGTTAGAATATGATGTCTACTACGCCGTAGCTTCCGCTGATATTTTGGTTTGGCCCTTGAAGGCACCTATGTAAGAACTTGGTCTAAATGACCATTTATGTAAGACTTTTTATTCGGTACTGTAATGGATGTAAACTTTGGTATCCAATTCGGATTATGTGCAACGACAGACTGATCACGGGATCGTTGTGTTAAGCATAATCGGGTATTTCGGACAGCTAGTCCGGGGTCCCCACAGACTTGGTATCAGAGCCATCCTGACTTTAGGAAACCTTAGTTAGCATGGTCGTCAAACAAGTGTTATCAAAAAGAGTAATTTCTAAAAGAAAGGAGTGAAGTATTTTTGAAAACCGCTTATCTCCAATCCTCTTACTTATGCAAAAATTTATTCTCATTAAACATTACAATTTCCTTAGTATCCTTAAAATTTTGTGCACTTATCATCCCACTAACTTAAAATTTTGCTTAAAAATTTGTAGATGGCACTCCACTGGACCGAGTTCGTTCAGCTGGAGAAGGATAGCAAGCTGACGTTCGAGAATGACTTGTTCGAGTTGAGCAAGCTGCTAGGTCGCCCCGCTCCAGAGTTTGAGGGAGCCCAGATTGATGTTCACGGTGTCGGAAGGCTGAGCTGGCTCATCAGGTCGTCAGTTCGCCGGAACATCAAGTCTCCCAGTTCCAGGACGCTCGTCTTCACCACCAAGGAGGCCACCTGGGTTGACGGTCTCTGTACTGCTACACAGAGGATGATAGCCCGACTTTGTGAGGAGCACAAGGCGGAGTTAGTAGACTCCCGTTTCCGGTTCTACGGGAGGCGCAACTGCGACGGACACCCTACTCCTTCCCCTTGCCACCCGATGTTTGGGAGCTACATCATGGACATGGAGCTCTTACTTCAGCACACCCAGGATGATCTGATGCGCACTAGGATTCAGCTTCGCTTTGACCGCGAGTCGCTCGTTGAGCTTCGCGAGAATGAGGAGAAGCTGCTGGAGGATAAGGTCGCTCTTCTCGGAAAGAGGGCCCAGCTGAGGAGGACCATCGTGAAGCTCCGCAAGAAGGTGGCAGAGCAGGACCAGCTGATCGAGGATCTAGAGCACCATACTGACGAGATGGAGGAGGAGGGCGAGGATCTCCGCAAGGAGAACAACGCTTTCCTCAGTGACGATGGTGACTTTGAGGAGGAGATGGACTGTGAGGAGGAGGATGATGAGGAGGAGTTAGTTGACGAGGAGGAGGAGCCACTCGAGGCTGTTCTCGAGGACGAGGAGGAGGATCCCGAGGAGCCAGCCTACCAGTCAGATGCTGACGTGTTAGAGCTGGAGGTTCCACCTCAGTAGGCGAGTGACTTGATCACTACCGCAGGATTAGGTTGACCCCTATCGCTAGTCGAGTCGGAGTAGTGGTTCTTTTGGAAACCAGATGCTATGTGTCTTAGATGTAAGGTGATGTTGTAAGCTTGAAGTTGATGTGAACTCCTTGATGTGTTGTTTGTGAAATATAAGTATGTTTGTCTTGTTTAAATCTGTGTGAAATATTTTCATATAATCCTTAAATTAAACAACCACTTGCGAAATCGTCTTTCCCTTAGTCGAACTTTTCTGCCTTGCCTCTTATACCCGGTGTGCTTCAGGATGCCGCCCCGTCGCGACAATACGGGAGGATCAGGATCAGCACCACCACCACCAGACCCAACCCCCGCTCAACTTCTCGCGCTTATCATGGAGGAACGTGAAAATGCCCGGCAGGAGCGCCAGGCTCATCTCACTGCCCTGCAACAACTCGCAGCCGCTTACAACAACAACAACAACAACAACAACAATGGTGGTAATGGCAATGGCAATGAGAACCCGCGATCCACCTTAGGCGATTTCCAGAAAACCAACCCGCCTACCTTCTCCAGGGGACTTCACCCACTGGAAGCCGATGATTGGCTTCTTACCATTGGGAACAATCTGCAAGTTGCTGCTGTAGGAGACAATGAAAAGGTGCTGTATGCAACCCACTATCTTGCTGGACCTGCACGAGCTTGGTGGGAAGCTACCAAAGCTCTCCAGCAGGCTGACCACGTCATCAACTGGGCTGAGTTCAAGGAGAAGTTTCGCAGGAAGCACATTTCTGGTGGACTCATTGATAGGAAGAGGGATGAATTCCGCAAGCTGAGGCAGGGAAGTAGAGATGTAGTCGGCTATCTTGATGAGTTTACCGACTTATCTCGGTATGCTCCCGAGGACACCGACAAGGAGGAGAAGAAGATGGAACGTTTCCTGAATGGGCTGCATGATGAACTGCAGTGTGCTTTGGTTGTCCATGACTTCCGTGATCTGGAGTCACTTGTGGACAAAGCCATCCAGCTGGAGACCAAGCGCAAGTCTATGTATGAAGGTCGCAAGAGGAGGATGAATGCTCAGGAAGGTTCGAGCAGTCAGAAGCCTCGTATCTTTCAGCAAAACCCCAAACCTGCCTATCGACCACCCCAAGCTCCACGCCCCAATTTCCCTAACCGCCCAAACAACTTCAACCGCCCCAATGACAATAACCGTCCCAGAGGAAACTTCAACAACTTCAACCCCAATGCCAATGTTGTCTGCTTTGAATGTGGCAACAAAGGTCACTACTCCAAGGAATGCCCCAATCCCAAGAGGAATGTTCAGCGCCCCAATGCACCGAACAATGGTCAAGGCCGCAATGGAAATGGTAATGGCAAGAATGCCGCACCCCGCGGAAATGCTGCTGTTGTCAAGGGTCGTCTGCACCACATCAATGCTGAAGAAGCTCAAGATGCGCCGGATGTCGTGCTGGGTACGTTCCTTGTCAACTCAGTACCTGCAACTGTTCTGTTTGATTCTGGTGCAACACATTCGTTTGTTACCGAGGAGTTTGTTGCTAAGGGAGGTTTAGTAGAAGGCTTCCTAACTAAAACCTTGAGTATACAAATCCCTGGTTCCACCCTAGAAACCAAGAGATTTTGTCCAAATACTGCCATAGAGATTTCAGGCGAGAAATTTGCAGCCGACCTAATTGTTTTAGGAACCCAAGGCATAGATGTCATACTCGGTATGAATTGGCTAGCCAAGTACCATGGTCGAATAGACTGTGCCAGAAGAGCTGTATCCATCACCACCGACAAAGAAGTAGAAGTGGAGTTTGTGTCTGAACCCAATCACCCCCAACCAGGCTGCCACGAGGGCATAGCTCGACCCACCCTAGATGAGATCCGTGTTGTTCACCTATTCCGAGATGTTTTTCCTGAGGAATTACCTGGTATGCCGCCAGACCGGGAAATTGAGTTCATAATTGAGCTTATCCCAGGAACAGCCCCAATATCCCAAAGACCTTATCGGATGAATCCGGAAGAACTGGTTGAGTTGAAGAAGCAGTTGGCAGATATGCTTAGCAAAGGACTTGTTCGTCCAAGTGCTTCACCCTGGGGATCACCTATTATTTTTGTGGACAAGAGAGACGGTACCACACGACTGTGTGTGGATTATCGCAGGCTAAATGACGTGACCATTAAAAACAAGTATCCCCTTCCCAAGATCGAGGATCTGTTCGATCAGATGAACGGAGCCCGAGTCTTTTCAAAGATCGATCTTCGGACAGGTTACCATCAGTTGAAGATCAGAGAGACAGACATTCCCAAGACCGCCTTCACCACCGTTACGGTTTGTTTGAATACACGGTGATGTCCTTTGGTCTGACCAATGCCCCAGCCTATTTCATGAATCTCATGAACAAGATTTTCATGGAGTACCTCGACAAGTTCGTGGTAGTATTCCTTGATGACATCCTTATTTATTCCAAGACCGAAGAAGAGCATGCTGAACACCTGCGTCTAGTTTTGGAGACCCTCCGAGAGCACCAGCTGTATGCCAAGCTTAGCAAGTGTGAGTTTTGGCTCAATGAAGTGGCGTTTCTCGGACATATAGTATCTGCTGGAGGAATTTCTGTTGACCCAGAGAAGATCCAAGCCATTATTGACTGGTTATCCCCGACCAGTGTGACTGAAATCCGAAGCTTTCTCGGACTCGCCGGTTATTACCGCAAGTTCGTTGAGGATTTTCCAGTATAGCCAAGCCCTTGACCCAACTGTTGAAGAAGGACAAGAAATTTGAATGGACTCAGAAGTGCGAAGATAGTTTCCAAGAGTTGAAGAAGAGACTAACCTCCACCCCAATCCTGGTTATGCCAGACGTCACCCAGAGTTTCGACGTGTATTGCGATGCATCACGCCTCGGACTTGGTTGCGTTCTGATGCAAGAAGGCAAAGTTGTGTCGTACCTGTCCCGGCAGTTGCGACCGCATGAAGAGAATTACCCAACCCATGACCTGGAATTAGCTGCTGTGGTCCTTGCTCTTAAAAAGTGGCGTCCCTACCTTGCGGGACATCGCTGTGAGATCTATACGGATCATAAGAGCCTGAAGTATATTTTCACCCAGAAGGAGTTGAACCTGCGACAGAGGAGATGGATGGAATTAATCAAGGATTATGATATTGGAATCCACTATCACCCCGGAAAGGCAAATGTAGTTGCCGATGCCCTTAGTCGCAAACCCTGTACCCTGAATGCTTAATCCAAGCCGAACAACCAGCCTTGTTCAAAGAGTTCGAAAATTTTGGACTAGAACTTGTTAGCCATGGATATCTCGCCAATTTGGAGTTAGCCCCAACCCTGATGGATCAAATCAAAGAAGCCCAAAAAGGTCATGAAAGCATTGAAGGAATTAGGAAGAAGATCTCCCTCAGCAAAGCACCCGGTTTTACCGAGATGCTGAAGGAGTGCTGAAATTCAATGATCGTATCTGTGTGCCCAATGTCACGGAACTTAAGGAGTTAATCCTGAAGGAAGCCCATGAGACCCCTTATTCAATCCACCCCGGCGGAACCAAGATGTACCAAGACCTTCGAGAAAGATTTTGGTGGCATGGAATGAAGCGAGAGATTGGTTCTTTTGTAGCCAAATGTGACATCTGTCAGCGAGTCAAGGCTGAACATCAGCGGCCCGCTGGATTGCTTCAACCTTTGAAAGTTCCCGAGTGGAAGTGGGATGAGATTGGAATGGATTTTATTACCGGACTTCCAAGATCCAACCGAGGCCATGATTCAATCTGGGTCATCGTTGATCGATTGACCAAGGTTGCTCATTTTGTACCTGTCAAGACCACTTATACCGGAGCTCAGTTAGCAGACTTGTATATTTCCAGAATAGTAAGCCTGCATGGTGTGCCTAAGAAGATTGTATCTGATAGAGGTACGCAATTCACCTCAAGATTCTGGAAATCCCTTCATGAAGCCCTCGGAACCAAGTTAGCATTTAGCACAGCTTATCATCCCCAGACCGATGGCCAAACTGAGCGAGTGAACCAGATATTGGAGGACATGCTTCGTGCATGTGTTCTATCCTATGGTTCCAAGTGGGAAGATTGTCTCCGTTTGCAGAGTTCTCGTACAACAATAGTTATCAGTCCAGTCTGCAAATGGCCCCTTTTGAAGCCCTTTACGGCAAGAAGTGTCGTACACCCCTGAATTGGTCTGATACCGGAGAAAGCAAATTGTTCGGTCCAGATACCCTCCGTGAAGCTGAAGAGCAAGTTCAGCTTATTCGTGAGCGCCTCAAAACTGCCCAATCCCGTCAGAAGAGTTACGCTGACACCAAGCGCCGTGACCTCACTTTCAGTATTGGAGATTATGTTTATCTCCGAGTGACACCCCTCAAAGGAATGCAACGTTTCCATGTCAAGGGAAAGTTAGCGCCAAGGTATATTGGACCCTTCAAGATCATCGCTCGTCGAGGAGAAGTATCCTATCAGCTGGAATTGCCACCGGAGTTAGGAGATTATCATGATGTCTTCCACATTTCCTTGCTCCGGAAGTGTCTTGAAGTTCCTGACCAGCCTGATGTTTTCAAAAACATCGACCACCTCTCCATCGACCTGAACCAAGATTTGACTTATCGCGAGAGACCCCTCAAGATTCTCGAAGAAGATGTTCGTGTTACCCGAAGACGTGCGATCAAGTTTTACAAAGTCCAGTGGACTAACCACTCTGAAGAAGAAGCAACTTGGGAACGTGAAGATTATCTTAGGAGCGAATTCCCAGGCCTCTTTAGTACCTAAGCCTAGCAAATCTCGGGACGAGATTTATTTTAAGGAGGGAAGGATTGTAACATCCCAAAAATTATTAACAAGTATTATTAATTCCAAAAATGGGAGCCAACAAAAACTTTTGTTAAATTATATGTGTTGATCTCATATTCTTGCTTGTGTTGCTTATTTCCTCTTGTTGTGTGTTGCTTGCTCTATTTGAGAACATGAAGAAAAGAAGAGGAATAAATTAAAAGCAAAACAAGAAAAATAAATGTGGCAAGTGCCACACAAATTCTCCAAGTGAGGATCTCATTTTGTTTCCAACAAAATTTAGTGGAGTGGTATTGCAAACCCTCCCATTTCATTCTTACTACTTATCTCTCTCAAATAGTATTTTCAAATAGTTTTAAAAATTCAAAAGTAAACAAAGTAAAAATAAATTAAAATGCCATAATTAAAACACTATAAAAGAAAATGTTTCAAAACATTTTATTATTTTATGCCAATTTTTGTGGAGCTTCTGCACCTTATGGGAAGGCCCACAAATTTTGCCAAATTTTTATAAATTGATTTAGTGCCTCAAATTAAATCAAGAAATGCTTCTGGATTTAAACAGAAGGACTAAAAAGTAAATAAAGAAAGAAGAAGGAAAAGAAGCAGTGCACAGGAGCCAGGGGGTTTTTGCAAAACCGTCATCGTCTACCTCCCCTAGCTCACTGTCGCCGTCGCCGTGGCGCTCGCTCGTCGCCGTTCCCAGGCCCCCCAGGGCCCCCTTGCCCGCGTTCTCCCTCGCCCCCGTGCCACTGCAACCTCTGCGGGCAGAGGAGACCCTCTCCCCTCGCCTTAACGCCGCTGTCCCCCATTTCTCCGCCGTGGATGAACGGACGGCGCCGGCCAAAATTGGCCCAGACCACGGCACCTCGACACGCGATCCGCTACGACGCGCACCCTAGCCCACGCCCGGACCCCCCAGACACCGCGCGCCAACCTCTCCCGCCCTCTGGACGCCGCTGGACCGCGACCACCGTGCGCCGCCGTCGCGCCTATTTAAACTCGAGCCGCACCTCGCATTTTCCCCACGCCCCACTGCCTCTCCCTTGCTGCACCACACTCACCACCACTCGCCCGTGCACCACCACGAGGGCGGAGCCGCTGCTGCGAGCTCGCTGCTGCTCGTGCCCGTGCTCGACAGCCCGAGGTAGGCGACGACACGGCTGTGCCGTGCTGCTGCTCCCCTCTCACTTCTCTGGCCCGTACCCTCTTCCCCTTTGGACACCGCGCTCACCCACCTCTTTTTCCCTCTGGATCGTGCCCAGAATCGCCGAACCGCGCTCGCCGGAGTTCGGGAAGTTGCCGTGGAAGCAGAGCACCTCGCCGTCGACGAACCAGCCCTCCCCAGCAAGTACCACTCCGCCAGGACGTTCGCCCGAGCCTCCGCCGTCGATCTGCACCCTCTCCGCCGTCCCTAGCCCTCTCAGGTGAGCGATCCGTGCTGCTCGCCGTCGCCGGAGCCACGGCGCCGCCCGTTCTGGTCGTCGCCGATGGATTCGCGGACCGTTGGATCTCCATCCAACGGTAGCTTACCGTTTCGGATAGAAAAGAGAGAGAGAGAGACTGACGAGCGGGCCCCGCTCGTCAGGGTTTTATTAATTTCCCTGCGTGCGCTGTGCCGCTGACCAGTGGGTCCCCCATGTCATAATTTAAACATTATCCACACTGAGCACCTTTTCTATTTTAATTTCAGAAGAATTCAGTACTGGACCCAATTTGTAAAATCAATAACTTGAGATTTAGGAATCCAAATAAATCAAACTCAATTGTTCTGGAAAGCTTATGAAATTGTTTAACCAACCCAATTGGTCTCATGTCATTTAAATAAATAGTTAAAAAGAATTATTGAAAATGCCACAGAAGGTTCAAAATCTAAACTTGTTTGTTTCTGATACTCTGTTAGTCCAAATAATTCCAAACAATTTTGCTAGCTTAGTACTGCCTTGTATTAGCTCCCCTAATTTTGGTAGAATTATTTAAGCAATATTAATTGTTGACTTTAAGATAAACCCTTCTGGACAAAAACAAACAAATATGTTTATTGGTTGATCCAAATGAGTTAGGACCAATTTTGTTAGCTCACATATAGCCATGTTTACTTACCCCTAAAAGGATTTAATTTTTGGAACAACAGAACATATTTGGTAACCAAAACTTGATTATTAAGCTACTGGATTCAAACCAATGTGTAGGGAGTTTGGTAACTCCAAATGATCCAATTCAAATTGGGTTGTCTTCTACACATCAGTAGCTTTCTATAGAAATTTAGTTTGTATTTTTGTGACCAACAGAACTCAAGTTGTGCAATTAAACATGTTTAACAAGTTTCTGCCATAATTTGGACTTAAACAATTAATGTTTAATTCAATTGTTTTGAAATTAAATTGTATTGTTTGATGTATCCAGTGGCTATTTAGAGCATTTAGGATTGTGATACTGTGATGATGTGATGTTGTTTGAGTAGTTTTAGTGATTGCTTGTATTTGTTTGTTTATCGATTAGACGAGAACGTTGCCGGAGATATCGAGGAGGGGGAATTTGTTGAACCAGAAGATCAAGATCAAGTCCCCTTTGCCGAGCAAGGCAAGCTACTCTCTGAGCTTGCACCTAAATATATATGCATCTACTTTGATCAAATGATTTACTCTTAAAACCAATGGTTTACAAAACCTTTTCCAAAAGTGTATGGAAATTATTTTGCCACCCTATGTAGTAGTTATGAAACTTTAGGATGGAAAACAATGTTGTTTATTCAAACTCCTTTGGAAATACTTGTGTGGTTATGGAATGCCGAGATGTCGGTGTTAAAGTGGAGAAATGGAAAAATGGGAATGTTTATGAAAAATGCACAGTATCCTAGTACTATGACAACCAATCTTAATCTGTGCGACCACACTTACCCCCATATGGGAACGGGGCTTAGTCATATAATTTGCTCTTATTAGTATGGGATACCTCATCGACGGAGATGACTCCGTTATGCATGAGGGGATGGTTTGTGAACTCCCCTGACCTGGGTCCTCGCTCAAACTCTATGGAAAGATAAGGAGGAGGATTGAAGACTTCATAAATGTGGTCGCCGGGAAAAACATATGAGTCCTCACACTTAGGGTTGCCGACGGGGACCGGACTGAGTGTTGGTGGGAATTATCATATGGGTAGGATCCTATACTAGCATGAGCAAAGGAGAGGCTAGGGTCGGTGGCTCAACTTCGCATACACCTGGTATGGCGGGACGTGGCTGACACGATGAGTTACCGGATGGGTGTGGGATAAAAAGCGTGCTACCTCTGCAGAGGGTCAAAACTATTCGAATAGCCGGGTCCCCGGATATGGACAATTGGGAGGCTGTCCTAAGATCATGTGCAAATTTTTGGAAAAGCTTTTAAGTTTAAAAGAAAATGAATTGGTGATGGTGTGATAAACTATACCAAATGGAGTGGTATGAGTTGTTGGACTAATTGGACCATGGTGAGCCTTGGTCCGGAAAAGAAAGGGTTTGGAGAAACAAATGAGATGGTGATTTCTTTTAAAAATAGTTATAAAACTCTTCTTACCTTTTTCAATAAAGATATAGAGATGTTTTAAAACAATTAAAAGTTGTAAGTTAAAATAAAGCTAGTGCATACTCATGTTGGGGTAGTTTGCGAGTACATTCAAATGTACTCATATTGGTTTCGTCCCTGGCTATTGTCCTAGCCAGACTACGAGGAGGAGCACTACGCCGAGCAGGAGTATGGCGACTTCTACGCGAACTAAGGATCTCCACAAGTCAGCTGCCTGTCGGGTCGTCATCGTTAGAATATGATGTCTACTACGCCGTAGCTTCCGCTGATATTTTGGTTTGGCCCTTGAAGGCACCTATGTAAGAACTTGGTCTAAATGACCATTTATGTAAGACTTTTTATTCGGTACTGTAATGGATGTAAACTTTGGTATCCAATTCGGATTATGTGCAACGACAGACTGATCACGGGATCGTTGTGTTAAGCATAATCGGGTATTTCGGACAGCTAGTCCGGGGTCCCCACAATATATAGGCGTACAATGGACCGAATTGGAGTACAAGACAAGTTAGGAAATAGATGGAAATAGATCCTAACTATCCTAGACTACCATATCGAACCGTACACGTATACTCTAACATCCCCCCGCAGTCGTAGCGGTAGCGTCGTGAACAATTGGAGCGTCGCGGACGGTCAGACTGGAGATAAGCCGAAGTAGAATCCAGTGGGCTGACAAGGTTAGTAATAGCTCTGGTTTTAAGTAGGCCTGCAAAGCAGTACGCCATCTTTGCCCGTGAAGAAGCATGCACCAAAGAATCTTGCCACGTCACAAGCCCAATGGGACGTACAAACCGTACCCTCTGTCCGTATCTATACTTATGTACCACGTATGGTACGCACGGGATGAGAGATTCGCACGGAGAACTTAACTGTGGCAAGATGGTTAGGAGGGTGGTTGTACCCCCAGCCCACTAGAGTTCAAACTCCAGGTTTGACGCTGGTGTTTCTCATTTAAGGCGGAATATTCTTCAGTGGGAGGCGACGTTCCCGTCGACAGTGAGGCGCCCGTGGTGACTTCGTCAATCTCAAGACTCGACCCGCCGACTCAGTCTCTCGGAGGTGTTCATAGGGGTAGGGTGTGCGTGCGTGTGTTCATAGGGGTGAGTGTGTACGCGTGTATATGAGCGACTGCGTTGTACTGTGTTTCGTAAAAAAAAGATTCTCACGAAAAAAAATGAACAAACTTTTCTACTGCTCCAAGTACTACCACGTACTCGATTGAATATGTATGTACTGCCGCGTGCAGTTAAACCGGTACGTACGCACGTGATGAGAGGAGCGCGGGGCAGGCAATCGATCGAGCGGAACGGAACGGAAGGGGCTACTCTACTCCGCCTGTCAGAACTTTGCCGTTGTACCTGTACGGCTGTACGTGCCACTTCAAGTCGCTAAATTTTTTTTAATAATACATTTTTTTAATTAAATTCAAAAAATATTACGCAAAATAACGAAATTGCAAAAATAATACGGCCTCGGCCCAGCTTGGGCCGATAAGGGCCCGTCGGCCAGGCTTGGGCCGATTTGGCCCTATCGGCTTTGTTAAGGACGACCAGATCGCATGGTGGGCCAGGCCTGCGCCCGACAGGCCGTGAGGGGGCACTAATCGGCCAGAACTCGGCCGACCGGCCTGTCGGCCAGGGCTGGGCCGACAGGACGCTGGATAAGGCCAGCCCTGCCCACATCTTCCTCCTCGCGTCCTCTCTCTCCTTTTCTTCTTCCTCTCGAAACCAGCAGCTCCTTACTGCGTTTCAGCGGCGATCTGTCCATCCAGCCACCAAATCTTCCTTCTACAAGTGTTAGAGAGTTAAGGCAGCTCAGATCTACAGATGTGTTGGATTATTGTGTGATTTCGTGTTGTTTGGTTGGAGCAATGGTGGAGTTTAGGTGGAGGTTGCTGTAGGGTGGTGGATGGTGCAGCGTGGTGGTGGTGCAGCGGTGTTGCATTGGCGGTGGTGGTGACGTTGCTGGTCCATTGAATCGGCACGCTTCAAGGTATGCGTTTATTTTGCTAACAATATTAAGTATATAGTTGTTCCCGGTTGTAACAGTAAATTGGTGTCACATTTTTAGGTTGTTGAGATGAGTAATTTAGTGAAATGTTTGTTTTTCTACGGTCCTGGCGAAGTTGTAGTAAATGAGCATGGAGCTGATTTGGGTGAGTTTCGATGGTCAGAGTTGGAACTGAGTGACCCACAAACATGGTCTATAAGTCAGCTGAAAGATTGGTTGGCAGCGTGTTTAGGGCTTCCTGAAACAGACACCGTCGGTGTGCATGCACTGTGGACGAAGACAAGGTCCCCGGTGTTTTTTTATTTGAGGCAGATAGAACGGACCTCTCAGATGGTGCGATGGTTGCAAGGCTGCGCAAGCAGGGGATGTACCCCTCATGCCTTACTGATACCTGTCGCGAAGGAGGTGATTGCGCCTGAAGGCGAGGGAGGGCACGATCCTGGCCAGAGTAGTCAGGAGATGCAATTTTCTGGACATGATTATAATCAGGGAGATGTTGGAGGTGGTGATTACGATCCTGGCCAAAATAGTCAGACAGAGCAGATGGAAGAGGAAGATGTTGGAGGTGGTAGTTATGAATCTGGCCAAAATAGTCAGACAGAGCATATGGAAGAGGGAGATGAAGATGCTGCTGAGGCAGCAGCAGACGATGTATTCCAAGAAATGATGGAAGAGGAAGACGAAGATGGTGGTAGTGCTTATGGGCATGATTCCGACGAGTCGGATGACGAACATGTGGTGCCAAATCCTGCGTCATGGAGTCATGATTTCTCGTCGTCAATGACAGTGAACGATGGTCATGATTCTGCCTGGGAATACCATCAGAACCAGGTTTCTGCGGGTGCTCTATATACCGACAAGCAACATTTGCAAGATGCAATCATTAAGTGGGCAATGTCGACTTGCAAGACATTCAAAACCAAGGTGTCGAGTAAAAAATATCTGACAATGGAATGTGAGGTAGCAGGGTGTCCTGGAAGGGTGCACGGTTATCGTCCTCACTTCGGCATAAACTGGAAAGTGAGCGACGTAGTACAACACACATGTAGAATTGAGAGTATTCCTCAAGATCATCGTAACATTTCGTCCACGCTTATAGCTCGGTTGCTGTACTCAGAAATAGTACAGGGCAAAGCTATGGAAGCGAAGGCTATTATACATAAGGTGTTCACCAGGTTCAAGTACACAATATCTTATGGCAAAGCTTGGAGGGCTAAGCAGATGGCACTTGAGAAAAGATTCGGATCGTTCCTGGACTCATATGACTCAGTTGTTCGGCTCCTCTACACATTGCAGGCCCGTAATCCAGGCACATATGTTGACGTCAAACACTTTTGGATGGCAGAGTTTCCAAACGTAAAGGTGCTGCATCGTGTGTTCTTCTCTTTCGGTGTATGCATAGAAGCTTTCACTCATTGTCGACCAGTTATCTGTGTTGATGGTACATTTCTTACTGGCAAGTATAGGGGACAGATCTTGACTGCCATTGGTCAGGATGGCAACAATCAGATCGTGCCACTTGCATTTGCTTTTGTGGAGAGCGAGAACACTGAAAGTTGGACTTGGTTCTTCAGGCAGCTTAAAATAGCAGTAGTAAAAGATAAGCCGAACGTGTGCATCCTTCATGACCGCCATGCTGGTATACTGAACGCCGTCAAGGCACTCACAAACCCTGTGGCCGCGGAAGAAACGCCATGGCTAGACCTGCAGAGTCGTTGGTGCATGCGCCATTTGGGGGCCAATTTTTTCTCACAGTTCCGGGATAAGGCTTTGATGAATCTATTCAAAAAACTGTGCAAGCAGAACCAATTCTGGAAATACACATTCGTACGTGGTAAGCTTGATGACTTCACTAACCAGCATGTTAGGCAGAGGAGAGCTGCACGAAATGTTGCAGTAGCAGCACATGTGCAACTTGTGGCGCAACAGCTAGCAACCGGACCTCCACCAGCTGAGGATGTACCTGTTGGGCTTTGTGACTTGCCAGGATTTGATCCCCCTGGTGTTAGGGTATTTTTGAGGGCACAGTCAAATACTTCAGAGAAAGACGCCAGAAAGCTCACATGCATATCGTTAACAACCCAAACACACCTTTTTGTGAGAAGATTACGGAGTACATGGATAGGAAGATGGCAAAAGCTCGTACTCATGCTGTGCAGGCCATAGGAAATCAAGAAAGGAGGTTCGAGGTACGCTTACCTTCTGACAAGTTTGGTTGCGGAAATCAGCTCAGAACGCATGAGGTGCGAATTGGAAATGAAGCCCGACCAACATGTGACTGCACATGCAATAAACCAAAATTGCTTCACCTGCCCTGCTCCCATGTATTGGCTGCGTGTGGGCAACTCGGACTATCAGCCATCTCGTTCGTTTCACCATATTATTTGAACGAGTCTGTTCTTAATACCTGGACCGGTGAAATGGTGGGATTTCGAGCTGTGGGTAATTTTAACACGGTTGACCCTAATGAAAGGCAGTACATCCCCGACCCAAGGCTACTGCGTCCTGGTAGAGGTAGACGACCGTGCAAGCGTATCAGAAATGGTATGGATGAATCTGAAGCCGGAGGCCCGACAGTGCAATGTTTCTTGTGCAATGATTTTGGTCACAGGGACACTGCTTGTACAAAATTCCCACCTACGAATGCTGCTCCGGCAACTAGAGCAGCTGCTCCACGTGGACGAGGCAGCCGAGGACCAAGAGGAAGGGGAAGAAACTAGGATGTTTTAAATTTGGACTGTGCTTTTATTTATAATAATGTGGATCAATGTTTTAAAATTGGACTATGTTTTTATCTGTAATATGTGTGGATCAATGTTTGTAGACTATGTTTTATATGTGTGCATCAGTGATTTAAATTTGGAGTTTGATTTCATCTGTAATTTGTCTGCATTTGTGTGGCTAAAAAAGAGGAGAGAGAGGTGAAAAAAAAAATCAACAGCCAGTCGGCCCAGCTTGGGCCGATAAGGGCCCGTCGGCCAGGCTTGGGCCGATAAGGCCTAGTCGGCCTGGCTCTGGCCGACAGATTTCGCTGACAGGCGCAGGGCGGCCGACAGGCCAAATCGGCCGAAGCCTGGCCGACGGGCCCTTATCGGCCCAAGCTGGGCCGAGGCCGTAATATTTTTGCAATTTCGTTATTTTGCGTAATATTTTTTGAATTTAATTAAAAAAATGTATTATTAAAAAAAATTAGCCTTCAAGTCGACCTGATCATCATAGCTTTTCCTTTTGGCGCGAGTAAAAGAGCCGGGAGTAAATGGTGACCAGAGCCCAGAGGCGCAGCGAGGTGTGGACTGTGGAGTGTGGAGTGTTCACGTATTTACGAGCGTGACTGGCTCTGGCTGCCTGCCTGCCCACATGCTTTCTCCCGGCTCCATTCATGAGATTTTTTTATAAATATAGTCCCGCCCAGTGTAATTGTCAAAAGTAGTCTTCTCTCAATTTTTTTTTGTCAAAAATGATCCTGTCGGTCCCGACAGGGAAGTCCTCCCGCCATCTGGGGTGGCGGAAAGTCTCTTCCCGCCATACCAAGTGGAGAGAAGTCTCCTCCCGCCGTACCAAGTGGCGGAAAGTCCCTTAACACGGAGCACCAGTCTGCGCCTCGTCATACTGACCCTACCACCTCCCGCCACTCCAGCTGGCGGAAAGTGCCACGTGTCGATGTAGGAGAATTCGAGGACACGTGTCGCTTTGTGGTCTTCTCGCCAGGGCCACTTTTGACAAAGAATTGGGAGGGGACTAATTTACAATTACATTGAGGAGGGAGCTATATTTGTAAAAAAATCCATCCATGAGTTCCTGCATGCACGCTCAGGCCACGCGCGGTAAATGCGGACCCGACTGGTCGCATCACGTTCCGAAATCCCAAGCCGAAGATCGATGAGGAACCAGAAACTTCTGAGTTCTGACGCAGTTAAATCGAGATGTTAATTACAAAGGAAATTGCAAGCCCAACTTGGTGTCCTATCTCACTCCCGGGTACTAGCACTAGCCGCTTGCAGGGTGTGCGAGTGTCTGTAGGCCCACGGCAAGCAACGTAGGTAGCCAATGGAAATGGCGACAGTTGCGGCTGGGTGGGTAGGGATTCCGGCGAGACCTGGAGAGAAGATTCCGCACTCAATGCCGCGTGTACCTTGACATGTGGGGCCTGCCTGTGCCGCCCAAACGATCGATCCAGCGCCCCCACGTTTCCAACAACCATTGTTGGTCCGTAGCTCCCTGTACGTGTCCAAGGCACACGAAGAGTACAAGAAAATTGTTGCAACTGGTTGTTTTTTTTTTTTTTTGCGAGATTGCAAATGTTTGTCGTTGGAGAAATTTCTACCCAGCCCTGTTTGTGATTTGATAATTTCCATTCGCGCCAACAGGACAGACCTGTTGGGATGCGTGTTTTTCTCTGGAGAAAATTTTACCTACGATTTTGGAAATTTATGTTTCATCTGGACCATGGGTTGACATCATCTATTTATAAATGTTAGCGAAATAATTTCTTGTAAGTTTCAAATAATGACGAATAAGGTCTATGTGTAATTGAAATTTTACCAAGATAGGCTTCATACTCCTGAATTGCTTGCTTGGCATGCTAGCCAATCATGGTGGCCTGGTTGGCTCTACTCTCCCTCCAACTAGCTGGTCGGCATATGTTGTCCATAGAAACATGTGATTGTGCGCTTGTTGTGTCCCACTTTTCACTAGCAAACACACAATTATTTGAGACGTGCCAACGGACATTAGTTAGTGGCATATAATTGGGACGAGCACTACCGCTCGCTCGCGTACGTTGACAAAGGATAACGCTCAAACTGGAGCTTTCTAGCAAACGTTGGGCACATCAATATTTTTGGAGGAAAATATGAAAATACAAATTCACAAGTGTTTATTTATTTCAAAGTTTTTATAGATGGCTTAAGCAACCATGTCTTTACGAAAAAGGTAGCAATTGCTAAACATATGTGAAAAAGATGCACAAACTTTGCAACAACATGAAATTATCACGGCGGGTGGGTCCAACAGAGAAAGCGAGAAAACATTCCAGCAAAAAAATTACTTTGTCGCATATGTAGGTCTTCTTAGAAAGATTTAGGGTGTAGATAAAATGACGATATGAACCTTCACTATTTACATACCTTTCTTTATATTCTTCCAAATACATTGCATTGTACGCACCTAATCGATTCACCTAACGTCAAAACTCCTCTAGAACTTAGACTTGGGATCGATATAGAACACATATACTATTATGACCACTGGGCTTCGACGGTTCTTAAAGTTGGGAAATTTTTCTCTGTTGGCACATTGAGCATGACCTAACTCACCTAGAAAGCTCGAGCAGATAGGAAACATGCAAGATACATTTCGACCATTAATGATAGAGTTATTTAGCCTTATAGGTTAAATTTTCACTATGATATTATCTTAAAGTTAATAAGGATAATATGAGGAAAAGTGCACCCTTTTGATCAAGTTGGAAAGGCAAAAAAAAGGCAGGCAGAATATTTGAATCTCAGGAAAACTGGATGAAATAACCCGTGTTATGTTGTTGCGCATTCATCTGTATACAAGCACATAGTCTTGTATAAATGTATGAGTCTATAGTGTTGCATTATTGTCCTCTATAATTTCTTTCCTTCTTTTGGAAGTACATTTCACTGATAAACGATCTGGATGGATCAATAACTCAAACAAAGTGTGATTTCCTAACGGTGAAACATGTTATTTCTCTTTCTACTGTCACTGCCCGATGAGCCTCTTACAAATAAGTTTTCATGCTAGGATTTCTCTTTGGAAGTAAATTTCACCAATAAAAGATATGGATGACAAAATGTGATTTCCTAACAGTGAAACAGAGGTATATTAAATACTGATTTGGAGAAAGGACATGTCTCATCTATTAATATTTCCATGTGATGAGACATATAGTGCACACCCACCTTTACACTATTTGTGATACCCCTCTTTGGTCTATAAAACAAGCACAAATAAACCACCAGAAGTATTTCAAACCGAGAAATGAACATCAAATTTTTGTTCAACAAGAGAGAAAATAACCCATGGTCATGGGCGCTACCTACTCTAGAGTCTTGCTGTTACAGTGTTTTGGGACTTGGGAGGCACCGGGAGCTCTTTTCTGGCATGGTCCTCCAGCTCATCTCGACATGCTAACTGAAGGCTATGGGGACTTGCAAGCTTGTTACTTCACAGGGGTTCATAATTTTTTTTTTTTTGCAATCCAGGATGCACACGGTTGATGTTGCCTTCCTAAGCATAAGTTCTTATTTTGGCTGCTCATTCAGGACAGGCTAAATACTAGGGATTTACTGTTTAGGGATAATTTTCATGTTCATTCCAAAGAATGTGTCCTTTGTGAAGACTGTCCCAATAAGTATTTGTTCCACCTGTTCTTTGGATGTGATTTCAGCCAAACTTTCCGTGGAAATTAAATATTGAATGGAATTGTGATCTAAGTATTTCACATGCTATTAGATGGCAGATCCAGATACAGGTCCCTCTTCTTCAAGAAATACCTGATTATTGGATGTTGGGCCTTATGGAATCACAGAAATAAAATCATATTTGAAGGAGAAGTGGCATACCAGCAGGAATGTTTTAGATTCTTCAAGAGAATTTTGCCCTATATATGCATAGAGCGAAACCTTATCTGAAACAGGGCATGTCCCAGTGGTTAGACACTTTGTAATTTTCTTTCTGAACTTCCGACTGGACTGTTGCCTTCTTTATAAATATTTTGTTTATAAAATGAAAATGATGTAGTAGAGGCCCTACTGTTTTTAGCGTAAAAAATGATGCACACGATTGCGCGTGATTTTCGGTTCCGTCGAGTCTACAAAAAACAAGCTAGTTCTATGCCGTTGTTTATTCAAAAATTTCATTCCTGAAACAGATATGGGCGACATCCCCGGAGTGCCTCTGCCATCCTTGCATGTGCCGCCACCGACCTCTGCATCCTCTCCGATAGAGGGGCGAACGCCATTGTCCTCCTTTCCCGCCCCTGCCCCGTTTAGCCATTTCCAGTCCTCCCCGACAAATCGTTCATAGGCGCCACCGCATGGGGAATGAGCTTTGTATCTACTCCAGAGAAGGCAACAAGATTCATCGACTCCATTTCCTTTCCTCTAGCAAGATGTGATATTGCTTCCCTTTATTTTCCTACTTTGTTTTACATCAATGCCTATTTTATGTCAAGTTCCACATTGGATGTATATTTCTATATTCTTAGAGTCGCTTGGGTGTACATATGGTCTATTTTCTGTGTATGATTGGTGTATGATTATGCTTGGTTATATCATGTAGGGATTGAGTTCATCTATCATTCGGTTGTCAATATTTTGCATATATAGCAGATGGTTTTGTTAATATTTTATTATCCACAAGTCCGATATCTAGTACTTGCTTTGTTTGGGTTTTATAAGTCCTCAAAATCTAAGTATACTAAATAAATCTATTTATTTGTCGAAAATGATGAGCTAAAAAGCAGCTATAAGTGGACATATTGAACGGTTACATAACCTATAGATATTAATATTTCAATGAGATGAGACATATAGTGCACACCCGCCCTGGGTAATATTGGTGATACCCCTCTCTGGTCTATTAAGCGAGCACATATAAACGGCCAGAAGTATTTTAAACCGAGAAATGAACATCAAACTTTTTGTTCAACAAGAGAGAAAACAGCTCATATCATGGACGCTATCTATTCTAGTGTCTTACTATTACAGTGTTTTGGGACTTGGGAGGCACCGGCAGCTCTTTTGTGGCCAGGTCCTCAAGTTCATCTCCACGTACTAACTCGAGGCTATGGGGACTTGTAAGCTTGTTACTTCATAGTTGTTCATTATTTTTCATTAATCCAGAATGCACGATTGCGGGTGATTTTTGGTTTTGGCGTCGAGTCTACGAAAACACAAGCTATTTCTGGGTCATTGTTTATTAAAAAAATTCCGTCCCTAAACATGATATAGACGACATAGGTGTAGTTGACGATACATATTTTCCACCTGGTCCCAGTTGTGCATTGCAGTTTCAGATCCTAATAGTGTTTCACATCGATTTTTTTGAATATTAATATTTCAGTTAAAGAAAAAGACTTCACAAACTATAAATAGCAGAAGAAGTCTGTCAATTCATGAACGGAAGCAGAGTTGCAAAATGTTGATAAATGAAAATGATCTCATCTTATGTTAATTTTGCATATGTCATATAGCTTAATCACATCACAGTCATAGTATGTTCATGTGACTTCAACAACCAGTAATGCAAATAGACAGTAACCATCACAAATTGTTGTAAAAAATCCACTTTCTTGATAGGTGTTAAAACGTGTCACAGTAAAAATCAGAGAAGGAAAGATGTCGAGACCGTCTCCTAACACCCGATACAACTTCATATGGGCTATACTCTCTCAATCCAAGGGAATTATGGATAGAGATCCATAATCTCTTGCATTCTGTGTTTAGTTAAAGTCAAAATTGTAAAATTTGACCAAAAGCATATATAATCAAATATCAGCATAGACAATGCAAATAAATATAATAATATCATCTTAAAAGTATATTTTTCATGCCTTATGCATTTAGATATTAGTATTTCTTCTAGTATATAGAAGGGAAACTTCTAGTATATACAATGCTATAAAATTTAACTTTAACCAAAAACATAATGCAGGTTAACTATGCATAGGGGAAGCAGTACGAGTCGAGAGTGCTCCTGGTCTACAGTAGCGAGTAGTCACGGTAAAGTTGGCGGCTTCCTCCTTTCCCCGAAGCAATGATGGTTTTTAGCCTCTTTCTAATCACCAGTTTATTACGCTGAAGCCAAGCTGCATTTGCATTTCCCGCAGTAGCAATCATCAGTAGCCTCAGCCCCACAAATCCCGAGCTTCAGAGCACGCGTCTCGGCGCCACGTCGGAGTTCCCGGTTATAAAATACTGTACTCTGAACTGAATCATCTGTGAAGGTCACATTTTTCAGCCCCATTTCCGTGCCGCTTTGCTGCACGCGTTCGGTACTGGAGCGTGAGAGCCACAGTTTGCTTTTGACCCGCATGATTCATGCCTTCGAATCGTCAATCGAACGTGTAGAGGAAATGACGGCTGTTCGATTTCTCGACGAACTTTCGTTTTCAACTGGCGTGGACGAACTCCCGCTTATCCAGATCTGACTGTTAGTCTGTTGCTACAAGTGTTCCTTTGGAGATCGAAAAGATTTCTTTTCACTTACTAGATGCAGTTAGCCAATTTGGTCCCGGCAGGCTTCTATTTTCGTAGTAGCATGATGAAATTAGCAGAAAAGGGGAAAACACATCAGCGTCGAGTGCAACTCCACCTCGACCCTAAAAGCGGAAAAACCACGGGTGTTTTTATAACGAGGTATATACATTTGTAGTCCCACAACTTGTCTAGCATGTGCAATTTAGTCCCACAACTTGTAAAATGTGAACCGCAGTACCACAACTTGTATTGAGCGAGCAAACAAGTCCAAAATCAATCAGAAGCTGACACGTGGCGTCGTAAGTTTTGCACAAAGACCCCTGTATATTTTTCTCTGCATTATGTGGACTGGGTGCTGTCTGGCATATGGGTCCCACCTGTTAGTAGCTGAAGAAATAAACAACCGTCTGACATACGGGTCCCACCTGTCAGTTGCTGAAGAAATAAACAAAACAATGAAGGCTGCCCGGGGATTTGAACTCAAGACGTGCACGTTTGGCTACCCGCTAGCGCTGGCCAAAAGACCATACAACAATTTGTGATATCTTACAACACGTCACACTATTATTAGAAATCAGCACGTACAGACGCACTTGGCGCGCAAGGACCTGTCACTCGACTCCACGATCTGTGCGTCGTGCTCAGCTACGGCGCCTCGCTTGTTTGCCAAATTATTAGATAGACTAGCCAAATGCCCGTGCGTTGCTACGGGTGATAATTTACCTCTCGCACCTGTGAGCCTTGTCGTCGTGCCCCCATGTGTGTGTTTTCCGTGTTCGGATAAAAAGGTATATAAGTTACGATGTCATTTATGCTAGGATAAAGAAAAACATGTAAACTATGGTGATCGAATGCTAGTGTGAAAAATGAATAAAACTTAAGATGACCGATTGAATAATTACTTGCCTAGTTGATTGAATCAGTGGAGGGTCAAACTGAACGAAAGCTGTGGTATAGAAAATTGGCACCAAACAAATTTACACCTAAATACACAGATAATAAATTGATCTCTTAAAAATTTACAAACAAATCGTCGGTGCAACACGCCTTGTACTATAGTACAGAATGTACATTTAGTATAGATTTGTGGTATGTCAAAAGATTAAACGAGAGTTTTTTTAATACTCACTAACCTACAGTGTAGCTTGCAAAGAGCTTCCATGAGAAATTTCTTCAGGTGTGTACTGTAAATACTTGACAAACTGGTTGTGTAAACACTGTACTTAGGTCAAGTCATGAATATGCTAATGTAAGTTGTAAATGACAACTATTCATGGTATCAAATAAATGGTTTGAGATGTCCAACATCGTTACTCTTTTTCACATAATTGGTCATGTGTTTAACGGCATTGGCAATTGGCCAATTCGAATTTTTCCTGTCTAGAAATGAATATTTCTTTTCTCTGATATTTATTCCCAAATACTACAATAGAATTAGCCAAATTATGCAAGATCTGGTTACACAATGCCTATTCGTGAGATACACATGCTTTAGTGAGGCGAAAATGCAACCAAAGTGAGTCGTCAATGACCATGTCTTTTGAATGTACGTGCGAAATTTCATGAATGAAACGACATGTGTGTTTTTCTCACTCTATCCAATGTATGGCACATCCCAGGGTGTTCAAAAATCATTTTTTTTCTAGAGCCAATTTTTTCCCGCAAAGTCGCAAAACTTATCATTTGCCCATGTCGCATAGTACACGGATGAATATTGGTATGACTTAATTTTTCTGAATTACATACAACGGGTGCTCCGTCCCCAGACAATAATCAGGCTATCGCTGTAGCATGCTCATCGCTTGGCATCAGTCCATGACATGATCCTATCCACCGACCACCGCATGCCATAACCTGTCTCTGTCTGGTGCCAATTCACCATGTTCAGTCATTATCAACTGATATACCCTCCATATAATAAGTTCCAACATGTTCAGCCATGTAACTGACCGGCTATATGAGCAAATTTTGCTTCAAAGCCAATATTACAAGTTGCAAATATGAATGTAGCATTGCCGTTACCTGTTTAGGCAAACCATTTTGAAAGCCAATATTACAAGTTGCAAATATGAATGTAGCATTGCCGTTACCTGTTTAGGCAAACCATTTCAGCCACGAATCGTGGTTGGAATTATGTGACCAACTTTTCGCTATTAATTACTTATGTGGAGGCCTCAAGGTTGGCTGGAAAAAGGAACATTAATTAGCGTTAGATGGTTCAACAAAAGTAAACTCTGAAGATACATGATGAGCATAGCCTTTTTTTTTTTGCTAATCAACATACTTATCATACAAACCAGGAAGTAGAAGTAGTATCCCTCCAGCAACATGTCACCTAACGATGCCTCAGGGACACTCTTTGTAGGAGATCCAAGAGAACAACCATTAGTTAAAAAGATGAGATCCAAATTGTAGCCATAAGCAAGAACATAAGGGGATCAATTGATGAGTACCTGTCTAGTGGATATTGCATCAACTAAGATAAGCGGTAGAATATCCAATATAAAGCTAAGAGAGTGTGTATTTGGTTAGTCAAGAATGTCTCTCTATGAAGCCTAACTTTTTTAGAGGAAAAGGGCCACGTCCCGGTTCCATTTCACATAGACTCTATGAAGTTTAATTGCTCAAAACATAGACACAAGATAATCTAGAGGTTATATTGTGCTTACATGTGCAGTATTGTACAGATGGACCGGTGACTTCCAGATTCAGAAGCTATGTCTCAGTGTCGTGGTGGGAACACGCAGATGCCTAGGGGTAGGCTTATTCTGGGGCCGATGGGACGCTTGAGGATTCGGGGAGGGTTTGCGCGGTGGAGTCGCACACGAAGAACACTGAAAACACACGGAGCTACCCAGGTTCAGGGCCCTCGTGTGGAGGTAAAACCCCTACATCCTGCATCTGATCTGTATATATGGTGGAGTATATGTATTACATCTTTGCTCCTCGAGCTGTTCTTGATCTTTGCTATGAGCTCTCTCCCTGGATGCTTGAGAGAAAAGCTATCCAGTACGCATGTGGAGTATGGTGAGCTGCTAGCTAGCTTGCTTGAGGGCTTGTACGTGAGTGGGCGGAGAATGGAGTGAGCGATCCCTCCCCTCGCTAGCTCTTCCCTGGTGCTCTTATAGAATAAAGCCCAGGGGACAAGGGGACACGGGCTGGCCCACGCAACACTGTACAAACACTGTTCATGACTTGACTACTGGGGTCTTGTCGCACTGTAGCCGCGTCACGTCAGTGTACTCTTGTCACATCGCTGGCACTGTAGCCACGCTGGCTGTGTCATCATCTGGTCCACTTGCGCTTGTCTCCCGGGGATGGCAGAGCATCTTGCACGTGTCGAGGAAGTAGACGGGTATGTCGGAGTTGAGGAGATGCTGGAGTAGCACCTGGTGTCGAGGTAGAGGCCGGAGAAGAAGTCGAGGTAGCCTTGATGACACGCGCAGCGTTGAGACTACGCCCCGATCCGGGCGAGGTACGTGCCATCTCGGCCCGCCCCGGAATCAGCGCTGGAGACGTCCATCTGGTGGCTAATCTCGGTCCAGTCCGAGATACAAACTACGTCGGCCAGCTCCGCGATGCACGCTGGAAGAAATAACCAGCCGAGGTAACAACCCATCCGATGTATTAGGAACTCGGGCTAGCTGGGTGGAAGCCACGCCTCGGCCCACCACAGTCAGGGGCAGCTCGGCCTGCCTGGAAGAGGCCCGTCCCGAGGAGAGGTGTGGCCTGCCGAGGTAACGAGCAGTGGCCCGATCCGGTGGAGCAGACTCGGCCCGCCCCGAGGTGAGTCATCTTGGCCTGCTCCCGAGCTGCACAAGCGTCGGCCTGCCTGGGGAGACCACGCCTCGGTCCAAACTCGCGGTGACCAGCTTCGGCCCACCGAGGTGGTGGTGCCTCGGTCCAGCTGGGGAACGCGGCCCGCCGAGGTGAGCAGAGCTCAGTCCACCGAGGCAAGGGTACCTCGGACCAGCTCGCCTCATCCGAACTCTGGTACCTCGGTTAAACCGAGTTAACCACAATGTCGGCCCAGCTATGTTTTTCTGTCTTTCCCTTCTATTATTTCTTTGTCGCCTCCCCTAATAACTCAACAAAACCAGTGACGTTGGGGTATCCGGGGTTACATCCCCGACACTCAGTAACTTTGATACAGCCTTACTATCAATCATCTGACAAAACCACCATGTTTAAAGTTAGACTGAAAAAGACTAATAAATTTGAGGAGTAGTATTTTCCTTACTCGTCAAAAAGATTAAGAGTACCAGGAGCGTCAAACATTTAGCTAAACAGGTTAGCGTGCAGGCCTTCGGGTTCGACTCGACGGACCTGAGCGAGTCGTTGTCGCGAGCGTGAACATCACCATCGCGGTCATGATTTACGTCGAGGACAACGTCAGCTGTGGCCTTGGCTTCGGCGTGCCGTGCATGATCATGGTGCTCACAGTCGTCGTCTCCTGCTAGCATTCAGCTTAACTACCGCATGTGCAAAAAAGAAAACGAATCTGAGATAGAGGCTAACCAAGGTCGGCTGCACCCGCTGCCGATCTCCTCCGCTAGCTCTTGCGCATGGCATCTGCTCGGGCTGGATAGTCAGCACGCACGCAGGATGCAGATGGAGAGAGATCGGGAGGCGTGGTGCGGTCCTCCTCCTGATCGTAGACCCAGGGAGCCGCCGTCTTTACCCGACCCAGCCCACGTCCTCCACGACCACCGCTGCTGCGGGGAGAAAGGGAGGGCGTCGAGAGGGGAGGACTGAGCTGTGGCGGTCGGCGATGGAGGCCGTGTTTTCCGGCGGGGTGGAGCGGCGATGTCGCGATGGCGAATTTTGGGGAGGTGGCTGTGTCCGGTGTGTACGGGGAAAAGGGCGTGAGCGTGGGGCTTGGGGGCTTGGCCGCTTTGGGTGGTCGCGTGAATTTCGTTGGCCCTGTCGGCGCGGGCGAGCATTGGACCGCTGCCGCCGCTGCCGCCGCGCCGCCCCTTTGCTGTTCGATGGGGAGGATGGTGACGATGGGGTGAAGGAGTTGACTCTGTTTTCGGTGGCCGATGCGAACCGGTAAGTGTGGACTGCGGGTTGAGTCCCAGAGTTTTCAGGGTGTTTTTTGCAAAATAACCACGACGTACGACGGACGAGCAGAAGACAGGACACTCCATACTTTTATAGTAGAGATTAGGGCACCTCCAACGGCCCTCCGCATATGGACAATCTCGGTCCGAATTTGTCCAACGGACAAAAGAGCTGCTCCAACGGGGCACCGCATACGGACATTTGTCCGGGGCGGACATATTTTTTCCCCAAAGCTGACCCAAGTTTGGTCCATGTTTGGGGTTGTCCGCTGTCCGGTTTTGTCCCTCCCTGTCCGTCCCTTGTGTCCGCTTGGCCCACTGGCAGCCACACATCTCCGATTCCCCACCTACCATGCTTTCTCCCTCCTCTGTTTCACCACCGCCCCCATGGCCTACGACGGCGTCGAGGAGAGCTGCAGCATGTCCTTCTCCGCCGGTGCCGTACTCCGCGACTGCGAGTGGGTGCCCAACCTCATCCTCGTCGTCCTGGGCGACGCCGTGCCGATGCACGGCTCTAGGAGGCCCTCCCCGTGCTGCCTGTGGGGACCCCGGATTAGGTATCCGAGATACCCGTTATGTTTCCTGCAACAATCCCATGATCAGTCTGTTGTTACACATAACTCGAATTGGTATCACAGAACACCCATAAATACCGAATAAATTTACTTACTTGATTGAAGCCATAACTTCATCAGGTACTCGCAGCGGAAATCACCAAACAACGTGGAGCCCAAGTCACTTGCCAACCCTACAGGCAGCTGACTGGGAAGCGCCCTAGTTCGCATTGACGTTATTGAAGTCTTCTTCTTCGAACTGTTCATCTTCAGAATCTGGCTAAGACAATAGCCAGGGACGAAACCAATATGAGTACATTTGAATGTACTCGCAAACTACCCCCGAAATGAGCATGCACTACTCTTTTTGTTGTTTAAATAAAACTTCGTTTGCTTTGAAAACTCTATATCCTTGTTGAAAAGAGAAGGATATATTTTTGTTTAATAAAACTTTGTTTTGAAATCTCCATATCTTTATTGGAAAAAGAAAGAAGGCTTTTAGAACTTTTCCCATAAATCTGTTTTTGTAAGAAGTCTCGTTTAACACTTTTTCCCAAAAATATATCTCTGTTGAACTAGGTAAGAAGTCTCTTTTATAAACATTTTCCCGGAATATCACCATTTTGTTTATTTCCCCAAAACTCCTCCTTTTTCGACCATAACCCTTCATGGTCTTTCAATCCCAACAACTTCATACCGGCCCTTTGGTATAGTTGCATAAAACATTTTCCACTTTTAAATCACAAAACTCTTCACTTCTCGACCATAGCCCGCCATGGTCAAATCATTTTCCAGCAACCTCATACCAGCCCGTCGGTAGAGTTGCTGAGACAACACATCTCCATTTTATTTTCAAATCTCAAAACTTTGCAAAACTTGCACATGGTCAGAGGACAGTCTCCCAACTGTCCATATCCGAGGACTCGGCTATTCGAATAGTTTTAACCCTCTGCAGAGGTAGCACGCTTTTCCCACACCCATCCGGTAACTCATCGTGTCAGCCACGTCCCGCCATACCAGGTGTATGCGAAGTTGAGCCACCGACCATAGCCTCTCATTTGCTCATGCTAGTACAGGATCCTTCCCATATGACACTTTCCATCGACACCCAGTCCAGTTTCCCGTCAGAAACCCTAAGTGTGAGGACTCATAGTTTTGTCCGGCGGTTTATGGTGGAACCTTCTATCCTCCCCACCAACTTGTGTGAGGACCCGGGTCAGGGGGTAGGTCCTCGGACCATCCCCTCATGCATAACGGAGTCATCTCCGTCGATGAGGTATCCCATACTAATAAGAGCAAACTACATGACTACGCCTTTTCCCATATGTGGTAAATGTGGTCGCACAGGGTAAGATTGGTCGCCATAGTACAAAGACACAATGTGCATTTTTCATAAACATCTCCATTCACCATTTCTCCATTTCCACACCGACATCTCGGTATTCCACAACCACACAAGTATTTTCAAAGGAGTTTGGAGTAAACAATACTTTTCCCATCCTATAGTTTGAAAAAGAATTTCCATCTAATATCTCCGTAGAGGGTGTCAAAATAGTATACTGGTATTTTGAAAACAAAAGGGTTTTCAATTCATAACTTTAGTGGCAAACACCACATAAATAACATATGCTCTTTATAAGTAAAACATGTGAACCAAAATAGATGTATATAATGCAAGCTCAGAGAGTAGCTTGCCTTGCTCGGCAAAGTGAACTTGGTCTTGATCTTTAGGTTCAACAAATTCCCCTTCCTCAATAACTCCGTTCCAAAGACCACTCCGGTAGCGTTTATATCTAGCGTCGCAAACAGGAGAATAACACAACAATCACTAAGCAAACCCAACCACAAGTGGTATACAGACAAGTAACAAACCGTAAGCGTCAAACTAATCGTTCGAGTAACAACTAGGATCTACACTTACGAGGGTATTATTGATCAGTAATCTATCACCTACACACAAGCTAGGTACATCGATCACAAAACTATCTGAGGCGAAGGTTAACAACAAGCACCTCCTGTTGAACAGGAAATACTTCAGACAAAAGTTAGGCCACTAATTAATCTCTATGAGTGGAACCTTCACAACAAGTTAGGGTGTGATAAAGTGAACACTAGGAACCTAGCAAAATTGGGTTTGCTCCAAAAATCATTACAGATTAATTTATAAAATCCCTTTTTAATCTGCCCTTTTGTTAATTTATTTTAAACAACGTTACAAAATAACTATCCATATTTGGAAACAAGATGGAACATGAAGGTCATCAGTTTCTAAACATTTTAAGAGGTCAAACTTAATTTTTGGATCCTTATTTTTAAAGATATGAATTTTCCCAATTTGTTTTATATTCTGCCATTTTCTTTATTTTAATAAAACATTAAATAAAATAATTTATTTGGATAGGTGAGTTATACCAAAAGACAGGTATTATTTTTCTGAACATTTTGGTATATCATTTGTAATTGTTGGATCAATATTTAAAAAGTTATGGATTTTGCAAAATCATTATATATTCTGCCCTTTTACTAAAGTGCAAGGAAAAGTTATTTCCAGTGTTTAGTTCAACATGAAAATGATGTTATAAGGTGAAGTTATTTCTGCTGATCATTTTGATATATTGTTTGCTATTTTGGATTAGTATTCAAAAAGATATGGATTTTAGAAACTTAATCCATTTTCTGTCTTTTCTTTTATTTTCCAGAAATTCTAACGAAACGTTTTGCACCGAGGGGCTGGCTAGCCACTGCCACTGTCATGCGGGCCCGAGGCCACGCTGGCGCTGACTGGGCGTGTGCGGGCTGTGCTATCCACCGCGGTCACTGACCGGTGGGGCCCACCTGTCAGTGCGGAAAAAGAAAGGAAAAGGAGTGCGCCGTGCGGGGATTCGAACGCGCGACGCGCGCGTGGATGGATCGTGGCCGTAGCCACTGGGCTGGTGCGGTGCTGGTGCTAAGATACGTGCGCGCGTCCTTTTGAGGTGTGACGGTGCTCGTCGACGTCGTGCACGGCCGCGGCGACCACCGACGGCGACGCGCACGGGTTCGATGTTCTACGGCGCTTGGAGGCCAACTAGCGCTCGCACCCGACACGCACGAGCACGGGCTACCTAGTGGCGGCGTTATGGACCTAATGGTCACCGGCAAAAGCTCCGGCGACGAGGTCGGGCGGCGGCGGGCTACGGGCTAACGGCGACGCGACGAACTACGGCGAACTGGGATGAACGGAGATGTCCTGGAGGTGCGCCTGCTCACCCTCGATGCGTGGGTGCGATCCGTTGGTGCTGAGGTGGACGGGAACGGCGGCGAGCTTGATCGGAGTGCGTCGGCCGGAGAGGAAGAAGACGGCGGCGATCTCGCGAACGACGGCGATCCGGCTCGATTCCTTGGGCAGCGACGCAGAGGACGACGAGGCGGAGACGACTGCACGCTTCGATCTGCTCGGGGAGGTTGCAATCGACGGCGAGGCGCGACGGCGAGCTCGGCAACCTGCGGCTAGGGTTCGACTTCGTGGGGAGAAAAGAGAGAGGAGAGGGAGCGAGAGCTGGAGAGCAGAGCAGAGGAGCGGGGGTGGTGCTCTTCTTATCCTCTTCGCAGAGGAGAGGAGAGGCGCAGGAGAGGAGGGGGGGGGGGGGGGGGGGGGGGGGGGGTCCGGGCGGGCGACGCACGGGAGGACGACAACGGCGACGCGCACGGGCTGCTACAGAAGACGATGACGCTTTTGCCGATAAACCCCTGGACTTCTTTTTCCTTTTACAATTAAGTCCTTTTCTGTTTTGTTTTAAAACCAGTAGCGTTTTAGGGAATTGTTTGGGGTATTTAAACATTTTACAAAAATCTGAGAAAATTCATGTAGCCTCCCATATACATGTAGAAGCTACACAAAATTTGGCTTTTGAAAATAAAATGTTTTGAACCACATTGGTTCATAGGGTTTGAATAAATCATTTTTGGTAAAACTAAATTAACATTTCTTTAATATTTTAAAACAAGTGATAAAATATTGTTTTGAACTGTTGGAACTTTCTTGACAAATATGGCAACTTCAAATACTTTATATTTTTATGGAGAAAGTATTGGTTTGAAAGAAACAGAGAAATAGGGAGGAATAATTTATTAAGATCATTTATTTATCATGATCTTAATTTCCTTTTGTTAAATACTTTGAGGGTTTTGTTTAAAATTGAAAAGTATGTTTACTTGAGGAGGGAGTGAGATGGGGTTGAAATGATTAATATTCCATCTCATTCCTAGAATAAGGAAATATAATTGTTTTCATCAAATAGAGGAATAGAGATAGAGGGAAATTAAATAGGATCATTTCCCTTAATGTAGGATTTCAACTTAGGTGTGAATATTTCTAGAGGGTTTGTTTTTATTCAGGTCACATACCAAATTTGTTGTCAAATGTGTCTTATTCTAGTATTAAGCATAACTGAGGAATTACCCTCATAAGCAACAAACACAACAATATCAACATCACACTTATGACCACACAAATCAAACCACATGAATTAATCACACCACCATTTCCATAATTAACAATATTATCTTGTAAAAATGATCACACTTAATTATGACAAGATGAGGTTTAAGGAATATATCAACTCATATCTTAATAGTTTTCAAAAGGTCTGATAAAGGGACATATGTGGGGTAATATATTTCCCACTAGTGTTCTTTCCAAATAGAGTGAAAATAAGAGTTTATAAAATGGGAGTTGCATATACGTGCAAAATATCAAGGTTGAAGATAGAGAGGAGATAGTATATAGGTCTCCACAATTTGGAGACACACAAATTTGGAAATACTTTGACTTTCACAAATACTGGTATTAGTTTTGGTTGTTGATAAACCAAGTATCATTGAAGTGGAGTTGGTCAAACTAAGAATGGAAAGATATATGGAATATTTTCTTGTCATAACATGATCACCAAAGTTAAATATATTTTTATATTGGTTGGGTCTGATATTTACTAGTCAAACAACTTAAACAACAAGTCACACAAGTTCAAACATAGCAATGGGAAGGAAAGCACTATCATCAGTGAAACATTTCAAAAAGTTTTTGTTGGTTCTGAATTTTGGGTCTGGTAAAACTAAGTTTTTCTTAGTTTAAAAAATTTGGGATGTGACACTGCCGGCGCCCCAACTCCGCGACCTCGTCCTCTCCGTGACGGCGACGCGCGCTGGCCCAGGCGCGTGCTCGAGCAAGAGCTACCGGCGGCGACGCGTGCTGATGGTAATCTCTGCCGGCCAAGATCGGTGGCCGCTGCTCCGTCCGGCCGCTGCGCCATCCTGTTTGTGTACTAGTACTGCACGGGCAAAATCGATGATGCTAGCTAACTGAAACTGCCATGATTGGGAGTGGGTGCCCAGCCTCTCGGCCGCGACCTCGTCCTGGGCGACGCCGTGCAGCTCCTTGACGGCAACGCGCGCTGGCGGCTGGCCTGGCCAGATCGACGCTGTCGATGTTGTTGCGCCACGAACGAGCAGGAGAGTCCGAGGCCATCAAGTACCAGCCGCGCCCTACGCCGGAGTGCTGGCTAGGGACGGGCTGGTGGAAGTGTTCGAGCTCGCCAGCTCTCCGGCCGGCGGCCGCGCAGCTCGACAAGGCCGACATCGCACCGGGTGGAGCGGCACCCGTCCCGCCCAAGCAGCAGCAACATCGCGAGCTTGAAGGGCATGGCATCCGTGCGGCAGGCAGCAGGGCAGCTAGCAGGCTAGCAACACACGCCGACGAGTTCGTGCTGCTGCTACTACTAGTTCATGCCGTGGCCGAATGATGCTAGCTCAAGTTGAGCTGCTGCAATAAAAAAAAATGAACAGGGAAAATATGCGCTGGGCCGTTGGGAGGGGCGTCCACCCAAAACGGACAAAGTGCTATTTTGTGTCCGTGGACCGCCCCAAACGGACAAAAAACGGACAATTTGTGTGTCCATATGCGGAGCACCGTTGGAGGTGCCCTTATATGAAGAAAAAAAGGAGGAAGAGCTAATCGGCGTGGTTACTTATGGCGAGGACGACGCCCACGCCGGCCGCCGCCACTGTCTCCATGCGTTCGACGATTTCCTGCGAGGCGAAGTCTGACATGTCATGCTCAATAACGTGTGCGACAGAGTTCACGGCGTTTTCCTATATGGCGTGGGAGCAGGGGAGGGGTGAGCAACGCCGGCAGAGTCCGCGACGGCGCCGTCCACGGGCGTACGCGTACGGTAGAACGACACAGATGTACGCGTAGGGTAGAACATGCTGGGCGTGCCAGATCACAATGGTTCCGTGCTTGTTGCTATATAAAACGTCAATGCTCTTCCTTTGCATAAATACGTATCTCCTAAAGTGGTTGGTGCATGTATGCCGAAGCTCTAAGACGTGAGTTCGAATGTCCGCCCAGCGTCCTTCTTTTTATTTACTAGCAAAGTGCCCATGCTTCGCTATGGGAGGAAAAACCGAGTTTCAATTTGAATTTAAATTCCGTAACGAATTACTTGTGAATTGTTTTAAAAAGGAAAGAAAATGGTAGCGGATTAATTGGGTCATTCAATCATTTTTCAAATTTATAACTTTGGTTCTCCTGGACATAGGATGTATTTCTTGACATTTAACAAAAGGATTCATTTTGAAAACATTTTTAGAACTCAAGTGTTGAATTGTACGGCCGAAATGCATCTCTGTATTTTGATCAACCAACTCAAGTGTTGAATTGTACGGCCGAAACTAAACTTCGTAAAGGTAAAATAATGATGCTAAATTAAACTACATGGCCAGAGCTTCGCGGTGATGTAAAGTTTGTTAAATTTAGAGTTGTGGATTGAAAGTTATGAATTTACGAAGTTTAGTTTGTTCTTTGTTTATTTAAACAAAATTTAGAGAATAGATTAATCTCGGCCGTCCGTTCCAACTTAAACGGACGCTCCAGATTCTCCCGTACCGCTTCGGTGGGGTTTTTGCAAAAAGGTCCGTGAGTTTTCGGTAAACCGCGAATAAGTCAGTAGGACGTCCGTTCTGTGGACTGCGGGTTAGTTTCCCAGTTTGTCAGGAGTTTTTTTGCAAAATGAAATTTCGAACCGGTATCCACTTAAGCTGTGGCAGTGGCTGTAATTGCGGTGTTCCACGAGGGCAAAATGGTCTTTTCCAGGGCGGACGAGAAGAAGCCTTACTGCCTTTTATAGTAGGTATAGATTTCTTCAGCAACTGACAGATGAGACCCGCATGTTAGACAGCACCCAGGCCACATATGGCAGAGAAAAATATATAGGGGTCTTTGTGCAAAACTTACGACGCCATGTGTCAGCTTCTGATTGATTTTGGACTTGTTTGCTCGCTCAATACAACTTGTGGTACTGCGGGTTCACATTTTACAAGTTGTGGGACTAAATTGCACATGCTAGGCAAGTTGTGGGACTACAAGTGTATATACCTCTTTTATAACCGGCGGGTCCGGTAAAACAACACCACGCAAGCAAAGAACCGCCTTTTTACCAAAGCCAAACGAGGACCAGCAAGCCCTCTGACTTAGTCTAGGGTGACTTTGTGTCATTAACATGTAGGTCCCGTGTCTAGTGGGCCCCAGGTACCAGTGACTCAAAGTCAGGGAAAAGTCAGAGGGGCAATGTCAGAGAATCTGTGCCCCTTTATCCAGGTCTTTGACAAATGCCAACGTGTAGAGGAAATGACAGCTGTTCAATTTGTCGATGAGCTATCATGTTCAACGGGCGTGGACGAACTCCCGCTTGTCCAGATCAGACTGAAATTTACAAGTGTTCCTTTGCAGATCGAAAAGTTTTCCCTTCACTAGATGCAGTTAGCCAATTTGGTCCCGGCAGGCTTCTCTTTTCGTGGCAGTATGACGAAATGTAGCAAAAAGGAAAACGCATCAGCGTCGGAGTGCAACTGCACCTCGATGCCTCGATCCCAAATGCAAAAAGCTACCCGTATTTTTATAACCCGGTAGGTCTGGTAAAACAACACGCAAGCAAAGAACCGCCTTTTCACCAAAGCCACCATCAAGCCAAGCCCAGGCATATAATCCACTGATTCTTCCATTAGTTTACCTTGCCACTCCCGCCGCTTTCCATTCTTTTCACACGAGCTTTATCCAGGTCTTTGACAAATGCCAAATTCCGTCAGGATCGGTAAGCGCGAAGGCTTTCCCGCCGGCTCGGGCGGCCGACGCTCGCTCGCTGGGTGGATACACCGCGGGTTCGTTGGGTGGCACCTGAAAAGGGGCCGGAAAGAGGTGCCGTTGCTTTGCCGGAAAGAGGAGCTCGCGCGCTTTGTTGCAGCCTTGCAGTGCAGGCCACCCGAGCGCGTTGGCGTCTGCCGCCGCTGCGGAGTAGAGTGGTACTCCGTTTAGGTGTTACACATGTTGTCTACATGCATAACAAAATGAGTGAACCTACATATGAAATATGTCTAGATACACTTATGTGCATGTGAATGTGGACAAAAGCTAAAACATCTTATATTTGGGAACGGAGGGAGTACTACACTACTACGTATTCTGTGGCTGGATTCCGGGCTTGGAATCAGCATCTTTCTAGAGGTCGTCCTCCACGCCTGGGAAATGATCCTCTAGATGTGATGCCGCGGTGCTTCTATGTCGAGCTCAGCTACTCTGACCTGAGGGCCATAGTCCTTCCTCCTGAACTGAAGCCCCTTCTGGTGAAGAAGCACAACCTGAAGCCGTCCAGGTCTCAGCCTGAGCCCAAGGCGTCCGTGCCAATCCGGTGGTCCAAGTGCTGTGAGTATTTCGTGGAGGTTCAGTGGTTCCAAGAGGATCTCGTCATCTTCAAGGGTTGGAGGGAGTTTGCGAGGGAGAAGGGCCTGGACATGGGCGACGTCGTGGTGTTCAAGTATAACGATGAGGGCTTAGACATCAAGGTCTTCGAGCACGCCACCTCCACTGAGAAGATGTTCGACTGTGAGTACCATCGAAGGGCTTGAACTCCAGTAGTTAAGTTGAAGTAGAAGAAGAAGTGGTTTGTAGGGATGATGTTTGAACCCTCTTATTTTGGGCCCGGAGTGTGTACCCCTGGCTGTTGATACCTAGCCATGTGGCATGGGATGCACCTGATACAAACCTAACTAGCCTTAGTCTGTTACATTACCTGGTACTCTATCTAACTAGCTGATGTGCCTCTGTTGTATGTTTATCTGTCATGTTGATGTGCTTCTATTTGATTGTGTGTGCTGGTAATCTCACCAAATTTGAATGTGGTGAGGCTATCTCAATTCTTTGACACACATGGAAACATTGCTGTCAACCAAACAACATGTCTTTGCATGTGGAGAGGCAGAAATGGAAAAAGCAAGCAACCAAACGAGATGCGGCTGAATTGCCTGGAGCCCACCAAACGGAGTGCGCAACCAGGCCCAGAGGCTACATCGCCCAGACCTGGCCCCGTGGGGGCAGACCCATGAAGAGACCAAAAACGATGCATGCTACCAAACGTACCCTAAATGGTGGTGGTTCGTTCGAAGGAGGGGAAGCTACAACGGGAGTCCGTTGCACTAGAGGATTTCTTTTACTACCTCCGGTCCGAATAAAATGTCGTGGAGATTGCACTAGCTAACACAATATATGTATACAACTCCCGATAATTATTCAGAGGGAGTATTTTTTTTCTAATGAGTTGAACAATGAGTTGTTCTGACTGCTACTCCCTTAACCCCATAGCTGTTAAACAATGAGCAGGCTTATTACATGCCAGTGGGCAAGACTCACCAACGAAGTCATGAAACTCCAACATAAGATGGTACTCCCTCCGTTCACTTTTATAAGACACACTAGCCATCATTTTCATTTTAACCATATGCATGTTAAAATGAGTGAATCTATGTACAAAATAAGTCTAGATTCACTCATTTTGATATGTATGTAGTGATAACTAGTGTGCCTTATAAAAATGTACGGAGGGAGTACTTGATATGTCCCGCTTGATGGTAGAGTGGTACGTTGCCGTGGCTAGATTCCGGGCTCGGAATCAGCATCTTTCTTTAACTAGTTTTCTTTGTTCCTTTTTCTAACCCTGCTTTTCTCAAACGATGCGATGCTAACTAAATATAATTAGTACAGTTTTTCTGCTGCTTCTAGATTAAGACTAGGGATATTGGCGCGGCGATATGCCGCACCTGTGTGGCAAAATTGAAATTTGGAAATGTCGATATTTTAAAATTGTACAGATTTGAGAATTATTGGAATGCATAGAGAGCTTCCGTTTGAGAATTGTTTAGATTTCGGAAATTGTTTAAATTGAAAAGTTGTTTAGATTTGGATTTTTTCACGTTTGTAAAATGGTTAGGTTTGGAAGGCATTTAAAATTTTGAAATATTCAGATTTGTATGCCGCGTTATTGTGGTCCAATTCAAATTTGGAAAATGTCCACGTTTTAAAATTGTGTAGAATTGAAATTTATTGAAATGCAAAGAAAGCTTGCGGGTAAAAATTGTTCAGGTTTCGAAATTTGTTCAAATTGGGAAGTTTTTTAGATTCGATTTCTTCTTACATCTGTAAAAGGGTCAGATCTGGAAGACATTTAAACGTTTGAAGTATCTAAATTTCAAATTTGATCATATGCCGTAAATAATCAGCAATTTTTTTTGTGCATTGGTTTTGGTGCAACTTTTGTGTGCAAAGCTTGGAAATTTTCTCAAATTTGAAATTTGTGGCACGTCGTGCCCGCTGCATTGGTTTTGATATACCATGTATATGTGTATGTAATTTGAATCGAACGAACGCATCAGAACCTTTCTTTCAAAAGGATAAATAGGAAAAAATGCATGAAATATTTTCGAAACTTTTGTGGTATTCGAAACTTTTGTGGGTATTGTCGAATATTCTTGGGGAAATAATATTTTTTGTGTTGTCGAATATTTGTTGGGAAAAAATACTTGTTGCAAAAATTCGTAATAAATCCTGTGTGAAAATTATTTTGAACTTATAGAAAATGTGTAATATTTTAGGGGGGGGGGGGATACCCGTTGTTAAAAGCTAATTTTTTTAATAATACATTTTTTTAATGAAATTCGAAAAATATTACGGAAAACCAGGAAATTCCAAAAATAATACGGCCTCGGCCAGATTTGGGCCGACAAGACCTCATCGGCCAGAGTTGGGCCGAAAAGTGCCCGTCGGCTGAATTCTGGCCGACTGCTTTGCATGGCGGGCCACGCCTGCGGCCGACAGGCCTTTCGGCGTGACGTCGGCCCAAGCCTGGCCGACCGGCCCTTATCGGCCAAAGCCTGGCCGACAGGCCAATTAAACCAACAATTTTTCGCGCCAGCCCTTCCCGGCGACGCCCGTTCGCGCCTTATTTTTCCCGCCATATTTCTCCCGCCCTAATTCTCCCGCCATAGTTCTCGCGCCTTTTTTTTCCCGCCATTTACCTCCCGCCTTTTTTCTCCCGCTCTTCTTCTCCTGGGTGAGCCTATATATATACCCCAATAGATTTGGTGATGGAGGAGGGGTGTGGTGCGTGGTTATTTCCTCAGTCGGATAGGAACGATGTCTGGTAGTTCGGGTCCTAGTTCGGAGCATAGGTCGTGGTGTGTTTTGTATCACGCCGCAATATGGACTGAAGGTAGTATTAGGGAGGGTAGGCCCAAGAGCTGTTATAGGGAGCTAGTTAGTGAGTGGGGCAACATTCGTGAGGTGGGAGAAATTATAGCCAAAAAAGCCAAAATCCAGATGACCCCTGAAGAAATTAGGGATGAAATTGATGGGTGGCGGTGGAAGTGGCAGAGAATTAATGAGCTAAAAGCTATTGAGGCGGGGCTTAGGGACATGCCTATGACACCGAAGTCAAAGATAATCCATTTTTCGCCGGAGGCCTATGCATTTCACGTGAAGGTAACTGAGTACCGAATTTATATTATGTTAGAATCTAGTGTTATCGTACTAACTTTTTTCCCCTGATTTTGTGAATGTCCAGCACTGGCCTGCCGATGGACAGTTTGTGAACAAAGAGATCCCTCATTTTGGTTGGATGGAAATGCTTTTTGGCGCATGTCGTGATGGGCCTGGAAATCTCCTTCACGCTGAAGCAGTGAAGAGGGCTATATCAAAGGCGAAGAGTGGTGGATCATCCAAGGCTGTCGTCGATGAAAATAGTGATGACGACTTCATGCCTCCAACACGAGCACGTGGCAGAGGGAAGTGAAGTCGTTGATTCGAATTACTTTCGTACTCAGTTACCTCCACGTGATTAGAATTAGTTATCGTTGAGTTATATGTGAGACATATATGTACGTAGAACTACTGAAGTTGTAACGGAGAGTTGTCTCACATAATAATATGTCTCGTAGAACTACTGAAGGATATGTCTCGTACATACATAATAATATGTCTCGTACATATATGTCTCACATACAAATCGAAATACATATATGTCTGACATACAAATCGAAATACGAATATGACCCAAAGATATCACTGACCACGGCGTCGACCACATATACCGGAAGTCTCATGGACGACGTCTGCGCATGCGCGGAGGTCTGGCAAGGTTTGGTTCTGGCGGAGTCCAACCCAGCCTGTTGGGTGGCACAACCGCACGTCCAGGAATCAGTGATCCAGCATCATCATCATCCTGCGTCTCCTGTGTGGGGTAGGGTGGAGGAGTATTGTACATACCCATCCAATTGTCCAGTTCTGTGCGTACTTCAGGTATGGTCCCACTGTCGTGCTCACTCTCCCATGCGGATCCAGATGACTGCTGAGCGGACGTAGACGGACGATTTCCTGGATGCAATACAACATTAAGAAAGAAGTACGTAGCATTTAGCGTGGTGAATACAAATTTACAAGGTACTTACCATGTGGCTGCGGAGGTGGTCGAAGCTGATAGCCTGTCGTGGGACTATACTGCTGCTGCCAATGCGAGCCTCCAGCCTGGTCAGGAGAGGGTGCTCTGGGCGACGGCTGCGACGTCGAGCCTCCAGCCTGGTCAGGAGAGGGTGCTCTGTGCGACGTCATACGAGGTCGTGGTTGATGTCGATCCTGAGGCGTCACCTGCGGCTGCGGCTGTGGCTGTGGCCGTTGCGGTGGATGACGTGGTGGGCGTTGTGCTGCTTGGCGGTGATCGACGTCAGACGCACGTGTGCACGTGATAGCCTGGTAGATACCTCGCAGCCTCTGCTCGAAGCGCTGCAGGAAGGACTGATGGTGCGGCCGGTCCAATAGAGGGCCAGACGATAGGGAACGTCTGTAATCGGACACCTCCGTCTGTAGCTGGTAAGTCAATTCAGCCTGTAATTTGCATCGTTATCAGTAAGTTGTACATAATTTTGCAAAATTTGTAAGAATTAACTAATCTCTTACCGCGTACTGTCTGGAGCCTGCAGTAGACTGGGTCGGATACATATCCCACGTAGTAGGAGCCGGTGTAAGCTCAGGATGCTCGACATACGTAATGCGTATCCGGGTTGAGGTCATGTAAATTTGCAGGTACGAATTGAATAGGTCAGGATCAAACACGAGGTCCTCCTGCCAGACTCGTGTCGTCGCAGTTTCCCACTCTGCAACGTAGCTGCCAACCCTCCGCATCCACGATAGTGCGCTCCTATTAGTTCCCTTTCTTGTGAGCCTACAGTAGTAGTAAGTGTTAGACAATTCCTCTGTGGATGCGTAATTGAATAATGCGTAAATAAACAATGCGTAATTAAACCTACCCGTGGATGTTAGGTGGGACATGTTCCTCTGTCGACAGAGGAGTGCCTCTTGTCGTAGACCAAATTGCCTCATAACCCGCTGCTGGGCCATCTCCTCCACGCAGATATCAAAGACAATTTTTGATTTTGTCATCCAGTACGCGCGATCTCTCGTGCACAGGTCAGACATACCACCCGGGTATATAGCCTCCTTTTTTGCTTGCGTGTACGGTCGCCAGATTACCGCTCCCGAATTCAGAATGTCGAACTGCTCGTTGAATGGCTCGTAGCAGTTCCTCATCTGTGAATGAGCAAAGCGTCTCTGCACGACACAAAATTTATTGCAAGTCGGCAAAAATATAACAATTGTGATAAATACGTAGATTAGACATACCTGACGACGTGTCCAGATAAAACCAAAAGTAGGCATGTCTATGTGATCAGCATCAAAAAACGCATCCACTGGGAAAGCCTCGTGTGCACGCACGTCTGGTCGTCCAATTGGGAACCTCTCCCATGACCAAAGCTGCAACAACAAGGGACATCCAAGTATGGATGCTGTATCCGACAGTAGATGGCACCCGTTGCACATAGCTCGGTAAGTAGCCGCTAATACAGCTGATCCCCAACTCCTCTGTGTAATGTGTTCTGGCGCAGTAGCACTCGCGATCTCGAAAGCAATAGGGATGTACCTCTTGCTAATAGTGGTGACATGGTTCTCCGTGAACATCACCTTCCCCATAAGCCACAAGATATATGCTTCAAGGCTCCTAGTGATTTGTGTAGCATTCAGCGGAATGCCAGCAGGAAACCTCTGTATCTGTACATTTCAAAATAAATTATGTCAGTGAAATGAAACGATGCATGCGAAACATTGCATTCTGTATATAAATTGATGCATGTAAATAAAACAGTGCGTACCTGAAAATCCAGTAACCATCCAAGCTTAGGTCCGTGATTCTCTGACCTAAACACTCCAGCATTAGGGTTTATACCCTGAAAGCGAAGTGACATCTCGTGCTCCCAATTTTCTGGGGCCTGCAACGGCCCTATGGGCTGACCCGCCAACGGCAGCCCAAGCAAGAAAGATACATCCTCGAGAGTAGGAGCCATCTCACCCCATCGAAAGTGAAACGTGTGGGTCTCGGGCCTCCATCTGTCCACTAAGCATGTGAGAAGACAGTTGTCTATCACCATGCATGAAGACTCCGCAGTGGCCTCTACTAGACGCGCGAAAGGTAAAAGCCCAGCCCACTTCAACCTGCAAACAAATATAAATTCGTAATCATATATATGTAGCGAACAAGAAAATTAATGCAGATAATATATGACACGTAAAAATCAATTAGGCATGTACCTCTCCTCCCAAGCAGGGTGTATCTGCCAATATTCCCTCGGTCCTCGAGTTATTAGAGGCTCGAGGCTACGCTCCTGTAATATCTTTGCGCGATGGTTCTCATCCACATCCGGACTGATCAAATATACTTGTTCCATATCTTCGCGCAGCTAAATTAAAAGTCTAAATTACAGACTACTTACAGATGAAATCAAACTCTAAATTTAAAACACTGATCCACACTTATGACAGATAAAAACATACTCTAATTTAAAAACATTGATCCACACTAATTGAAGGATGCGCACTAATGTGACACCAATTTACTGTTATAACCGGCAACATCTATGTACTTAATATTAGTAGCGCAATAAATACCTAGCAATATCAATATCACACTACCACCTTAACACTAATGCGTACATAATTAACAGTAAATACTAATTAGTAAAAAAATGCATACCCTTGAAGCGTGCCGATTCAATGGACAACCACCGTCACCACCGCCGCTGCACCACCACGCTGCACCACCACCACCACACTCCACCACCACGCTGCACCACACCACCACGCTGCACCACCACCACCCTCCACCACCACCACCTCCACCTAAACTACACCATTGCTCTAACCAAACAACACGAAATTGCACAAAATCATAACCCAATGTATATCTCAGCTGTCTAAACTCTCTAACACTACATGCAGGAAGAATTGTTGGTTGGATTGACAGATCGGGCAGTAGGGAGCTGCTGTGAGAAAGAAAGGAAGAAAGGAAGAAGAAGAAGAATGGGAGGAAGAAGAGGCTCGGCCGAGCCTTATTCAGCACCCTGTCGGCCAGGCTTTGGCCGATAGGGGGCCGGTCGGCCAGGCTTGGGCCGACGGGAGGCCACGTCACACCGACAGGCTGTCGGCCGCAGGCCTGCAAAGCAGTCGGCCAGAGTTCAGCCGACGGGCACTTTTCGGCCCAACTCTGGCCGACGAGGTCTTGTCGGCCCAGTACTAGCCGAGGCCGTATTATTTTTGGAATTTCCTGGTTTTCCGTAATATTTTTCGAATTTCATTAAAAAATGTATTATTAAAAAAATGCTCTTGTTAAAAATCCAACAAATTTTGTTTGGAATCTATGTTGAAACTAATTGAAAATTGTGAATATTTTTTTGGGGAGGAAGAATTATTCGGGGATTTTTTTTGTGCATTTTGTATGTGTGTGTTTGCATTATTGTAATTAATAAATTAAAAGTTTTTAATTCTTGCGAATTTTTGAAATCTATGTTGGAACTTAGAAAGAAATTGAATATTTTGGAGGGAATGGTTTTTTTGGGGAAATACATTTTTTGTGCATTTGTTTTATATATGATTTGCATTGCTGTAATTCATAAAATTGAAGATTTTAATTCTGTGAATTATTGAATTCTATTTTCAAACTTACAAAAAAATTATTCGGGTTTTTGTGTGTGCATTTTGTATGTATGATTTGCATTATTGTAGTTAGTAAATTAAAAGTTGTTATTTTTTGTGATTTTTTGAAATCTATTAATGAACCCTTATGTATTATTTGAAATTTTTTAAGATTCGAAATAATTTTGGAAAAGTCCCAAAGTATTTGAAATGTAGATTTTGATTTTTACAAATTTGTAGAAATTGGTTTGAATTGATTTGAAGCTGCATTTGAAAAGTTACAAAAGTTTTGGAAAATAGAAAAGAAAACAGAAATAACAAATAAAAATAGAGAGGGCCGCGCTGTGCAGGCCAGCCCAGCAAGCAGCCCGTATCCCCAGCCCAGGCCCGTGGTGACGTCGTGGTGACGTCACAGTGGCCGGAGTCTGCCGTGGCGGCGTCGACCACGCCGGCGGCGAAACCACGCCGGCGGCGAACCAGCGCGGGCTGGGACGCGCGGCTGGGCGCGTCGGACTCGCGCGGACACGGGGCGCCCGGAAGCGGCAGCGACGCCGCTTCTGGGTCGCCGGAGCGCCGGCGGCGTGCGAACGCGGCGGCGGGCAGCGCGCACGGCAGCGAAGATTCCGGCGCGCACGCGACGTTCGGGCACGCCAAAATCGGCGAGGAGGGAGAGGACGCGACGGCGGAGGTTTCTGTGGCTGTCAATCTTAGCGGGGAGGCGCGTAGCGGCGGCGGCGGCGACCTCCGCGTCGCGCGCGAGAGAGAAAGGGGGAGGGGGGATTTTGCTGACGGTTTTGCAGAAAAGTCCGTCGTTTTTTGTCAAATTGCAAATAGGTCCACCGTAGTGTTAAAATTTGGACGGCTGGGTAATTTTTGGCTTTGCGAGTTTGTTTCTGCGAATTTGGTTGCGCCAAAATTCGTGCGCGGCCTGTGATTGGTAGAAAGTCCCGAGCTACAGTAAGCTACAGTGTCGCGCGGGGTTTTGGGACGATCTGGACCGTCCGTGGCGTGTATCGGACGGTGAGGGAAAAAAGGGCGACGTGGATAGCAGATTGGGGGGTGAATCCTTCCTACTTTCATATATAGTAGTATGGTTTGCCGAGTCAGTTCTTACTCCCTCCGAGTGGAATCGCTTGCGAAATTGTCACTCCAAACTCAAAAATTCTTTTTTAGGTCTGCCACTCTGAAGTTGATACCGCCAAATTTGACACCGTGTTCTGCTGACAGGGAGCTCTTCAGGGCCCATATGGACATGTTCCGGCCCAAGAATCATATGGGCTGGGAGCCCAAAACTAAATGGCTGTGGTTCGTCCGATGGCCGTTGCACTAGAGGATTTTCTTTTTTCCTTTCCGAGTGAGTAGATTTAACTAGTACTACTAGCTAGAATGGCGAAACTGAGGTGTCCAATAGCCGTAGGACATTATGCACGATTGAATTATTTTGTTGCATCTCCAATCACTACCAGTTCAGCTCTGACCATTTGTCACTGTAATCTGTTTGGGTTTTAAAGTGCATGCCAAAGGTTTAGTCTCAGACATTTGCTTTGTCTTTTAGTCGTCTGTGCAATTGTATAAGATGTGCGTGAGGCACTCATTATGTACGCTAGTCTTATCAACATTGTGTATTTCTAGATAAAAGAGACCAAAATTCCAATGGATCTTCTGTATAGAGGGTTGATTTTTCATTTTTTATCCGCATAAGCACGGCACGAGTTGAACCACATTTTGCTAATAAAACTACTACCACGCTAAATAAACTGGAAAGCTTAAGAATACAGCCATGACAGAAAACAAAAGCTAAGACACTAATTTTGTAGGATGTATAAGTTTCCGACACGGGTGCTTTGGCGAGCTCTTCTTAGGTGGTTCGAGTCGGTGGAATCGGAGTCGCTGAAGAGTGACGACGGCCACATTGACGATCTACCTTGCGGAAACTTATTTTTGGCGGTATCATCTTCTGCAGGTAGCCATGTTGGCTGTATGTGCTCTCGTGACCATCGTGGTTGGTGATGATGTTTGTTCCGATTTTTTGCCAGTTTTCCGCTAATTAGATGGCCTACTTTCTTCTGCTTATTAAAGAAAATGGCAAGTCTTTTGATTTGCTAAGGGCGTGACAAGTTTCATCTACTACGTAAAGATAAAGAGAGCAACTCAAACGGGCCAAAAATTGAGAGGAATATTTGACCATCACAGGGCGATCCTTCCCTTAATGGATTGATTCCATTAATACATCGTTTGCTAACCCCATAAAATAAAATTCTTCGGAGAAAGTTCCGTTCAAAATTCAAGATATGACATGCGAAAAGAAGAATGCTAGTAGGATCCCCATGTCCGAGTCTTTGAAAGATGAATTGTTCCTTGTTTTGACACTATACATCCTTTTGTACTAGTGGTGATAGAGATAGATTATTTCGAGCCCACATTTATTAGCTCCACTCATTTCATCATGTGTGAACACTTAACTGCTGATGAGGTTAAGAGTAATGAATACTTTCTCCCTCTCAATAATTAAATTAATTAAGCTAATAATTTCTTATTAAAAAGATAATATGCAAACCTAGCATACTGTGGGTTTTGCAAGGCCGAAGAAATTTTAGTGGGGACTCGATACCTTCTGAATTTTTATAGGCAGGATACTGATACGTCTCAAACGTATCTATAATTTTTGATGTTCCATGCTTGTTTTATACCAATTGCTACATGTTTTGCATCTACTTTATATCACTTTTATACATTTTTTGGGACTAACCTATTAACAAGATGCCGAAGTGCCAGTTCCTGTTTTCTGCTGTTTTTGTATTCCAGAAAAGCTAGTCTGGAAATATTCTCGGAATTGGACGAAACTACACGGGAGTCCCTATTTTACCAGAACTCATCTGACGGACCAAAGAGGCGACGGAGAGGAGCCACGTGGGCCCCACACGTGGCCAGGGCGCGGGGCCCCCCTCTGCCGCGCCCTGGGGTGGTGTGGGCCCCACGCCTCTCCAGCCGCCGCCCTTTCGCCTACTTATTCCCCCCGACGCGAAAACCCTAAGTACCTGAGCAAATATCCACGAAAAGTTCCAGAGACGCCGCCGTCGTCAACCCTAGCTCGGGAGGGTTCAGAACCTCTTCCCGGCACCCTGCCGGAGAGGGGAATCGTCACCGGAGGCTTCTACATCGCCATGCCTGCCTCCGGAGTGATGCGTGAGTAGTTCATCCTTGGACTACGGGTCCATAGCAGTAGCTAGATGGTTGTCTCTCCACTTTGTGCCATCATGTTTAGATCTTGTGAGCTGCCCTACATGATCAAGATCATATTATTGTAATGCTACATGTTGTGTTTGCTGGGATCCGATGAATATTGAATATTATGTCAAGTTGATTATCAATCTATCTTATATGTTATTTAAGATCTTGCATGCTTTCCGTTACTCGTAGATGCTTTGGCCAAGTAGATGCTTGTAACTCCAAGAGAGAGTATTTATGCTAGATAGTGGGTTCATGTCTCCGTTTAACCTGGGACAGTGACAGAAAGTTCTAAGGTTGTGGATGTGCTGTTGCCACTAGGGATAACCTAACGATGCTATGTCCACGGACATATGTGTTTGTTTACATTACGCACTTTACTTAATGCAATTATCCGTTGCTTGCAACTTAATACCAATGGGGACTCGGATGACAACCCGGCGGTGGATTATTAGTCATAGATGCTGTTGGATAACGATCTATGTATTATGTCGTAATGCCCAATTAAATATCATAGTAGTCAACATGTCATGTATATGCATTGTCATGCGCTCACTATTCGTCAATTGCCCAGCTGTAATTTGTTCACCCAACATGTTAGTTATCTTTTATGGAGAGACACCACTAGTGAACTGTGGACCCCGGTCCATTCTTTTACACTGATTAAACAACCACAAACTGCAAACTGTTCCTTTTTCATTCTCTGCAATTTAATACTCATTTTCCACACCATACGTTTAATCCTTTGTTTTCAGCAAGCCAGTGAGATTGACAACCTCACTGTTTCGTTGGGGCAAAGTAGTTTGATTGTGTTGTGTGCAGATTCCACGTCAACAGTCCAGACTCCCTCACACTATTTTTCTGGCGCCGTTGACAACCTTCTGAAGAGTTGCTGCTCCTACTGGTTCGATAACCTTGGTTTCTTTCTGAGGGAAAACTTGCTGCTGACTACATCATACCTTCCTCTTGGGGTCTCCCAACGAACGTGTGTTTCACGTCATCAAGCTATTTTTCTGGCGCCGTTGCCGGGGAGTGAAGCACTTCTTCAGCAGACTCCTATCTCCCCTTCACGCCTATTTTTCTGGCGCCGTTGCCGGGGAGACAGCAGTCTTCTGCAAGGGGAGTTTCACGCTTCCAATCTCTTTACTTTGTTTTTGTCTTGCTTAGTTTATTTTATTTTATCTTGTTTGCTTTCAATTATCAAAAACAAAAAAAATTAGTTACTTGCATTTAGTTTATTTTCAGTTTTGTTTTCTGTTAGTCGTCATGTCTAGCCCTGTTCCAGTAGTAATGTCACCTGAAGAAGAGATCTTCACTTTCAAGCAAGGGAGTGAGGAGAGTTTTAAAGATGCTTGGTCTAGAATATCTGAGTCCTATGCTAAAACTGAACCTAAAATGACTTTAAGCCTGCTTCTTAGTAGCTTTTATTTTGGTCTTGTTCTTTGCTATAGATATGCTTTAGATGCTGTGGTAGGAGGAGATTTCCTTCGTTATGATGGGGATCAAGCTTTTAATGCTATAAAAAAATTGATTACAATTTCTGGCTCCAATCACTAAAATTGATTTGGCTTTGACAAGCATAAGCGATAGACTTAACGCTCTTGAAACGAACATATCTGGTCTAAAGAAGGGTATAATCAGATTCGTGAACATTATGATAATGTGCCAGTAAATTTTGAACCATCGGGATGGATTCCTCAGTAAAAGTTGTTATAAATGGTGAAACTTTTCATTCTCGCTGTGATATTATGTCTGAATTCTGTTTAATGCCCAAGAATATTTATGATTCCTTAAATCTTTGGGAGCTTTCCAAATGCGAAGATTGTATAACTTTGGGTGATAATACTATTAAATTACCAAGGGGAGTAGCTGAAGGAGTATTTACAAAACTCTTAGGGATAACAATATCTATTGATTATCTTGTCATTGAATGTGCAGGAGTAGGACAAATTACGCTTGGAAGGTCCCTGTTGAAACGCTTTGGAGCAATAATAGATGTGGGCCAAGGCACTATGAATTTCGCCTCTTCACCTATGTGTAACCAAGTATTTCCTAAAGATAAAGGTAAAGGTAAGAGAGCTAAGCGTAAGAATGTTGATGCTTCTTCACTTGGTAATACTTGATGCATGCTTTGTGCCTAGCTAAAAGGCGTTAAAGAAAAGCGCTTATGGGAGGCAACCCATTTTATTTTTCTGCAATTTTTCTTTTATTGAGTCAAGGAGTTTGTTTACTTCTGTAGCAACTCCTTTGTATCTTTATTTTCTCGCATTGTTGTGCCAAGAGTAGCCTCTAATGATAAGATGATGCTTAATTTTGATTGCTGCGCAGAAACAGATTTTTGCTGTTCACTGTACGAAATTCCTAAAATCACCAGATTGTTAAAAAATCTGAAATTTTTGTGCGTAATCTTTATGAATGTCTGAAACTTTCATTAGTTCAGAGTTTCTCGATCTGAGCGTCGTAAGTGCCTCGAAAAAATTCGTCTTTGCGGACTGTTCTGTTTTAGACAGATTATGCCTTTTTATTTTTCGCATTCTCTCTTTTACTAGTGTTGAGTGAAATTCTTTTTTGGGTGGAAGAGCTTCACATAACATCAGTGGCTGTAGCTAATGTTTAAAGTAACAAATCATATTGCGTCTTTACAGAACATGTGAATTTTTGATTATGCACTAACCCTCTAATGAGATCTACTTTGAGTTTGGTGTGACGGAAGTTTTCAAGGGTCAAGAGAGAAGGATGATATAATAGGATCAAGAAGAGTGAAGAGCTTAAGCTTGGGGAGGCTCCCATGGATCTCCCCAGCATATTTCAAGAAGACTCAAGCGTCTAAGCTTGGGGATGCCCAAGGCATCCCCTTCTTCATCGTCAAAATTATCAGGTCATCTCTAGTGAAACTATATTTTAATTCTTTCACATCATATGTGCTTTTCTTGGAGCGTCTGTGTGCTTTTTATTTTCAGTATTGCATTTTTATTTTCAATAAAGCTTGACTGGACCCTAGCATTCTTGATTGGGAGAGAGACACGCTCCGCTTTTTCATGAGAATACTCCTATTCTTCACTTATATTTGTTGAGTATTCATATCTAGCGCTGTTCAGCTTTTAGCTCTTGTTTTCATGTATCTCTTGTCAGAGCTATTAGCTTTCTTTTGTAGAAAGTACTCTCTTGCTTCACTTATATTTGTTTGGAGAGTTGATGAAATAAATTGATTGGTGTTTGGTTGGTTCAGAAAATGTTGCATGTGGTAATTGGTATAAGGAAAAACTTGCTTAATCTTGTAGATCACTAAAATGGATAACTTGATGCTTGTCAATTGTTTTGAGTTAACAAGTAGATCATGATTAAATTGTGCATCACATGAGTTAAGCCTATTAGTGAAGAACTACCGTAAAGCTTGTTGAAAATTTGGTTTGCATCGGTGGTACCTCTAAGGTCTAGATATTTTCTAATAACAGGGTTTGGTTAACAAGGAAGACGGTATGAAGTCTTATAACGTTTGCAATATGTTTGTCATATAAAACTTGGTGTACGGGTTGATATTCTTGTTTGCTTACATAACCTTGCTAGCCTAAACTCTGTACTGAGAGGGAATGCTTCTCGTGCATCCAAATCCTTGAGCCAAAATCCATGCCATTTGTGTCCACCATAACTACCTATATGTGGTATTTCCTTGCCACTCCAAGTAAATTTTTCATGTGCTACCTTTAAATTATTCAAAATGTTATTATTCCCTTTTTGTGTCAATGTTTACTAGCTCATGAGGAATTAGTGTGGTTATTCTTTATTCTATTTGTCGAGTGGACTTTTACACCTGGACTAGTGGCATATACATCCGCTTATCCAATAACTTGCAAAAAGAGCTGGCAACGGGGTGCCCAGTCCCAATTAATTACAACTTTAACCAATTAATTCTCTTCACACTTTTGCCCTGATTCATCAGTAAGCAATGACAAACAGTGAAATACCTGAATGTGTGTAAACCAAAGAGAAAGAGGGATGATCTGCCTTGCTGGTAGAAATAACGTCCTTCATGGGAGCCGCTCTTAAAAGTCCGTTCGACAGGTAGAATACTGTTCTCACCCGCTACCATTCGTTGACAATTAACAAACACCTCTCAAAAATAGATACTCCTCCATGGTATGTGATTGATGGAAGGCACCCGAGGATTCGGTTAGCCATGGCTTGTGTTAGCAAGGTTGGGAGGAGTATCAAATATTTTATGCAATCTCTATATGCTTTCAAAAACCTAAAAGCTCTAGCACATGATTTAATCCCTGCTTCCCTCTGCGAAGGGCCTTTCTTTTACTTTTATGTTGAGTCAGTTTTCCTATTCTTTCTGTCTTCCACAAGCAAACACTAGTGTCAACTTTGTTACAACATGCGTTATATGCAATGTATTGGACTTGTTATACTACTTTGTGTTGACAATATCCATGAGATAAATATGTTGAAAGTTGAAGCAAATGCTGAAACTAAATTCTTCCTTTGTGTTGATTAAATACCTTTTATTAGAAACTATTGCTTTATGAGTTAACACTTATGCAAAACTGTTTGATGCTTGTCTCGAAAGTACTATTCATGAAAACGTTTAGCTTGTGTGATTCATTGTTTACTCATTATCTATTTGATAGCAAATTATAGACCATTGACTTGGATCACTTCATTCATTTACATGTGCCTTGCAATATTATATGATCAAGATTATGATAGTAGCATGTCACCTCAAAAATTATTTGTTTTTATCGTTTACCTACTCGAGGACGAGTAGGAACTAAGCTTGGGGATGCTGATACGTCTCAAACGTATCTATAATTTTTGATGTTCCATGCTTGTTTTATACCAATTGCTACATGTTTTGCATCTACTTTATATCACTTTTATACATTTTTTGGGACTAACCTATTAACAAGATGCCGAAGTGCCAGTTCCTGTTTTCTGCTGTTTTTGTATTCCAGAAAAGCTAGTCTGGAAATATTCTCGGAATTGGACGAAACTACACGGGGTCCCTATTTTACCAGAACCACTGACGGACCAAAGAGCGACGAGAGGAGCCACGGGGCCCCACACGCCAGGGCGCGGGCCCCCCTCTGCCGCGCCCTGGGGTGGTGTGGGCCCCACTCTCCAGCCGCCGCCCTTTCGCCTACTTATTCCCCCCGACGCGAAAACCCTAAGTACCTGAGCAAATATCCACGAAAAGTTCCAGAGACGCCGCCGTCGTCAACCCTAGCTCGGGAGGGTTCAGAACCTCTTCCCGGCACCCTGCCGGAGAGGGGAATCGTCACCGGAGGCTTCTACATCGCCATGCCTGCCTCCGGAGTGATGCGTGAGTAGTTCATCCTTGGACTACGGGTCCATAGCAGTAGCTAGATGGTTGTCTCTCCACTTTGTGCCATCATGTTTAGATCTTGTGAGCTGCCCTACATGATCAAGATCATATTATTGTAATGCTACATGTTGTGTTTGCTGGGATCCGATGAATATTGAATATTATGTCAAGTTGATTATCAATCTATCTTATATGTTATTTAAGATCTTGCATGCTTTCCGTTACTCGTAGATGCTTTGGCCAAGTAGATGCTTGTAACTCCAAGAGAGAGTATTTATGCTAGATAGTGGGTTCATGTCTCCGTTTAACCTGGGACAGTGACAGAAAGTTCTAAGGTTGTGGATGTGCTGTTGCCACTAGGGATAACCTAACGATGCTATGTCCACGGACATATGTGTTTGTTTACATTACGCACTTTACTTAATGCAATTATCCGTTGCTTGCAACTTAATACCAATGGGGAACTCGGATGACAACCCGGCGGTGGATTATTAGTCATAGATGCTGTTGGATAACGATCTATTATTTAAAAAATTTCAAGTTATCATGCAGGTTTCTTCCAATTCGGATCATATTATTTGAAGAATTTTCAGTTCTGAACATTTAAAAATTTCAATTTTGATCATTTTCAAAAACTATTTTTGTTCAAGAATCATAAAAAAGTGAAAAAAGAGAACCGAGAAAACAGAAAAGAAAAAGGAATAAGAATAAAAAACGAGCATAACAGAAAAGAAGACTACAAAGAAAACAGAAAGAAAAAACAATACAAAAGTAAATTCGTCAAAATGGACCGGCCCAATAGCGAAACCCTTCAGGCGCGGCGGTATTCTCGCACGCATGCGGGCGGTATATAGGATTTTTCATAAGTTTTTTTTTTAGTTTTCGACTGGACAGTTCGATCGATTTTTCTTACTGGGCCGTATGAGCCATATTTTACGAGACGAAGTGAGTAGGGCATCTCAAAAAATCCATCTCAGTCGATGATGGGATGTACGTGTTTCAATTTTATTTTAGTGGGATATTTAGGCACCTATTACCACGTGACGTGATTTTTCTTTTTTGGGGGGACATAACTTGATTTGGTTGTACGTGCAGAAAACCAGTTTTTTTGTACCGAATAATGTTGTACGTAACTTTTCCATCTTTTAACCTCATTCATCATTCCCAAATCAATGGTTTATGTATTCTAACCTATGCGGATTAACTTGGTGTCTTCATTAGTTCTTTTTAGGGGTAAATACACTAGACATCCCAAAACTTGTCCGCTACGTGCAAACTAGTCCCACAACTTGTAAATGGTGAAACCGTGGTCCTAAAACTTGTGTCACCGGTGCAAAACTGGTCCAAGTGGTCTCTAATGTTGACACGTGGCGGTCTACGTTTTGCGGAAACACCCCTGAACATTTTTCTTTGGCATATGTTGCCTTAGTGCTACTTTCATGTCGGTCCCACTGTCAGCGGTAGAGGAAAGAATTAAAACAACATGCGATTTTTCTTTGGCATACGTTGCCTTAGTGCTACCTTACATGCGGGTCCCACCTGTCAGGTGTACAGGATAGAATTAAAACATCATGCGCCGGACGAGGGAATCGAACTCATGATCGCAGGCTACAGTAGGATGCGCACTTGCCACTACGTACTAACGATTTACGCTGGTAGCTACGACGTTAAGTTTATAAAGGGTATGGAGAGGCGGAAATACTAGGATGAACCTGGGTACATTTGCTCCTGCCCAGGACGAGGACCTTCCGAATGTTCAAAAATTCCGAAAATAAATGGAGACATTCACACACATGTATTATGTAATAGTACAAAATTTCGTGGAGAACGATCTTTCATTTGGCCTGTGTAAAAAAGACAAATCTATGACGTATATACACTGCTATATAGAAGTACTGTAGCATTGCAAATTTGTCTTTTTTCCGTAGCCAACATAAATACAAATTCTTCACGAAACTCACTTGCCGGCGCATTGGATTTGCATTACCTATGCATCTGATTTTTTTACAGATTTTTTTGACTTTTCAAAAGTGGTTTAAATCAAGATTTAAAAAAAAAAATAGGCAGGAGCAGGTGCCCGCCGGTTCACTTTATTCACTCGAGGCACGCTTTTAGTGGGAAGCAACGGTCATGCGGCCACGCGTGTACCGTGACCTCAACGTTGGGCAGCACAAGGGTGTCCCAGTGTTACCACTAGACCTAACAGACCGTCGTGTTAAATCTCTGATCGATGCTCTTTTATCCAAGTGGATATTGTATTTGAGGTAAAAAAAATCCGGTCAATTTCCCCGACCGAGACAGGTGGGGGACCCGTGTTGGTAATCAGTAAGAAGTTAGATGTGCTATACAAATATTGTATATGGTGTTTTGCAAGAAACTGATGCCACGTGTCATTCTGAGAATGTTTTGCACCTTGTGCACAAGTTGTGGGACTACTATAGCCCATTTTGCAAGTTGTGGGACTAATTTGCACATCATGGACAAGTTGTGGGACCTCTAATGTATTTAGCTCTTCTTTTTATTGTTTTACTAGTACATACTGTAATAGATAGATGGATACGAACTCACTTTATTGACTAAAATGTATGGAGGAGTTTACGTGAAGCTTGCTCCGACACGACCCTGACTCAGAAGTTTTTATGTGGTCCCTAGCTAGTCTTCTAAAAAAATATCCCAGTTAACTTTTTTTTTTGCGAAAAGGTCTTGCTTACATCACTGCGGTTCATACAGAACAGTCCAGAAACAAGAAAAAAAATACAACTAAGTCCTTCTGGACCCCGAAGCCGGAGACGAAGACGAGGACGTTGCGCCGGCGCGCCGCCGCACCACCTCCCCACAGCCTTGGAACGGGAGGAACCCCTGCACGGTCGGGAAGTCGACGCCACTCAGCCCCGAAGAACCTCCGCCCTCCATCAACTCCATCCTCGACGCGGTCAACGCTTGCAGCAACCTTCATCATATTCAATATCCAGATCTTCCGCCACCGCAGATCTGGCCGGGGAACTGGGCATGACGCGGATCCACCGATCCGCGGGTGCGCAGGAAGCAGGTGCGCCACCACGGAGCTCCATCGAGCGCCATCGCCGGAGAGGACGCACACCTGCAACAAAAACAACCAAACACGCCACCGGCCACACCACCGCCTCCACAGCGCCGCCGGCGGATACCCACTCACCCCTACTCTATAGAGATCCGGGGATCCCCCCCCCCCCCACCCGCCGCCGGAGCGGACGGGGAGAGAGAGATCCCACGGATCGACGACGGCGAGAGTGTGGCGACCAGGCGAGTCCAGGAAATCGCCCTTCTACACTGTAGCGGGGAAGGGATAAGGCCAAGGCTCCTTTTTTATATCCCAGTTAGCTTATCTCGCCATGCGACCGCTGCAACTCAGTTGTTACTTTTGGTTTCCTTCGTAATGCACCGTTCTTTTCCCGCCCCCACGAAATTAAGGATGGGACTGAATCATTGGATGTGAGTGAACTTGCACCGGCTTCTAGTTTAATTTGAAGAAATGTACATGCATGGAGGAAGTGAGGTTATATCTTGAAATGTGCAGGACGTATGATCGGTTGAAGCCTGAAGGATTATATAGCAGATGAAACGCTTAGAACTAAATGTTCTGTCTAGTTGCCGAGCGGCCTGATGCGTCAGATCGCCTGTGCTTTTGCGGCTCATGGTTCATCAAAGGATGGCACATGGTTGTTTTATGTGTTATTACTGGTTAACTGTAAGATCGAAGGAAGCACTACATATGAATACACATGATAAGTTGTTTGGCAAGCTGATATGCGCCATGCGGTTTGGTACATCACACTGATTTGAACTAACTCGAGGAAGAGCGCTAGGCGACCGCTGTTGAAAGGCCACATTTCTGTTGTGAGTCGACAGATAAAATTTCCGAAGCATCCTATTCTTAGTAACAACAATGCTACACATACGTAAAATTCACCACAGTCTTGTGGATGCCGTCTAAACGAAACAAAATGACAAGATTTACAAAAACTGTGCTACATGAGGGAAGCGGTTACATATAGTTCAGTGTATTTACACATATGGAGCTAGGCTAGCACTTCAATGCTGTACTAACAACTCTCTCCCTTTATAAATTTAAGATAAAACATTTTACATTTAGCAACGCGGAGGGAATAGTTCTTTAGTCATTTATAGTGTGGGTTCTCCACTGGCATACCTTTTTTCTTCTGAAACTAGACTTATACATATATCGGCGAACATGTATACATTTGTTTTTGGCTAGGTTCGATATGCAAACGGGGCAGTAACACACCCACCCACTAACGTATGACAAACTTTAACAAGCGCATGGGCAACCATGTTCGACCTGTTGAGAAACACAATAAAGAGCAGGCGAGATGGACACAAGAGTAGTCAGAATCAAGAACAGTAGGCGCATATGACATATGTATCCCAAAACAAGGGGCGTATGCTCCTCACGCAAGCTAGAAGCTCGGCCTGATGTATGCTGGAGCAATTAGGCAGGGTCTTCTAAGCCAACAGAAGTGTCCAACCATCTGAATCACGGACAACAAGTCCAAATAATTCTGGCATTAGTCAAGACGTCAAAACCACGCTGCCATCAGCATATCATACAAACTTTCCTCACTTCCGTCCTCCTAACCTGCCGTCGACACCGTAGGCTCAGGCTGTAGGCATACCCAGAGCCCTCTTTCTTGTGTCATCGTTGCACGCTTGAAGACACTCATATAGATACACTACAGGAATGGTGATCTATGCCGACGGCCAAACACTGTGCCGACGGCATTTTATCGGGGCCGTCGACATAGGTCTCGACGAGGCCAGCCCGTCCACTTGCCGTCGGCATAGGTAAGCCGTAGGCATAGCTTTTTCCCTATTATTCATCTAATATGGAATAATTCATATCTTTTAATCTATAAATCGAAATTTAACAAATAAAATGTGTAAATCGATTAGAAAAATTAGAGGAATCCAAATATGACATCCATATCATCTTTTTTTTAATCAAGTTTATGACTTTTCGCAACATATTTTTGGTGCTTGCTTAATAAAAAGGTCATTTTTGGCACTTAAAAAAAATGGGAAATGATATTTATAATAATATTTTAAAAATTGTTTTTGGCAACAATGTTTGCCATACCAAGACACACATATGTGTAAATATATGGAAATTTATCACAAACTATGGCACAGGGTCCATTTTGACCATTTTTTTCAAAAAAGTAAAAGAAAGTGAAAAAATACTCAAAAAGTGAAATCCTTTGGCATGGACTCCTTTATGTGTACTAGCTGCTAGGAATAATGATAAACCTGAGTTTTGACAAGTTTCCAAAAAACTTCTTCACAAAAAGGTCAATTGTCTATAGACATGTATAAGTTTCGAGTCAAATGATCTAGATATGATCATCCCCGTGTCATAGTTTGTGATAATGTGCCCATATTTGAGACATAGGTGTGTCTTGTTATGACAAACAATATTGCAGAAATGAGTATTTTCAAATTATGTTTATAAATATCATTTTTCATTTTTTAATTGTAAAAAATGGCATTTTTTGTGAAGCAAGTACAACAAATATGGTGCAAAATGACACCCATCCAAATATCACACAAAGTAGGCCATATTTTATTGATAATCCAGCAATATTAGGTATTTTCTCGGTTTCTACCTCATTTCGCCTATTTAAATGACTTTATGCCTATTTTCCGAAAGTAATTCAATTTTGAACTACAAGTGTGTGATAGTTTGCTCAGAAAATTTTACAAAAATCATTTTAAGATACACCGGTAGTGGCTATATCACAGAACCATCGATATTTTTGAGAAATGTGACCCCTTTGGATGAACAGGCACGCCTTCCATTTTGACTATTTTTTTGAAAAAATAAAAGAAAGTGAAAAAATACTCAAAATGTGAAATCCTTTGGACTGGACTCCTTTTACGTGTACTAGTTGCTAGGAATAATGATAAACCTGAGTTTTGACAAAGTTTTCAAAAAACTTCTTCACAAAAAGGTCAATCGTCTATAGACATGTATAAGTTTCGAGTCAAATGATCTAGATATGATCATCCCCGTGTCATAGTTTGTGATAATGTGCCCATATTTGAGACATAGGTGTGTCTTGTTATGACAAACAATGTTGCAGAAATGAGTATTTTCAAATTATGTTTATAAATAGAGAGATTTTACGGTGCATTCTACTACACAAATTAGGGTGTAGTATATGGTTGATCCGACGGACACGGTGACGTGGGCTGGTAATGGGCTTCTGAAAATTAGGCCCGTCTTAGTGCGCTAGATTAGGGGTAACGGCTCTATTAACGGCTATATACTACGCAATCATTGGTGTAGTATATTTAACCTAATCATCATCGCTAGCGACGAGGTGAGGAGCCCGTGCCTCTCCCCCGGCCGCCGCCCGCCGCCCGCGACCTCACCGCCCGTTCCTCTGCCCGCCCGCCGCCAACGCTAGTGATCGATCGAGCCGCCCGGCCGGCCGGCAGCTAACTACCCGCTCCCAGCAATCATGGGAGGAATTTCGGGAGGCTACCGCTGCCACGCGCGGGTGCTCCGTGCTCGTCGGCAATGGCACGCATCCTCCACGCTTCACGGAGGAGCGCACGCTGCGCGGTCGGGTCCGTAGCTTAATTCACCAGCGAGTGCGAAGATAGCCATGCCAATGCGCGTCTGTGCATGGCGATCAGGCGATGGGCAGCGGCATGGCGCCATGTCGCCGCCGGTCACCGACGCGTGCCGTGTCGGCGTATGGCACGGCCGGCGTGCATGCGTTCGTGTCTTGCCCATCCGCGGACCAGATGCATTTTTTGGGCCCAGGTGCGAACTCCATAAATGGCCCCCTAATCCATGGGCCCTAACTTTTGTTTTACTATGACTTCTATATTAACACTGGCGTGCACGATTTATATGCGCCACTAGTAATGATCTACCAGTTTACAAAAATTAGTACTACCAGCGTGTATATATCAGGGCACGCCACTAGTAATCTAGCACATATGTCAGCATTATGGGCCCCAATTTTTACGGGGCCCCGGGCGGTCACACCTCTCGCACTGGGCCTAAGCCGGCCCTGGCCGTATGTCATCCCCGGTCATATGTTCACCGTCCGAACATTCCCGCCGCCGCCGCCGCGCAGGATCCACAAGCGTGGCGTGCCGGACCTCACCCTCGTCGACCTCCCTGGCATCACCCTTGCGCCGGTCCATGGTCCGCATCCGCATCGGTGAGGAAACATACGAGCAAGCCCGCACCGAGGAGGCGCGCCTGTTCAAGTATGACCCGCTCCTGTCCGAGATCGACAGCTTGGCTCTGCACGTCCTTCTTGGCGTCAAGAGGCTTGTAGAAACAGACCTGGAGACAGAGCTCGCCAATGAGCTCTTGGGTAACAAGATGGCTGCGATGGAGCGAATGCTCACTCCATCGCCAAGCACTGGCACCAAGCGTGAGCACCTGAAGAAGAGCATTGTGCCACGACGCAACACCAATTGCTTGACCACATCTTTGCCACGACGCAACAGCAGGATGCCGCGGTAAACTAATTAAATTGCTGATGATCACACCATAGAGATGCTGGAAGGTGGCACCGACAGCTTGCACATGCCTTCTAGGCCGTTCTTCTGTGCTTGTACTAAATAAAATGGGGAAAAACATGATCTCAGAAATACAGACTAGTCTTTCCGTTCATCGTATTAACTGTATCTGCCGCAAGGTTTTGTGCTGGCTGGAGAACAGTCTGCAGGTAGCAGTCAGATTCGTGGAGGAATTCAGAGTTTAAACTGTGAAATGCTACTCTGCTGCTGTGTATGCCACGAGGTTTTGTGCCATCTGCAGATTGGCTAGCTTTGCTAGCCCAGCATGAGGTTATGTCCTGGCATTCACCTAGTTTACAACCTGCAGTGTAATATTTTGTTTTGGTCCACCCTACGGTTGAACGCAATTAATCTCAAGCTGTGATGACACACTTTCAAGACACGGCTGTCAAGAACACAGAACTATACGTTCAAATGGTACTTGGGCCTGAAACTCTCATGGCTGTAGAGAAGAGCTGCAAAGCACAGCCATGCAACAAAAGCAAGATACAATGAAATCGGACCTGAAACGATACTTGGAGAAGCAGAAATTACCTCGATTTAGCTACTCAAAAGCAGACTCGCTACACTAGAAATTAAGCCAGACTACGACACGGTGAGTTTTTTCTTCAGGTAGCATAATTATAGCCAGGAAAACAAAACAACTACGCATCATAAGGTAACACAAACTTGAAGATCATAAAATCTATCTAAGAACGTCAAACATAGAAGATTTCTTAGAAGTTTTCTTCAGTGGTGGCCTTTTCTCAGGTTGTCTCTTTTCACCAACAGCAGCCAGCCTTTGCTTCTCTTCTTCAGCTTCAGCAGACATTCTCCTCGCGTATGCAATCTCCAGTCTAGCAGTCTCTTGCTCATCAGCTCTTGCTTGAGCAATAATGCGTTTATCTTCTTCTCTTGCTGCAGCAGCATTATTTTTCAGTCCTTCTTGTTCTGCACCTTCCAGCCTCTTTAATACCTCTCTTTCTGCAGCACCCTGTTTCTTCTCTAATTCGATCTTTGCTTTTCTTCTTGCTTCATTCTTTGCTGCAACTGACCTGTGTACATCTGCTATTATTTGTTTTGTCATAGCACGAGCTTTCATGTTTATTGCAGCCTGCTCCTCCTTCGTAGCAGTCCAATCTTCATCAATCTCTTTTCTCTTCTTTCCTCTTTTGAGGTTTTCTTTCTGACTGCACTTCGCAGAGCCTTGCCTGGAACATTTTAAATACATCAATAGGATACCAACACAGAGGTGAACATGAACATAGGATATAAAAGGAAGCGATAACAATTGGAAGATAAATATCACACGAGCTCATAGCAAAACAAGAGGTTTAAATCATAGGGTGTTTCCTGTTGGTTTGCTGCTTGTGAAGGATTTTTTATATTTGTCCAGTGTAAACTCCTTCCATCTTTGTATTTGGTTCATTAACAATTTAACATGATCCAGAACGTAATTCTCTGCCGATGTCTTCACAAAAGAAACTACAGTATCATAAGTGGCGGCTTTTTGAATATATTTCAGTAGGCAACTACAGTAAGCTTCATTCTCTATTCAATAAAAGATGTTTTTCCATATGTTTCCTTCAGGTGGATCTAGCTGCACTTGGCCTCCCAGATGTAACATACATTTGATGGCTTATTTTGTATCGAACATGTATAACTAAGAATCATAGCCAAGTCTTGAGTACTATCTATACTGCAAATTTGCAAACATGTCTGATCTTTCATTGTGATTCAGAGGGAACACACCATGATCATCCTACACTAGCTCTGGAGAAGATAGCATGAGCAAATAAAATAAACAACAGGCATTTGTTGGTGTCAATGAATAGCTAACAACCAAGAAGATGCTTTTCCTATAAATCACATGCCATTTCGTTTTCGTATTCTCATTAAGCATAAGCAATTACAGTCAGCTTCAACCCATGTTCTAAAAAAAGATGTTTATCCCTCCCAGATGCAATGTACATTTGATGGTTTATTTGGTGCTGTACATGTATGAGAAAATAAGAATCAATAACCATGTCTCAAATTCTATAAGGGCCATGTTGACTTTCAGCACGATGATTACTGCTTAGCAGCTACTGGTATTGAGCGCTAATAAGAACCTACAGTACTTATAGTGCAGCAGAGAAGCTCACATAAATCCTCACCACATAGAAATAACATCCAGCAGAGAAAAGTAACAATAAGGTTTAATGAAAGCAGACTAGATTGAGATTTCTAGTAGTACAGAAGAGTAACATCTATTATTATGTTTCTGATAGTATGATGTATTGAGTATAAGTAACTAAGAATCATGCGAAGTTTTGAGTACCATCTATATTGCAAATTTGTAGGGAAATCTGATGTTTCATTGTGATTGAGAGGGAACACACTATGAATATCCTACACTAGCTCAGAAGATGTTAGCATGAGCAAATAAAATAAACAAGTATTTGTTGGTGTCAAGGAATAGCGAACAACCAAGAAAATGCTTTCCTCAGATAAATCACATGCCATTTTGTTTTCATATTCCCAATAAGCAATTACAGTCAGCTTCAACTCATGTTCTAAAAAAAGATGTTTAACCCTCCCAGATGTAATTTGATGGTTCATGTGGTGCTGTACATGTATGAGTAAATAAGAATCAATAACCATGCCAGAATTTTTGAAGGGTCATGTTGACTTTCCGCACAAGGATTACTGCGTAGCAGTAACTGGTACCATGTGCTAATAAGAACCTACAGTACTTACAGTGCAGCAGAGAAGCTCACATAAGTAGCCTCACCACATAGAAATAAATTCTACTATAATTATAGTGCTAATAAGAACCTACAATACTTATAGTGCAGCAGAGAAGAGTAACAATAAGGTTTAATTAAAGCACACTAGATTGAGATTTCTAGTAGTACAGAAGAGTAACATCTATAATGATGTTTCTGATATTATGATGCCAGTAACTCATGCAATAAGCAAGAATTAATCTGTCAGACACTACAAATAAAACGAGCATTGCGTGAGTAAAGTGGTTTTCAGTATTATCGAACCAGCAGGACATATATACAAAAGCTCCAACAATTGTTCTTACCATCCAAGTCCCAATCAAGAACAGCTACATCAACACTTGAAAAACCAAAGAAGTATGACAATGGTGGCCGCCAAGAATCCTAACTGGGCAGTCAGCGAGTGAGGTTTCTCACTTAACTTCCATGGAATTGCAACCAAGACATGCCACCAAGCAACCCAAGATCACATCTGCACAGGTGAACCCAACTGCGCTGTCGATCCAGCAGCAGAACACCGCCTCGCCCGCTGCTTCTCGTAATCAGGGTCATCGGTGGGCAGCTCGTAACGACACACTGGGCACGAGTTACGGATGGCGAGCCATGGCCCAATGCACGCCCCATGGTAGAAGTGCGCGCACGGCAGCCGCGTGGCGAGCTCCCCCTGCAGGATCCCGTCCTTGCACACAGCGCACCCCTGCGCAGCATCCTCCCCGGTGACCGCCACCACCTGGAGCCGCTCCACGGCTGCCCGCGCAGCAGGCGGCGCGCCACCCACCGCGGCGTCCACCATGTGACCCGGCAACACCTCGAACTCGTCCTCATCCAGCGACCCCGGGAGCACCTCCTCCCACCCCGCGCTGCGGAATATGCCGTCGAGCTCCTGGCCCTCCTTGTCGCCGAAGTTGAAGGACGGCTCGTCGGAGAAGAGGGAGAAGATGGAGTCGTCGTCCTCGCTGTCGATGCCCTCCATCACGCCCAGGATGTCCCCCTCGCTGGTCGGCGTCGCCTTGTCCTCCTCCGGTCCCGGTCCCGCTCCCGGCGCCGGCGCCCCCAGGGACGGAAGCGTCGTCGGTGTTGGCGGAGTCGAGGATCTCCTCCCACTCGAGGCCGCCGCCGCCCGCGAGGTCGTCGGCGAGCTCGTCCTCGAGGCAGTCCCAGAAGGGCTGGGAGGAGCGGGGCGGGGAGAGGCTTCGCATCCGGAACGGGCACGGGGAGATCCCGGCGATCTCGTTGTCGGACTCGAAGGTCCTCCTCGAAGGTGTCGGAGAAGGAGAGGTAGGAGGCCTCGCCGAGCGCCCCCGGCCCGTCCTCGTCGATGTCGAGGAAGAACTCGTCGGCGGCGAACCCCGCCATCGGCGGAGGAGGAGGGGAACGGGGGTTGGTGGTGCGGCTCCCTCCCGCGACGGGTCGCGTCGTGTGAGGCGTGGCGTCTCCGTCTCGGGTTAGTCGCCAACTGACTCGACTCAGTCGTGATCCACGTCGTTCGCCCGTCCGCGTGCACCACGCTTTCGCCGTGATCCACACTCCATCCCCACCGGCGAACAAAACACGAGCGAAGCCGGCAAGCAACGTGACCAGACACGGAACTCCCTCCAAATACAATCGGCTGACACCACCTCGCCGGCTCGCCCACCCGCAAGACTCCAAGCAGCGCGAGACAGCGACGCGATCCCGTGTCAGATTTTTTTCTCTCCGGTAGCAATCCCACAGTGGGGCGAGGCGGGCGACGGGAGCGCGTGACGGCGACAGATTTGGATCGATCCGCTGATTGATTGCCGCGTCCCTTCGCTATAAAAAGTGGCGAGCTGGAGCCGGGTTGGGAAAGGAAGGAGAGAGAGGCCCTCCCCCTCCACAAGTTCTTCTCTGGTCCTGGTTTCCTCTGCTCTTTCGGCTTTCAGATCCACAAGGGAGCCTTGTATTGTACTAAAGGTAACGCCTTTTTTCTCCCTTTTCCTTTGCCGTGAGTTCTTGGTCTAGATGATTCTCGCTTCATTTTTGGGCGGGGAAGTGGATGATTCTTGCTTGGAAATGGAGAAATGGCACCTGTTTGTCTTGTGGTTTTGTGATGATACTGGCATATTTGGGTTCACTGGGAGCAGAGTTGCAGTGGATAAGAATGCTGTGTTGCTATTAGGACAGTTTCTGGATGTATGTGCTAGTTTGCATCGACTGCCTTTCTTTGGTTATGTGGAAACATTTAATCATAGGTTGTGCTTGTCTGTCCGAGTGGATACAGAGTTTTAGCAGACTGTTTTGTGCTTGGATGTTACGGTTTGGAGTTAATTTCTCCATGTAATTTTGCCTCGTCTGCATCATGTTCATCCGATTAAACTTGGTATTAGTTATAGGGAATCCTGGTCCTTAAATTCATCGTCTAGCTAGCCCTTTGGTGATTGCTTCTGCTATAAGATACTTTGGTGCGCATGCTCTAAACTTTGACTTTTGTCTTTGAAATGATAGTTATCAAAATTGACTTGTTCCGTAGTATATCAAGGCGTGCTTCATTTAGTTGAAGATAATATTTATAAATACATAAGAAATGGGAAGCAAAATAAATGTGCCTAATTCAATGCAAGTTGCTTCTCATCATTAGTATTCTGGAGAAAACGTGAAGCTATTGGTTTGGTCAAATAAAATAATCTTCTGTACTATATCGTTGACTAAAAATCCTCTCCTTCCAGGAGAGCCAAAGAGAAAATGGGGGTCGCGAGCGCATCACCAGATGTGAACCAGCAAACTTCGAACAAGGAAATACGAGATGAGACCACGCCACTTCTTCCGGTCAAGGCGGAGGAGGAGGGGTTCCATGAATTCAATGGAGCTTCATTCTCCGGAGCAGTTTTCAATCTCTCGACCACCATCGTGGGTGCTGGAATCATGGCCTTGCCAGCCAGCATCAAGATGCTGGGCCTCATCCCTGGCCTTCTGATGATCATCTTTGTGGCATTACTCACAGAGGCATCCATTGACATGCTTGTCAGGTGCAGCCACCAAGGAAAGATCACATCATATGGGTGGCTGATGGGTGAGGCGTACGGGCAATGGGGGAGGATTGCACTGCAGGCCTCTGTAGTTATAAACAACCTCGGTGTGATGATTGTTTACATGATAATCATTGGTAACCATTCTAAGCTCAATACTTGTACTCTTTGATCTCTCATTTTACTTCTGAGCATTCTGTGATGCAATTTAAATTCACTAAGCTTGACTTGTTATGGATAATCTAGTGGTCCACTAGAACATCTTTCGTCCAGTATGGTTTGGGGCACATGTTGGAGACAACCACATGCCTTTCCAATTTTTTCTTGAAAATTTTGTTACAGCATTTTGAATGATTTGGTAAGAAACACAACACAAGACAGTTAGATGTCGGTTTGTCATCCTCAAGTAAATGGCAGAGTTTGGGGCATATGTTTGGAGACAACCACATGCATTTCCAAAATATTTTAAACTTTAGTTTCTTTAATAAATCATCCATGAACTCTTGATAAGTACCTTTGCATGTTGTTTACTACCAAATGACAAACACAATCCTAGCTATCCCTCCAAAAAACAAATATGTCATTTTGAACGATTTGGTGAGAAACGCAAGACAGTTAGAAGTCAGTTTGTCTTCCTCAAGTAACATCTTATACCTTAATAGTAAAATTCAACAGTTATATGCATGAACTACGAGTAACACTGGTTATTAAACTTTGATAGGTGATGTATTATCCGGAACAACATCAGACGGTATTCATCATCGTGGCATATTGGAGGGCTGGTTTGGAGCTCATCTATGGAATTCTCGTGCCATTGTTCTTCTTGTGACAACTCTTCTTGTCTTTGCTCCATTGGTGAGCTTTAAGCGTTTGGGTATGTATTCATGTTTGCAAATCATGAAATAACTACCCTTCACCATGTTTTCTATCTATTATTAGATGCATGATATTAATTTTAAATCCTTTATTTCCTATAGATTCATTGAGCTACACGTCTGCCCTATCAGTTGCTCTTGCTGTGATTTTTGTTGTCATTACTGCTGGGATTGCCATATTGAAACTCGTCGATGGAACTATAGCAATGCCCAAGCTTTTCCCAGAATTAGAAGACCTTAGTTCTATTTGGAAGCTTTTTACGGCTGTCCCTGTTCTTGTCACTGCATACATCTGCCACTATAACGGTATGCTGTCTCAGTATGTAAATATTATTGACATTGTTCAGTTATGTTGATTCTGATTGCATGTTTTTGTGATTCTACAGTTCACAGCATTGACAATGAGCTTGAAGACAAAACACAAACTAAACCGATCGTGCGAACATCACTGGCTCTCTGCTCCAGTGTTTACATTGCCACAAGTTTCTTTGCTTATCTTCTCTTTGGAGATGGTACACTGGATGATGTGTTGGCCAACTTTGATTCAGACCTTGGCATTCCGTTCAGCTCTGTCTTTAATGATGTAGTCAGAGTGAGCTATGCTGCTCACGTCATGCTTGTCTTCCCCATAGTCTTCTTTGCCCTTAGGCTCAACTTGGATGGACTACTCTTTCCCACGTCAAGGCACATTTCTCATGACAATAAGAGATTTGCAGCCATCACCGTCTCACTCCTCGTGGTTATTTATACTGCTGCCATCTTCATACCAAGTATTTGGGACGCATTCCAGTTTACTGGTGCCACAGCTGCCGTCTTGATTGGTTTCATATTTCCCGCCATGGTCATACTAAGGTACCTAGATAATGCTTCTGATGGCTATATATCCCTATTTGCTAAACATTCTCATATACCCTCATTACAACTTGGATTTGTTTTTCCAGGGATCCTTATGGAATCGCAACCAAGCGCGACAAGATCTTGGCTGTAACCATGATCGTGCTTGCTGTTTTCTCGAACTCTGTTGCCCTATATAGTGACACAGTGAACATCTTCCGTAGGAAGGAGGTAGCCTAAACTTCGGACTTCAAAGTTCAAAGGAGTGGTGGCACTGATGTCGGAAGCTAAGCTTCATATTACAAAATTCAAATGATTTGAAGAAGATGGTTTGCTGGGATGCTGTGGCGGAAGATGATTTCTTGGATAGCCACTCAGCACTGAGACTGGTTACATGACAGAATTGGACCATTGGAATTGCTGGGTTTTTTGTACATAAACTGGTTCAATGTCGAATTGAGCCACTCCGAATATATGTATCTTTTGTGTTCTTCTATCGCGACACAAAAGAAAAGCATGGCTTCAGAAGCTTGCTATACAATAATTTATAGTGTTGCTTGTGTTTGAGTTGATTTAAATATGTTCCATTTGGATCTGAACTCAAGTATCCATTTAAAAATAAAGTGGCCATGGTTACCATCCTTCACTTCCGTGGAAGCTGTAGCTTTGTTGAATCACATGCTACAACAATGCAAAATTTGCATGAACTGAAAAAGAAAGGTGGTTGCATTTAATTTCAGAAGTAGCATTGTCACCTTTGATGTTTCAAGTATATGCTGGGAAAAACTCAGAAACACCTCTTTGTACTGTTCTCTGCCAAGCATGTACATGTCCACAAATTGAATTCTAACTCTTATCATTGTATGTTATCAGTTAGTGATAGATGTATATAGAACACAGAGTTCAGAGAAGAAGGAAAATGATCCATCACACAATTTGGTATGGGATGGTGATGTCCGGGGTACCCACCGTATCACAATTCATTTTTTCCTTCTTCTGTGACCAAGAGGCACCTAGCTCCTGAGCTGAATCTTTCTGCATCTTGAAAGGTCAAGAGCCCAGCAATCAGGAAAAGCCAAGTATGCAGTCCCCATGGCCCAGGTATGCTGCAAACAAATTGCTCAGGTGAGGTCCCCATGAAAGAAACATTGTTCTTTTTTGGGTATCCTAGTATCCAAACCGTCCAATTAGTACAGTGACGAAATCCTGGAGTCCCTTCTTGTGATAGACTTATCTTTCAGTGCTTAACAAGTTGTTCCTAAGTACCAAATTAGTAGGACCCATAGAAGCCTAATGAATCGTTGAAGACATCTTAGTTTCTGACTAACACAGTCAGCTATGAAGATGAGATTTTGAATAGGAGGGAATTCATCGCAGTATTGATATCATAAATTAATCACAGATGATGGGTTTAGAGCCACCAGTTCCGGTCGACAGACTCCAGAGATCAAGTCATAAGAGGGTCTCAAATGATGTGTACTTTAATATTGTTCATTTGTTCTGCACTTGATAAGCTAACTGTGATGTGTTTGAGGCGTGTTCTCCACATAAATCTGCAGTATTTAATAGTTGTGGCAACGATGTTCCGGGTTTCCTGTGCCACTTGGACAAATAATTATTCTCCCACATATCAATGATGTAATATGCCCAAACAGGAAAACATCATCACAGAGTTTGACTATTTGAGCATTGGGAACGAAGATCTGGTACCTCCTTCCTCTTCCTGCTCCTAACATATGATGGCAGATTAAGCAACCGTCCAAGTGGCTGTAACTTATCTGATTAGTACTCACAAATTAGCAGCACTCTTAGTTGGACAGTCGTAGCAAACTTTTCTTGGTCTTGTAATGCATGGTTGACGAGTTCCATGTGTATGACTAATGCCATAAACTATGAAAAAAGAGAGCTTGAATTGGTGAAATTCTTTGCATGACGACAACTCAATCCAAGTGTGGATATAATAAACCCATCACAGGTGGCGGGTTTAAAGCCACAAGTTCAGGCCAAACATTTTGGCAAGCTAGCTAGCTGTGAAATTGGTTAAAGGCCTCCTCTCCACATCAATCTGCAGCACTTAGTTGGCGAAAAAATTATTCTGTCACTTGCCAATGGACAATTGTGTAGCTCTTGTTCTAAGAAAGTAACACTATGAATTTGAGCAATGGGAGAATTGTGACTGTAAAAGATTTTGCATGCTAAACTGAGTCAGGCTTATTTGCCAAAGGCTGCACCATAGATTACTTTATGCAGCTTGTATAAATTCTGTACTTAAAAAGGGAAATTTCATTAAGAGTAAATGGCACCCGCGGGCACTGAACTCGTCACTCGGGTGCACTTAAGTCACTCAACTCCAGATTCTTGTGAACCCGTCACTGAACTCGACAATCGTGTGCACGCGTGGTCACTCGGCCGTTTGTTGACCGGTTTTTGACCAGAATTTTGCAAATAAACCCTCGTATTTCTTTCTTTCTTTCAGATCGGTCCATCGCGAGGAAAAGGAGGCCCGCACGAAAATAACCAAATGGACCGATCTGAAAGAAAAAAAGAAATACGAGGGTTTATTTGCAAAATTCTGGTCAAAAACCGGTCAACAAACGGCCGAGTGACCACGCGTGCACACGATTGTCGAGTTCAGTGACGGGTTCACAAGAATCTGGAGTTGAGTGACTTAAGTGCACCCGAGTGACGAGTTCAGTGCCCGCGGGTGCCATTTACTCTTTCATTAAAGATCTCAATAAATTTATTTTGTTTTGCAAGGAACCTCGCTGCAGTATAAACCACAGCATTGATGCACTGAAAGTGAAAATAGTCATTGTTCTTCCTGATCTGAGCATGTATGGGATGGACTCAGAAGACTCATCCACTTGAGTTTGTGACATGTGCGCTCAGATCAGAATCAATTAGTTGATCTTGTTTAACCACATGCATATGGGTTGGATTTTACATGACCACCTTGTCTGAAATCAAATGTCACCTGACCTTGACCGAATCCCTGACTTTCTAACTACATATGTGTTCAAAACATTCATCATTGCTGTTCTGCAATCCCGTGTACATATTTTCTCAACAACTCTGCAAATCTGTGCTGTTCTGCAATCATGTGTGCCTGACCATCAATGAATCAATCATTTGAATATCTTATCTTGTTTAACCACCATGCATATGGCTTGGATTTGACATGACCACTTTGTCTGAAATCAAATGTAACCTCACCCTCACTATGCAACTGTATATGTGTTCAAAACATTCATCATTGTTGTCCATCGATCATGTGCACCTAATTTCTCAACTGGGGTTTGGACTCTAAAGAACCGTTCAAAGACCCAAAGCAAATCAACATTCAAGTGCAACCATTCTTATCTGAACTGATCACTGACTCGTTAAGTTGAAGCCTCTGCTGCCACTGAACTTTTAGGTCACTCAAAGCACTGTTTGACCTTCATTGTTTTTCATCTGCATGGTACAGGGCTGAGCTGGCCGCCTGTTTGCATGTGGAGTGCTCACTTATAAAACTAAAATCTTTCATTTCCAATGAGGCTTCACACTGTTTGACAGCTTACTGCATCTAGTCTAGCTTCCAAGGCATGTTATTTCTCTTCTCCTTCGAGAAGCCTAACATGCAACCTCGTTACTTGACCTCGTCGGGTAGATGGGGACTAACACGAGTTGGGCCTGTTAGCTATTTAACAAAGCTAATTAGGCGAGGCCAGCATGTCCTTGTCAGAAAGCAATAACGTGACATCTCATGGCGCATTAAGTTGCTTCACATGTTAGCTTGCCGTATCTTTATTAAGGATTGCCGCTGAAGCTTACGCCACATAATTTAGTTTCCCTTTTCCTTGACGCTAGCATTTCCTTTCCTAATAATGTTTTCAAAGTTCAAACTTTTATTTTGGCAGTGTTTTAAGAGAGAGTTCTAAATGTGAACTTCGCTTATTACTTTCTTGTCGGTTGCTTACCGCTACTGGGATGAAAAGATAGACTGTGCTTATTGATATAACAAAAAGAAAATTAAAATTGTCAAAAAAGGAAAAGGGTAAATTTATTGTGAAATAGTTGTTTACTCAAGGCCTCGCCTCACGACTGTATGATATATATTTGTCTTTCCTACTAAGATTCGCGTTGTTACCGCATCTCACATTGTTGTTCTCTCTCTCCAGAAAGCGTAAAAGTTTTGCACTTTAAGTCATCGAAGAGTTAGATACAGTCCTATAAGGGCCACACCTGAGGATACAACGCCGAGCTCCTAAAATCTAGGTTGCGTGGGGGAAAAGAGTTGCAAGGACCGACCAAGATGACTGTGTTGCGCTTCTTCCGGTTCCACCAAGCCGTAAGCGCAACCATTGAAGATACACCCTTACGCGTTGCAGTAGGGAGCAGAATGGATGGGCATCTGCCACCCGTTCATGTAATTGTCCCCGTCCATCTTGTCTTTAACATCCGCTTATTACACCGTCACATGGTCGCCATACTGATGACTCCTCTAAGTTCTAACAGAGTGGTTGATAAGATGGTACTTTTTACACATTACATGTCATCTAGATGAAAAAAAATGCGCTCATTAAAATAAATGAAGATAAGATGTCATGAAAAGATGACATCTCGTGCAGTCGAATAATGGTCTTATGTTTTCGTTGAAGATATCAACTCTTTAGTTAAGAGAATGAAAACCTATTTTATCTCTATTTCATGTCAGAAACCATTTGTATATGGCATTGCTATTTCTTCGCCCGCTCGCAAAATATGTTTTGATCAAAGTCAGAGATTTGTAAAGTTAACCATATAAAGATATCAACATTTACAATACCATTGTTATTTTGCCACCATATAGAAGCCCATAGCGACCAAGTTTTCTGGAGGTGCCATAGCATTTTCAAAATTAATCACCTCCACACACATGATCCACCACTCGAGGGCTTAACGATAACTCTTCATCATGTACTTACGATGATCATGAGTCAGTGATCACTAGACCGGGGAGGTGGGCCCCACCTGCGCGTTAACAAACAACCTTCGACGCCCTCCCCGTTCCCCTTTTCCCCTCCGATCGCAGCAGCTTCCGTGAAGACGGAGCCGCCCCCATTAAAATACCGAACTCGCCGCGCGCATCTCCCCTTCCTCAGTTCCTCCATCCCTCCTCCTCGGCCCTCCGCCACCTCTCGGAACCCTAACCCTAGCGCCCGGCGATGGGCGCCGTCGCCTCGACGGTGGCGGCACGCTTCGCCTTCTTCCCGCCCTCCCCGCCGTCCTACGGCGTCGAGCCGCCGCCCTCGCCCGCGGCCGCGGCCGCCGACGGCGCCGTGGTGGAGCTCAGCGGGGTGCCCCGGCGGGGCGGCGTGGAGGCTCGGCGGCTGCCGACCAAGCGCGGCACGGAGGTGGTGGCCATGTACGTGCGCCAGCCCGGGGCGCGCCTCACGCTGCTATCCTCCCACAGCAATGCCGCGGACCTGGGACAGATGTACGAGCTCTTCGTCGAGCTCAGCTCCCACCTCAACGTCAACCTCATGGGGTACGGTTCACACATCGCTGGGAGAGATCCTCTTCGTTAGCACATTATGTTTTCTGAAATTTTGACGCCTGTCAGGTTCATCGCTTTCCACTTAAGCTCGCATTTGTAGGACTTGGATTCAGTGTAGAACTCGACTGCCTGGTTTTGCTGGTTTAGGATCTTGGAGTGGATCAGTAGGAACGTCTGAGGCTCACCTATTTTGCAATTTGCATCGGTCCTTAAATTTTGTACTTGGGACCAGTGGCATTGCCTCCTTAATTTTGCATAAGTACAAGTCCTAGGTGAGAATTGATGGAAGTGTAATCTTCAAGCTCGTGCTGGCAGTTGGTTGTGTATTCAAAACCTTCACGGGAAGTAGCATTAGTAGTTAGATATTGTTGTGATTTGACTGAAAGTTGTTGAACCAGTGGGAATGTCTGTGCATACCATTTGTGGTCCGAAGGCTAAGCTATTCTGGTGAATAATAGGCAGATTGATTGAAGTTAGGTCATTATTTTTTCTAAGCTATATCAGAGGATTTAGGACTGATTGGAAACTTTGGATGTTAGTGTGCTGTACTAGTTGGTGGTCGGAACGTTGCTTTATGTCATTGTCACTGCTCGAGTCGAGTTAAAATTGTGGGTTCTGTGCAAGGAAAACGGAACATTTGGATTCAAGCGTTTCATTGTGAATCTTCTGATTGTAACTTCAATAATTCAGTTGGTAAGGACTGAAGATTAATTGCATCGTGAAAAGTGGTTTGTATTCTAGTTCTTGTTTGCTCAGTTTTGTAGATTATGTTTTCCGAACCTAGGGATCTTTTACATGCAAAGTGGTAATGCTTTATTGATGATGTGCAATTATGAATGATATGTATTTTTTACTTCAGTTATTTGTTTGATTCTTGTACGATTGTTATATTATATTTATATCATTTCTTTTGTACACCACAGAATCTGAGAACAAAAATTGGTTAGGTTTGTTCAGAATTTTCAGCTATAGATTTGCTTTACAAAAGTCCATTATGTGCTACGAACTGTGAGGGCTGAGTTCACAATTCATTATGCGTTCTTCTAACTCGTTTTAAATTGACAAATTGGTCTTGGCATAGGGATCTTTGATGAATTCCCAGTTCGGCATGCATTGATTGGAACTGTTTGCCATTTACTTCCCAGTTCCATGTTTAGATTTTGTCATCAGTTTTTGTGTAGGTAGTGAACAAATGAACGAGCTCTTGGTTATAATAGCTACTGTTCTATATACCAATTTGAGTGGGCCAGGTTTTTGGTGCAGGAATTGTCCTGACCCGATAGGCTGGCAGATGAGCTGTATGCTGATTAGAAACATTGAGTTGATCAGTCTATATTACTTATTACACATCGAATTTTAATTCTTGTGGTGTGGAGCAATAAGGAATTGTTCTATTGTGTCTAATTTTAACTCGTCCGAGTAGTCATTTTCTTTTCAGTTTAGTAATAAGCACCATTTATCTCTGTATTATAGCTCTGATCCCAGTTTGCCCATTTTTCTGGTGGAACCTGGCAGTAATTTGTAGTTTGACTGTCCAAAAGACCCATCTATCAGCTGATCGCGTCACCTTATATTTAATACTGACCAGTTGTTGCATTGACACATGGTAGCTACAGTACGTTGATATACATGGTTATGTAAAATTCGAGGACATTTCTTATATAGACATATACGTAGCTTATTTTTAACTGCTGTGTTTGTGTTTATGGTATGTATGCTCTTCCCCACCTGTCATGGTCCTGTCAATACCATATAAGTTCACTTATCCTAGTACCCATTTTTGCTTCACATAGTAACTTATGCGGTGTTTTTTTCTTCCTTACAGTCATGATTATTCTGGGTATGGGCAATCATCTGGGAAGGTATAGACTTAAACTTTTTCTAGGAAAGTACCTCCCCTCTCCCCTTTGCTTTCTGTTTTATAAGGTTCAGCTATCAATCTGTTTCATAGCTAACTTGATTTATTCCTATTTGTTTGTGCAGCCAAGTGAGCAGAATACTTACGCAGACATAGAGGCTGCTTTTAGGTGTCTCATAGAAACTTATGGGATCTCTGAGGAGAACATCATTCTGTATGGCCAATCAGTCGGCAGTGGGCCTACTTTGGATTTGGCTTCTCGTTTGCCTCATCTGAGAGCAGTTGTGCTACATAGCCCAATTTCCTCTGGTTTGAGAGTAATGTATCCTGTGAAACATACATACTGGTTTGACATATATAAGGTGATTAATTTACTTCGTTTCTCTTAATTTCATCTTTTCCTTGATCTGATCTCTATATATATTTGCAGAACATTGACAAAGTTCCATTGGTCAAATGTCCAGTGTTAGTAATCCATGTGAGTATCCTACTGGTAGCAACATTTCTTGAAGGTGTTAAACTCCATATGCTCACATGCATGTTTGTTTGTATTTTAGTTTTGATGTAGTGTTCTTTCTCCTATGAAAAGGACAGTTGTCCTTGGCCCAGTTTCAATTTGGTGTCACGGGGATGGAATGGAGCCTTTAATATTTTATCAGTATTATATATTAATTTTCTCCTTTCTGTATAAATATGTTTCAAGCTTGTTGTTCTTACGGTCTTACCACATCTTGAAGATACCCATGATCACTGGACAGGCTATCAGTTCACTTGTCCAACAGCGGTTCACTTGCTTGCTTAATATTATGTTCTAAAAATTATAACCTGACATCATGTAATGCAAGAAATAAATAAGTTCACATGCAAAGCGATTTGGTTACATCACAGTTATACTGTTGTAATGTTTGTGACTGTTCTTTCCTTTCAAAGGGTGCAAGTGCAACTCTATTCTTAGGCACAAATAAATAATTTATGGCTATGGCTTTTTTTGGAAGAGATGTCTGTTTCATAGCTACATAATATTCTTCGCCTATTTATGTCATTAAAACTATTTCACCTGCAGGGTACAGCTGATGATGTTGTCGACTGTTCTCATGGAAGAGCACTGTGGGAACTCTCAAAAGTAAAGTATGAGCCTCTGTGGGTTAAAGGGGGAAACCATTGTAATTTGGAACTCCACCCCGAATACATTAAGCACCTAAAGAAGTTTGTCACAGCCATAGAGAAGTCACCACCACGGAAAGATGAATCTCCAGAAAGCTCAGGTCCTTCAGATCTCGACACAGGATCTGAAAGTATGGAGAGTTCAAGGAGAAGCACGGATGTGAGGGAAAAATCAAGATCAAGCACTGACCGACGGGACAAACCAAGGGGCAGCGTAGATAGGAGGGATAAAAGCAGAAAGAGCGTAGATCATCCTGACAAACCACGGCCTAGTGTGGACCAACCTGATAAGCCACGGAAAAGCATCGACCGGTCTGTATATTCTTACATTTGTTCTGTTTGCTGTACTGTTTACTATGGATTCCTGTTACAGGATGTATCCCTATTGAGTTGCCTTCACTTACCCAGTGCATTGTGTGACAGATTTGGAGGGATGATGAGGTCAGTCAAGTTGTGCAATATTGACTGCTTCAAAGTAACTTCCACTTCTGGGAGCTGAAAATAAGTGGAAGGTTAGTTCTTGTTAGTTGTGTGTATTTATTCCATCTGTATAATCTATTCAATTGGGCGTTCTTAGTTTTGCCGTGGAAGGTGTATTCGTTTGGGTGAGGCTTGTTCACACTGAGTTGTTTCTTGAGAAGAAATGATCATTCATTCCCGAACCCTACGAGCTTTTAAAGCCAACGCCTTGTTACATGAAGAACGCTACTCCCAAGGAGGATCACGGGACACCGTCGTTACACTGTATATATGCTGTTGTATCATTACACTGTCGGTGGTTTTCTTTTTCATAGAAACATTTCATAGCTGTGAACCGACTACACAGGAATATCGTCTTCCCTCCAGAAAGTGTGTTATCTTGAATATGGTTCTCCGTTTAATTCATAGCTTTGCCATAGAGGTTGAGCTTGAAATGAATCACTGAATCATTCAATGTTATCATCACCTTTGTCCAGTTCAACCCTCCTGTTTTAACTACTCTTTTCAGTGTATCCAGCTTTACCAAGTTCTCTGTTAATGGAAAACATATTCATCATATGTGGTAGAGAATCATGCAAAAAAGAAAAAAGACAACAATAATCTGGACGAAGGATCAACAACATCCGGAGCTATTCGTGGAGAGGGTACGATTTCGACGGGGATTAAAGGAGTTAATAATCGGCCGGTAAGATTGATGGAAGCACGGAGGTACGGCCGCCGGTGTACCAGCTGCAGGCAGTGGCCGGTGTGACTCCTAGTCTCCTAGAGAAGAAAGTACGCAAATTTAGAGTGCGGACAAACGGAGGACAAGCTCTAGATCGTCATTTTAAAGAATTCGAAACATATATTTGAAAGTTTCAAAAAAAGAAAGATTTTTTACACATACGGGAAGATGATTTCTGTGAATGGGAAAATCTTGTTGAAAATAGAATTTTGGGCTGCATAAAAATCACAAAAATATGGCTCTAGGCAATTAAAATACTGATTTTGATCTTCACATTTGTCATTTTATTTAGGTTAGAAAAGAAAACATAATTCAACGGATACAGTACTAGATATAATCCATATGTTGAGCTGAGACCACGAGCGGCACCGGATTGCAGGAGAAGGGAATGGGTTCCGGGAGTCCGGGAGTGCGCATGTGCGCGTGCGTTGAGCTATGTGAAGAGTGAGGTCGTGAATCCCACTAGGCCACCACCATGCCATCTGTCCATTCAATATGAAACAATTGACACTTAAGGCGTGTTCGGATGCCCTCCGGCTCGCAGATCCGCGGTGCTCCGGCCCGGAGCACCGCCGAACGTGGCAACTCCACGGAGCCAGATCCGCGGAGCGGGGCGATTCGGCTGTGTAATTCGCGAAGCACAACTTCTGGAGATCCTTGGAGCACCACATCGCGGAGCAGTGGGAAATTACGGCTGATTGTCACCGCCAAGTGAGAAACTGCTTGCTTCGATTCTTTTCTTTCCGGACGAGCGAAACTCTCTCTCCCGAAACCACTACCTAGCCAGGGTCATGTCGCCCTTGACCTAGCCGCTGCCACAAGCTCCTGACCCGCCGCCGCCCCTCAACTCCAGCCGCCGCCGCCCCCGGCATGTCCGCCACCGCAGCGAGCTCGCCGTCCGCCCTAGTTGCCTCGTCGAGTAGCAGTGTGGCCGCCGAGCTGCTGCCCCTACTCAGCACCCGACCCGCCGCCGCCCCTCAACTCCGGCCGTCGCCGCCCACGCCTTCGGACACCGCCGCAGCAAGCTCGCCGTCCGCCCGAGCTCTCCGTCTGCCCGAGCAGCGTTGTGAACATAGGAAACTGCTCTCTAACAGCCAAATTCCCGAAAAAAAAATCCTGAGCAGCGCATGTCCGGCCCAGCAAGCTAGCGAGACCAGCCCACAAAATTCCTTGAGAAAGGCCGAAATTAGCACGCTGGCCCAGCCACTTTCGCGAACGGGAGCGTGGAGCAGCGCCGAACATAAACTGCTCCGGCCGGGAATCAGTTTTCGCGTCGTCGGAGCCGGATCGACGGATTTGGTGGATCTAGAGGACATCCGAACACACCCTTAGTCGCGGAAACCTAAATTGGAGCCTGAGCTACCTGGATCCCTCTATTTTTCAAAATTTAAATTCGACATTTGAAATTTCCAAAAATCTAGATGTGGCCACTGATGCATTCTACCAATGGGGAAAATCTCAAGATAAAATACATTATATTTTTGCTTACACAAAATGAAAAAATATGACAAATGTTAGAGGCTTAAAATCTGCACTGTTCACTTTTCAGATACACTATTTTATCAATTTTGTACAGTCTAAATATAGTGTTTTTTTATTTGGATTTTTGCACAGTGTTAGAATACATCATCATCTACATTTATGATTTTTTTAGAATTTTTGGAAACTTTATAATGTCGTTTTCAAATTTTGAAAAATCCAGGCTCCATGTAACCCGGACTCCAAAAATCCACTCTCCACTTAGTTGGCTCAATGTAGGCACATAGTACCCACTCTGTTTTTATTTACTTCACGTAAGTTTGATCAAATATTTAAGAAAAAATATCAATATCTATAATGTAAAATTAATAATATTAGAATCTTCATAAAGTATATTCTCATGTATAGAAAATATAATATGAGAATATACTTTATGAAGATTCTAATATTATGATTTTATGTTACAGATGTTGATATTTTTTGCTAAATATTTGATCAACTTTAACAAAGTTTGAGTAAACTTACATTATTGCCCGTGAACCCCTTCGCCCCACGAAAGCCTCCGAGGGCGTTTCGCAATCTTCCGCCTCCCGTCGGTGCCGCCGCCGCTCTGCCCCGTTCATGTGGCCACTTGTAGAAACAACACCTTTGGTCCAGAGCCGAATTGAGCTCTAGTACCAGATTAGCCACGAGCCCGGACTAGAAGGGGAGACTAGTCCCGGTTCGAATGTTACGAGGCCGCAACGAACTCGTCCCGGTTCGTAAGGGACCTCTAGTCCCGGCTCGTAATACGAACCGGGACTAGAGGGGTTGTGGCAACTGTTCGCCTGGCGCCAGCACCTCTAGTCCCGGCTGGTAATACCGCCCGGGACTAAAGTTCCGAACGGTTTGCCTCCCGCGCGCAGCCAGGCGATCAAAACGCATGGGAACCGCGATTGCTACAGTAACCGCGGCATTTCTCTTCCTCTTCCTCTTCCTCTCCCTCTCCTCTCTTCTTCCATCCCCATCCTATCCCCTCCACGATGGATCCTGCATCACCGATCACTCGCTACGGGCAGGTGCTTGCACATGGCAACACCTATCTCAATGTCGTGTACACGAACGACAGCACTAAGGTGCCGGGTTTTCTTTCCGATTTCGAGTATTGGCTTCACGAAGCTCGGGAGCAAGAAAAGTTCATGGGCCTTGATCTCGAGTACACGGCCGATCAAAGAGATGTTGCCGTCATCCAACTTTGTTTCAATAAACATGTCATGGTCTTCCAGTGGGCAAGGTAATATAAAAACTTGTCTTAGTTTTAAATTGGGGCTTATTTTCTTTGTTGATATATTCATAGGGATAGGAAAATTGCATAGGATAGCAATTTCTCTTTGACTGTAGTGAAAGAATTATATATATTGGCCGAAAATGAAAGTTGCATATTGGCCATATCGTCGTGGGAGAAAACATGTCTTTTGATTCATATAGGAGAAAGTTGCATATTATACTTGATCTAAAATTATACTTGTTATGATTCTTAGTATATACTTGTTATGATTAATTCTTATTATACTTGTTAAAAATGTACTTGTGCCGAAATATACTTGTTATGATTCTTGTTCTAAATTATAATTGTTATATATGATTCTTATTATACTTGTTGTTATGATTAATTCTTATTATACTTGATCTAAAATTACACTTGTTATTATTCTTATTATACTTGTTGTGTTAAATTATACTTTGTTGCAGCAGTAGTATTTAACATGTGTTCCATTTTGTTGTTGCAGTAGTGACAAGCAATGTTCAATACTCATGGATTTTCTTCGCAGCGGCATACACTTTGCTAGCGTTGATATAACGAATGACAAGATCAAGATGAGACGCACCTGGGGTCTTGAGATACCATTTGCCTGCCACATTGATCTCCAGCGCATTTTCAGGCTTGAGCATCACAAGACTGAAATGGCTGATATGGCAGTCGCCGTGATCGAGGAGGACGACTACGCTGAGATGAAGACAGGATTCCCCAAGAAGCAGCACGAATTTTGGGAGAAGACCCCACTTGACGCTTGCAACATTGAGTATGCAGCAAGAGATGCGTACGTTGCATACGAGGTGTACCGCAAGATTAGAATCGTCAACTATGGGCAGCGTCACCTCGTACCGCCACCAGTGCCCCATGGGTCTCCTGTTTGGGGGTATTCTGATCCGGAGGACGATTAATTAGTACTAGTGTTTGCAATGGCAAACACTTTATCTCTAATATTATGTAGCGCTTGAGGGTCTCCTCATCTAGAACAGAGTAGTGTTTGCAGAGTAGTGTTTGCAGTTTCATATATATGGGTATCTTCAATTATGCAGTACTTTCTGTAATGGTTATCTGAACTATTATTTCTATTAATTATGTCCCTGTTTAAGTATGATATATGTGCAAGACATTGTGATGCCAAAAGTTTATTATTATTTAAATTCAATATTATTTGAATGCAAGATTAGTATTACTTATTTATTTTTGTTTACTCATATAATTGTTCGGATTTACAAAATAAAGACATATTATTTGTCATATTTCGAGTTACAAATTTATAGATATAAATTATTCAAATTAAACGCAAAAGGCGAAAAAGTTTATCATTATTTAAATTCAATATTATTTGAATGCAAGATTAGTATTACTTATTTATTTTTGTTTACTCAAATAATTGTTCGGAATTACAAAATTAAGATATATTATTTGTCATATTTCGAGTTATGAATTTATAGATATAAATTATTCAAATTAAATGCAGAAGTCAGAATTTCGTAGGGGACCTCTAGTACCGGGCTGTGATACGAGCCGGTACTAGAGGTTCCTGTCAGGGCAGCAGCACGGGGCCCGCGCGAGCACCTCTAGTACCGGCTTGTAGCACGACCCGGTACTAGAAGTGGAGCTTTAGTACCAGGTCGTGCTACGACACGGTACTAATGTTCCCACTATATCATCTTCCACCACCCGAGAGCATCTCCATTTTGCAGCTCGAGTTCATCACCATTTTCTCCATTGTTTCTCTCTCCCGAGCTCGAGTTCATCTCCATTTTCCTCCACGATTTGTCAAGATTAACGGCCCCCATCTTTTCAAGGGTTAGCAACTTGATCCTTTCATCCGGCGTTCCTCATTTTAGCTCATTTCCATACTAGCTTAGCTCATTTCATTTTTTAGGTTCTAGCTAGGTGTTTGATGAAATGCCTAAGTTAGGGAGTTCATTTTTTTATATGCAATTTGAGCTAAAATTAAATTATGATTTGTGTGTTATAGTGCCGTGCTCACCGCCGTTGATCGCTCGCGTTGTCCCGTCACCGGCACCACCTCGGTAAGCCTCTTTTTTTAAACTTTTATTTCAAAACATTAATGCATAATTATTATTTGTATAATTTTATTAGTTGTATAATTGTTTGTTATATATATAGTGCCATGGTTTTGACACCTGACCACACCGGCTCTCGTCCGCTCTATTATTCGGATGTGGTATGATTGTTTGTTATAACTATATATTTGTTTTGTTTCGTGTTTATGACAATCATGCCGACCAACTTGAAATAGATTTATTTTTTATCTAGGAGGTAGTTGAACCGGAAATTCCAACCGACCCTATTGTCAAGTTTTTTATAAAAGAAAATAATGATTTGAAAGCAAAATTGAAAAGAAGTGAAGATCTTCGTCTCCAATGCCTAGAAGAGAAGATGAAATTGGAGTTCAAGCTTGCCGACATGGTCGCTGAACACGAGTTGAAGCTTGCCGACATCGTCGCTGAACAGGAGTTCAAGCTTGCCGACGTCGTCGATGCTCACGAGATCAAGATGGATGCAATGCGCTTGAGAGGTTCATGGGAGTCTTGAAGAAGTATGTTCATAACCGTGCTAGGCCAGAAGGAAGCATCTCCAAAGGCTATGGAACAGAGGAGGTCATTGAGTTTTGTGTTGACTTTATTTCTGGCATTAAGCCGATTGGTCTTCCTGAATCGCGACATGAGGGGAGACTGAGTGGAAAAGACACTCTAGGAAGGAAATCAATAATATGTAGGGACGGGCATTCTTTCACACAAGCACACTACACAGTTCTACATAATTCCAGTTTGGTGGCTCCGTATATACAGAAGCACAAGAATATTGTACGCTCCGAGAACCCGGAGATGGATGACTCCTTCATTACAAAGGAACACATGGAGAATTTTGGCGGTTGGTTGTACACACATCTCAACAATGACGACACTATCTCAGATGAGTTGTACTTGTTGTCTAGGGGACCATCTTCGACTATTTCGACTTTCCAAGGGTACGAGATAAATGCGAATACATTTTACACGATCGCACAAGATCAAAAGAGCACCAACCAAAACAGTGGTGTCCGCTTTGATGATTCAACAGACAACAGTGGGCAAAAGGTCACATATTATGGTAACATAGAGCAGATATGGGAACTTGACTATGGACCTTCTTTTAAGGTCCCTTTGTTCTGGTGCAAATGGTTCAACCTGAAAGGCGGCAGGGTAAAGGTAGACCCATTGTACGGAATGATTACAGTGGATCTCAAGAATCTTGTGTACGACACCGAACCATTCGTTCTAGCCAATCATGTGGCTCAGGTTTTCTATGTGAAGGACATGTCTACCAAACCGAAAAAAAGAAAAGATAAGCAAGCGAATACATCAGCCGATGAGCCAAAGCGCCACATAGTTCTTTCAGGGAAAAGAAACATCGTGGGAGTAGAGGACAAGACAGACATGTCAGAAGATTACAACAAGTTTCATGAAATTCCGCCCTTCAAAGTGAACATTGACCCAATCATCAAGTTAAATGATGAAGATTGTCCATGGTTACGGCGCAATCAGAAGAAAGGGACACACACGAAGAAAACGTGAAGACTAGATAGGGATGTTGTTGGTGATGTGTAATAATGTATTCAACTTTTATGTAACTGTGTTCTAAAAACTCAGAAGAGAACTGTAAACTCAGAAGTATCACGCATACATCTTTATTTAATCCAGTTACATAGCCCGGGTTCATTTTTATGTTGTTGGTGACGTGTCCCGGAAGATACCACCTCCTAGTGCCAGCCCGGCGGAGCCCAGTCCTGGACATCGCCCCTCGCATCCAACAGGCCGGACATCGTCGCCGAGATCTGAAAAAATGAGTGGAGAATTTGATCAAACACCTAGGTAGGGGAGGGAGAGGGCAGCACCTTGGGGAGGGGACGGAGGGCGGTGTGGAGCCTCCTTATATATAAGCAAAAGTTAAAAGAAAAAAACTGACCAAAACACACGGTTTCCCCGTCATACAGCCCAACGGTGCCTCGTGAGTGACTGCATATCAAATGCACCATTGGGCTGTATGACGGGAATCCGAATGCTTTGTATACTGCAAATCATCGCGTGGTCGTGAGACGGCAAATCGGCCTTCGATCCAGACAGCGGCAAGACGTCTCGATGATTTGCAACCGTCCGAACAAGTGTTGGGGATGTTGCTAATCATCAGAGATCCTTGCCGCTGCTTGGATCCGACCGAGGGTAGGGTTCACCTTCAGCCTCCGCTCTAGGAACTCATGCCTCTCAGAAATCTTGCTCTCTGCTACCCGTGAACTACACTGAGTCACTGAGTGCTGGACATGTCCGGGAGGGGGCCTATATATAGGGTCATGTGGCTCACGAAGTGGTCGTGATAGTGCTGATCCAACAGCTCACAATCCCTCAAAAGAAACACACCCCTGATCCAACGTCTCACAAGCGCTTGAACGAAACACACGATCCGTGTGCTTCTCTTTAGTCCCGGTTGGTAACACCAACCGGGACTAAAGGCGGGCTTTGCGGTCACCACTCGTGTCCTCCCCCAGCGCTGCCCTAGCCACGTGTCCTCCCCTAGCGCTGCCCTGGGCACGTGTCCTCCCCCAGCGCTGCCCTGGAGGTCTTTATATATTGTCGCTGACGGGGTGGATCGTCTCCACGAGATGGATCCGCCACGCCCGCCGCAGCGCCTTCTAGACGAGGTCGAGCATGCTCGGCAGAGCGCGCTTGGGCGCTACCGCGGGAGCCTATCCCGCCGTATGCCCATGAGCCCGGCATGGAGAGGAATGCCCTGCTACCGGCCTCCTGCTCCGGTGCCGGAGGAGGTGCGGAGGACGTACGAGCGCGCGTGGTCCGACGTCCCTGACCCCGACGAGGATGCGTACGCCGCAGGGGTGGCGTGGGGATCCGCGGCCGCATACGGCGACTTGGCCGCCGCACCTCCACCAGCCACCGCCGCACCTCCCGACGAGGAGGGCGACGATGACGACTTCGACTGGAGCGACCATGGGGAAGAGGGCGGCGGGCCGCAGATACAGGAGGCCACTGAAGCCTCCTTGCAGTCCGTCGGCGATGACCGTGTGCAGCGAGCCAGGACTTCCTGCCAGCTCAAGGCGAAGGAGGCTTCCGAGCTGGCTTGGGCGCTGAAAGACTCATCCTCCATGGATCTTGCCCTACGCCGCAAACGTGCGCGCGAGAACCAGAAACGTGCCGCGAACGGGGCTGGCTCCTCCCGCCGTTCCCCCTAAGCCTCCGATCCAGCATGTCCGTTTATGTAGTAATGTAACTGTTAGTGATGTGTAATAATGTATCCTTTTATGTAACTGGGTGGGATGTTGTTAAGGATGTTTTTAAAATAAAGAGATGATTATTACAAATTCAAACAATATTAGTTAATGCATTTTTAATTGATTATTACACTTTTCATGTTGAAGTTTTTGTCAGATTCAAAAGTATGTAGAAATTATTCAAATTCAAACTATATTAGTTAATGCATTTTTAATTCAAACTATATTAGTTAATGCATTTTTAATTGAAAATGGCAAAAAAATAATAGTTTGAATAGTTATAATAATTATTTTAGAAAACAGAAAATGGTTTTGAATTACATATTCAAATTCAAACACTTTTCATGTTGAACTTTTTGTCAGATTCAAAAGTATGTAGAAATTATACAAATTCATATCCAAATACATTTCAAACATTTGGCGCAAAAATTTGAAAGTTTGGTGCGGGAGAGCCAAAAAAAGGACCTCTAGTACCGGGTGGTGGCTCCACCCGGTACTAGAGGTCTATTTGGCGCGCAGCTGGGCGGCGTGGGCGAAAACCCTCTAGTACCGGGTGGTGCCACGGCCCGGTACTAGAGGTAACCCTCTAGTACCGGGTGGTGCCACGGCCCGGTACTAGAGGCCTCCTCCTATAAATACCCAGCACACACGCCGGGCCGAGCCACGACCCGCGAGAAGACGAAGGAGGAGCCGCCGCCGACGAAAACGACGCCGTCAGGCTGCCCGATTCGCCGGTCGCCGCTGTCCCTCACCTCCACGCGCCGCCGCCGCTCGCGCCGCCTCGCCCTCCGCCTCTCCGCCTCTCCTCCTCCGCCGCTCCGCCTCTCCTCCTCCGCCCTCCGCCTCTCCGGCCGCCTCTCCTCCTCCGCCGCCGCGGCGCCTCCTCCACACGCCGCCGCGCCCCCTCCTCCTCCTCCTCCACACGCCGCCGCGCCCTGCTCCTCCTCCTCCACCGCCTCGACGGCCGCGCGCCGGCGAGCTCGCCGCCCTAGCTACGGTTAGAAATTAGGTGAGTTTTTTTTCTTTTTTTGTGTTAGAAATTTTAGGGTTAGATTTTTTTAGTGTTAGTAATTTAGGGTTAGAAATTTGAATTAAATTTTTTGTGTTAGTAATTTAGGGTTAGATTTTTTTAGTGTTAGTAATTTAGGGTTAGAAATTTAAATTTTTGTGTTAGAAATTTAAATTTAGTGTTAGAAATTTAAATTTAGGGTTAGAAATTTAGGGTTAGAGATTTAAATTTGCTATGTATTTATTGTTTTTTAGTGTTAGTAATTTAGGGTTAGAAATTTAGTGTTAGAAATTTAGGGTTAGAAATTTAGTGTAAATTTGCTAAGTGTAGATTTAAATTTCCATGTATTAGTGATACGTTTTGCAAATTTCTAAGTGTAGATTTAAATTTGCTATGTATTTTTTTTTAGTGTTAGAAATTTAGGGTTAGAAATTTAGTGTAAATTTGCTAAGTGTAGATTTAAATTTCCATGTATTAGTGATACTTTTTGCAAATTTCTTTTGTATAACTTTTGTATTCTCCTAATTAATGCTAACATTGTTTTATATTTCTTTTGTATTAGTTAAGCCCAATGGATGACTTCAACAGCAGACACCTTGAAAGCAGACACTTGAAAATGAGGTGTTCGACATTTTACGTGAACCCGTGGGGGGAGCAGAAGCCGGTGGAACAGAAGATGGCTCCGAATTTTTGAACGACTCCGGTCCGGGAATGGAGGAGGAACAAAGAGACGAAGCGCAAACGAGCATCGAGTGCAATGACAACTCGCTAATTGGTGCACCTCCGCAGTCTGGCGAGGTATATTAAGCCTCTGTTGATCAGATGGAATAATTGATTACTATATGTATGTATTAACACATATTTTTTTAATTTTTAGACCTCCGCATCGGCCCAATCTGGAACTAAACGAGGCCATGCCAAAGGGTTGGCCGCAGATGCGCATCTCATAATTGAGGCCGTCGCTGCCGATGGCAAACCTACGGAGCCCAAGGCGAACGCATCTAAGTTTGTGCATCAATGCGGAGTTGTTGTTAGGGACAATGTTCCGATCAGCATTCAGGAATGGAATGAGCCAAAAAACTTAGAGGGCGCCATGAAACCTAGTTGGGTCAGCGACAGAAGTAAAGATGTGCTTTGGACCAAGCTCATAGCAAAGTTCACCCTACCGGTGTTGGATAGTACCGAAAAGACACAAGCCATGATGAAAAAAGTCAAGCATTGGGCTTGAAGAAGATGGCTGAACAGTTCAACAATTACAAGAACAGATTATACCGTGAATGGCAATCGAAACAGAAAGCTCCAGATTTCACTGGGACACTAGAGAGGCAGCGGCCTCACTGGAAGGCATTTCTGGAATACAAGGGATCAGAAGTAGCTAAGGAAAGATCGAAAAAGAATAAGGAAAATGCATCGAAAAAGATATATCACCATAAGATGGGGGCAGGTGGCTACATAAGTGCCGAGCCTAAGTGGGGTAAGATTGAGGCTGAGCTGCGCAATAAAGGGATCACTCCAATTACAGATAACTGGCTCCATAGATGCAGAAATTGGATTCTTGGGCATGGGGCGGAGTATGACATGGAAACAGGGGATCTAATAGTTGATGAAAAGAAAGAAACTCCTATACCCCGGCAGCAAATTCTTGATGCAATCGTCGATGCTAAAGAGGGAAGGTTTATTCCCGACCGAGAGAATGACGAGCTGTCAAAGGTTTGTTATAACTATATATTTGTTTTGTTTCGTGTTTATGACAATCATGCCGACCAACTTGACATAGATATATTTTTATCTAGGCCCTCGGTAATAAAGAAAAAGGAGGACGAGTACGAGGCTTGGGAGCTTCTGTGACGTGGGATCAAGGGTTTCCCGCGGACCGTGAATCTTATAGAAGCCGAGCAAGAGCAAAGAAGAGGAAGGAGCAGGAGAATTCAGACTGGTTTAGCAAACTAGAAAGTATGGTGAGCCACCTTCATCAGCAAGTAGATGAAATGCGCGAGCATGGGGCAACTCGTCAGCTGCAGGAAGGTGCTCCAACAGGTGGTCCATCTCAACTGAGAAGCAGCGTGGCTTCCACGGGGGTTGGTGCTGATGAGCCATCGAACAAGGAAACCTACCCCGTGGATTATATCACTGAGAAGACAACTTGTGAGCTACATGGGGCTATGAGCAACTTATCAGTGAAGGCGGCGGAGGGCTATGCTTTACCTTGTGAATCTACATCACTGTATTTGGGCAATGAGATTCCAGATGGCTTTGCTCGTGTCGGCGTGGATCAAGTTCACCCCGGATTTGAATCACTCGAACTTCAAATCCCTGGAGGTGATGATGAGAGGACACTGGAGATGTCCAGGGTGGACTCATTCTATGGCCCAAGAAATACATCGTGATTCCAGGTTGGACGGCGCCAAGGCCACAATCGCCTCCAAGTCCACATGATGACGACTTGGACGACCACCACAACACGAGTCCATCTCGATCTTCGCCGCCGCCTCATCAGACTCCTCAGCCGTCTCCTCCGCCGCTGCCTCAGCAGACACCTCAGCCGTCTCCTCCGCCGCCTCCGCCCACTAGGAGCAACCAGTCGACGAAGACCGTCGTTTCGGCACTAATGGGTTTCCGTCGCGACCGATCGCCGGTACCCCGACAAGAGCCCCTCCCAAAAGTACCGAAGGTTCCTCCCCCGAGACCTTGGGAAAGGACTGTAGAGGAAAATGCGGCGGCCGTGGCAGCCGACGTTAAAAGACAGATGGCACCGAAAAAGCCCCCGCCGAAGCAAGTATATACGGGAGATCAAAAAAAGTGGGCTACGGACTTTCTTAATCATCCATCGCAAGTCGAGTTAAATAGGAAAGATGACTATGCACGCTGTCTGGGTAGAATTAGCTCCAGCAAGACGACAAGTACTAGTGGCAGCGGGAAAAGAAAAAGTGACGGCCCAGCTCGGAGCACAGTCAAAACAGTCGATCTCCCCGCTTAAGGTGACCACTGATAAGGGCTCCGCGCGCGCGGCGAACACTGATGAATTAGCCTACCGCGCGAAATTTGCTGCAGAAGCTGGTATGTCACTTTCTCAACTGGATGCAGAAGAGCTCCCCTCCTATTTGCATGTTGATAAATGGAAATGGAAATACGGGAAGTCTCTAGTGCCACCTGAGCAGATCGAGTTTCTACCAACACAAATGCGAAGACTGCATGACTGGTACATGGATGTCACAAAGGTAGGTCGCCTCGTGCTCCTTGTGCAAGTTACAGAAGAACATTACATAGGTAAAGACGAGATAAATGTTTATCTTGAAGAACTCTATCAGTTATACCAGTTGACTCCCTGGACTTGAGTATCGTCAGTACCTATTGTCTGTAAGTGATTCAATTCATTTAATTATTTCTAAAATAAAGTCTATAGCTCAGCTCGGTCATTGCTTGTTCTAATTATGCTCACTACGCTATTATGCAGAATGAAGAGTGATGAATGTGACAAAAATAGAATATTTGACTTTGGGTTCGTTGACCCGGTCCGAATTAATGAAAAATTGCTACGGATTACCCCCAGGAAACGAAGGCCAACTTGTTTAGGTTCATACATAGGCAAAATTATAAAAGGAAGATATTGTTTCCTTACCACTTCAGGTAATTAAGAGTGTTACTGTCTTGTACACATTAATTTTTGCTTACTCGATGTTAAGTGTAACTGATTAGTTACTGACATATATAAACGTGCGCAGCGACCATTACATTCTGCTAATCATTCAAGTTGATGATGCAAGAGTTGACATCTCGACTCATTGCATTGGCCCAAGAGAGGTACCAACCAATTATGGATGTCCTCCAAAGGTATTTTCTATCGTACTATATCGGTCTCTTTAATTTGTTCAATTCCTGAGATATCAAGTAACTAATTAATAACTCATTTATTCATTTGTTTGCCGGGCAGCATTTGGAAAGAATTCAGAGCGAGGACAGTAGGTGAATTTAAAGAGGAGCTTAGTTTTTATCCTGACAAGGTAAGTAGTACGAGCTAGGTTCGCGCATCTTTTTAATTCAAATTTCAATACCATCATACCATGCTTGATTACTATTTGATTGAAATCTATTCTCGTAAAGAACTGTGAGAGGCAGCCACCGGGGACCAATTTGTGTGGATACTTCGTGTGCCAGTGGATTCGCCGGGAGGTCTCTGAGCGGAACCCACAGAAATTTCTAGACGTAAGTGAACAAAATATATTCACAGTTTTATTTTATTACCATCAATTGTGTTGAGTGTCTAATTTCTGTTATGATGATTGATATTCGCATTGTTCTCCTTCTTTTATAGATGGATAGCATGCGGAGGAACCTGGAACTAAAGGACAGCTTTCGACCAATTCAAGAGGAAATTGCGGGATTTTTGGTCGACTATGTCATTAACTCAAAGGGAAAATACAATGCCGTCGACTAGTCCCGGTCGACCTCTATGTAATTAGTACACGGGCTCGAGTCCCGGTTGTAATTAATCGAATAGACGGGCTCTATTCCCGGTTGTAATCGAATAGACGGGATCTAGTCCCGGTTGTAATCGAATAGACGGGCTCTAGTCCCGGTCGATTTCTCATAAATATTTCTTTTATGAATATTTTGATATGCTATATTTATTTTTCTGATTTGTAATTAATTAACCTTATATTTTGCAAGATTAATCGTAGTTTTTATATTCAATAAGCTGGAGAAACAAAAAAGGCAGATGCCGCCACGTGGGGACCCTCTTGTCCCGGGTCGTATTACGGCCCGGTACAAGAAGTCCTCAGCCAGGAGCTCTGCCACGGCCCCCACGTGGACCTCTCTTATACCGGGCCGTAAGCCAACCGGTACGAGAGGGGGGAGCCTCTAGTCCCGATTGCCGCGTCCCGGGTGGCCAACCGGTACCAAAGGTCCTTACCACCCGGGACGAGAGGCCATGTTTCCACTAGTGGGCCTTCGGGCCATGGAGGCGGGGTGGATCTTGGCCCCCACGGCGGCCAAGATCCATTTCCCTGGTTTTAGGGTTAAGATTTGGTGGGGCGGCGCTTAGATGGTGGCGTCGGCGTCTCTTCCAATAAAGTCTCTCCGATATAAGCTCCATCTCGGCGTCAACGTCGAGAAGTTTGTGAGAGTTGTGTGGTTCTCGAGGACTTCTTCTACGGTGGCGTTTTTTGATCGTCGTGGAGCTTCATCGGCGGTTCATCCTTCTTCGGCTCCGGAACGGATGTCGTCTTCTTAACCCGTTCGGCGACCTCCCGTCCGCAACCAACAACGTCAAGCCGGCTCTGGGAAGAGCGGCAGCGGCGACACGCCGTCGACACGGTCTGGAGGTTGAAAACGAAGGGCATCTCAAGAATCTAGTTGTTATTTTCATTTTTGTTAAAGTATTTTGTACTGTTCGGTGTTTCTTTTAATGACAGGGTCTTTTACGCAATTTTTTTTTAGTAAACTTAGAACAAATAAAAACGGATAAAGTATATATGCTACAAAACCGGCACGATTAAGCAGATGCCAGAAAGCTCTTTCTTCTGCTGCCCATAAAAACTACGTGATCCCTCGCCCTAATTCGCCTCTGCCAGCCTGCCGGATCAGTTTATCGCCACTTCCTCCTTGATTTTTGGAACCACCACCAGGCCAGGGTATGATTTGTTGTCAATTTCGTGCTAACCATCATCATTGACAGAGTATTACGAACATGGGCGACACTACGCTCGAACTGATTACGTTGACTAAAATGCCTATAAAACATCTCCGCAAGCAGACCGTCTCCCTCGCACCTTACCACACACACAGTAGACAGTGCGTAATTAATCATGGGGCACCACGCTCGCTCCTTGCTACTGGCGGTCGTGTTGGGTGCTGCGGCAATGGCGGCGAGTGGAGCAGACACGCCGCTGCCGCCGCCGCCGTTACCGGACTTCCAGATGGATTTCCCGCCGCTCCCGTCCCCGGCGGACATCCCTGAGCCGCCGGCGTGCCTGAAAGGTATTCAATCGGTGTGCGGGGTCATCAACCCGGACAACTCCACGGTGGCGCTGTGCTGCACCGCTACCAAGGACCTCTACAAAAGCGACCCGAAGTGCGTCTACGACGCCGTCAGTGAGGCTCAGAAAGTCGTGAAGCAGTACGGGCTCGACGGCTTGGAGATGTTTCGTCAGTGCGACATGCCTACCACCAGCTGCGACCCAGGATCTCCAGGTGAGATGCTTTCTCTTTTGGTAATTCAGAAATGTATATATGGTTTTAGGGTATCTGCATGTGGCTTGGATGTTATCGTATAGGGGCTATGTTTATTCTTTTTTTTTTGTTGAGAAAGTAAACTTGTATTCAAATCACGAAAAAGTACAAAGTTCTTGACCCATACAAGCACACCTAGCACAAGCACAAAGAACCAGGAACACATAGAACAGCCTAAAACAACCATAAAATACGAAGATCTCCGGAGCTCTGTGTCATTATCCCTGAACCTTGCGAGGAGACCCCTGCAGCCGAAGAATCTGCAACTTGACCCAGGCAGGTCATCATCTTCCACCACGGTATAATCGCCGCCACGCTGCTCCCACTTTTCCTCGTACCAGCGCCAAGAGGACATGGACACACATGTGCATCCAACACACCTGCACCAGCCTTCGCCATCAATGGCTTTGAGTACCGCTAAAATTGTCCCTTCTAGATGGAAGAGGAGTAGGATTCGGTTCCGGCGCCGCGGCCAGGCCAACCGCCCGGGCAAAGCAGGACTTCCTCCAGCAGTAGCACAAAGGAC